>CAUOFW020008313.1:0-272500 GCA_963454935.2 Ilex paraguariensis | reverse complement strand
CCTCCCTTATTCATAGCCCTACCTCTCTCATCCGTATTGAGTGCTGAACCTGAAACAACATCCTCACCCGATGCTCTTCTCCGAGCCTCTTCTCCTAGTATCAATGCCACAACATCCTCCAATTTTATCTTTGCAGACCCGGAAGAATTGCTTACTGCCACGACAAGTCCATTCCAACTTTCCGGCAGACTTGATAAAAGGACAAGAGCTCTAATTTCATCATCAAAAATAATACTCACGGATTCTAACTGATTCGTAACCGTATTAAATTCGTTGATATGTTCAGCAACAATAGTATTTTCAGACATCTTTAGATTAAATAACTTTTTCATAAGATATACCTTATTCACCGCTGAAGGCTTTTCGTACATCTTTTCTTTGGCGATGTTCGATGCAACTGACGTCGCTAGGCACAGTCGCACAGTCTCTAGGGCTTTGCGATCCAGAACATCCCACTTTGCTTGCTCCATATCCGCTGGCTTCTTCCCATCGATAGGTTGATAAAGATCCTTCTGATACAGAATATCCTCCATCTGCATCTTCCAAAACGCGTAGTTCGTGCCATTGAATTTTTCAATCTTAACTTTATCTTCTGCCATTGTGTAAACCCTTGACCTCTTAACCTAGAGCTTTGATACCAGTTGTTGGGATTTAACACGATTTAAATCTACTAACAAACACACACAATCGAAGAACAAATCAAGAATATAAAGCAATAAGAAACAAGAAAGAACGAGACACAGATTTTACGTGGTTCGGCAATTTGCCTACGTCCACGAAGCTGCAGGGATTTCACTATTGAGAGAGTTGAATACAGAGAGCGGCTGTACAATCCACAATTAACCCTAATCACCAAAACAACAGGGTTTATATGTCCTATGCACTGGGCTGTATAACGGGCCCAAAAATTTTTCCTCGGGGGCGTTGTCCCCAAACCCCCACGAGGCTTGTCCATGAGCGCTACTTCGCTCCATGGACTAAGCCTCAGAAAAATTTCCATTAAAAACCACACAATATTACTTCAGGTCGGGTCATCATCCGGATCACATATACAAACTAGACTCCATAAAAAAAAACCAACATGTGCCCCGTCAACTCCTCCCAGAGATCACTAATGAGAACATACTTTTAATATGGGAAAAGGCATTATAGGATGTCGCAATGTTGTTAATTCTCTAGTGTTACTGATGTTTTATTATTGTATTCTTCCCCTTTTTGAAAATTATAAATCCTACCATTAGTCACATAAAATTTCCTCACTTTCGGATTGCATGGTGCTAATGAAGGCATTTGTTTTATTTGATAAATAGTGCATAAAGATTCAAATTTTACTATATCTCAATATTTCTGGAAACTAATTTCCTAGGATAGAATACGTCTCCTCCCTATTTCTCAAGTAAAACAAACACGGTATGAACGTGTCCATTTCCTGGAATTCAGATTTTTGCCTATCCTGTTTAAAAGATTCTTGTTCCATATTCGATAAATCATATACAATTAAGGATGTTTGGATAAATCAATAAAATATATTTTTTCCTTGTGTTTTTCTTTGAAATTCCGTGTACAAGCACAGAATGCTGTGCATTCTACTGTTTCCTGTATTTTCCATCTTTGGAGCTTTTGTCTACTAGAGATTGATAAATTCTTATTAGACTTGGTTTAGATAAGGTGAATTTTTATATGAATCAGGTGTCATATTTGTTAAGCTACCAATCGGATCGAAATTGTTCAAACTCATCATGTTGAGCAATAACATTTTCTTTTTCCAGGTTAAGGCTTTCAGCCAATCTTTGGAGTCTTTCAAAACTGCCATAGTTGTGGGTGGAACCAACATTGCTGAGCAGGTGAGTTAATTTCCCTAAGTAATTCTATTTCATTGGTTCTTGAAACCCCCTGCATGTTAATGGCTGTAGACGTCTTCTTTCAAGTGGGCATAATGGTGGTGAATGAAAGAAACTTTTCTTGATTTTCTTTTCGTCAATTCTCTCTTTCCCTTGATGCCATTTGTGTCATTTTTTACTACCGCATTGTATTGCGCAATCATGAAAGTTTAAATTGTTATCTCATATATTCTCGATTGGCTTTTGTTTTTGGATTCCATGATAGAGGTCTGCGCTAGGAGCAGGGGTGAATGTGGTGGTTGCTACTCCTGGAAGATTTATTGATCATTTACAACAAGGAAACACATCTCTCTGTAGAATTTCATTTGTTGTTTTGGATGAAGCTGATAGAATGCTTGACATGGGGTTTGAACCCAAGATAAGAGAGGTAAATTGCATCTCAGTAGTCATAATGCTCTGTTTCCACAAAATGATATATTCAGATTTTGTCAGCTTCTTCATAAAACCTAAAGGGCCTGTAGTTTATTGTATGCTTTTGCCTATTGTGTCTCCCTCATTTTATTTCATATACTTTTTTACCCTTTCCTTCCTCGAGTGCTATATATGCCAGTGTGCAAAGAACAATACGCTGACGACTGAATGACTAAAAATAGCATGTGCAACTCGTATAAATTGTGGTCAATATGGTAGTTCCCTCAACTTTATTATCTATTGTACGAGAATTTGATAGTTCCCCAAATTTTATCTTCCACTGTCCGGCTGAATTACCAGTATAGTTGTTGTTGTAGAATACCCTGACATTCTTGTGTTTTACTTTGGTTTTTCCATGGATTTCAGATATCCATTTATTAAATTTCAGTTATAGGTTTCCAAAGCATACAGCTCAACTTTTGGCTCTTATATAAGGCTGGACCCCATATTGAGTACTCACCTTACAGTTCTATAAATTACAACTGTTATTATCTGTAAAGCACTTCTGATTATTATTTAAAACTATAAGATGATGCACAATAGCACTAGGTTTTCTGCCCAATAGCCCAGCAGAACATATTTCCATTTGGCCAAATTTCTCTTACATTTCTCTGTGTAGAGTAATTGTCCAAAAAGGAAACAAATGAAAATTTGAAGAAGTTTTGTTCTAATTTTTCTTAGCACAATAATGTTGGCTTTTTGTATTTTTCTGCTACTTGTATCCAATACGGTTGCTAGCTTCGCCTTGCTATTCCTGTGTATCACCTGCTATAGAAAGAGAAAGCATACAATGAGTTTACTCATGTAGGCTGCAAAGGATGCTCATCCCATTCTTTGCATGTGGTCCTTTGACTTCATGAAAGAAAACATTCACATGCTGTTTGATTTTCTTTCAGATCATGCAGAATCTTCCAGAAAAGCATCAAACTTTACTGTTTAGTGCGACCATGCCAGTGGAGATTGAAGCACTAGCACAGGTGAAATCTGAGTGGTTAAAATTTCATTTTTAAGTTCTTTTTTAATTCTTATGCTGATGTTTTTGGATTTTCAGCATTTGAAATGATACATCTAATCTAACCCACCCATATTTCAGAATGTAGAATATCTTTAATCATTTCTTTTGGTTTTAATACTTTGTCAAAATTTGGAAGTACCTCATGTCATTCTAGGTATTTTGAGGGCTGAACTACAGATCTTTTTGCTAGATGTTACAGAAATGGATTTTGACAGTTTGATTTTGAATTACATTTTTTTCTGTGTTAGCATCAATGCACCTCGCTCGAATGCATCTGTGGTTTCCCTATACAGCTTTTGGAATTACTTTGAAATTGATATATTCATATGCTTTTTACTCGATTGATGGTATCACAAAGAACCTCTCCTGAATAAATCTTCTTTTTCTGTCTTACTAAATTTTAGGAGTATTTGACTAATCCGGTGCAAGTGAAGGTGGGAAAAGTGAGTAGCCCAGCAGCAAATGTATCCCAAATTTTGGAGAAGGTTTCTGAAAATGAGAAGGTATGCATGCCTTGGAATTTAGGCGTGGATTTTTATTTATATACGTGATGTCACAATCTTAGTTTTGACTTATCAGTAATTACTATTTTGTGTAAGGCATGTGATGTTAGTTTTGTCTTTTTTGAACTTTTTTCTTTTATTGGGAGAGGGGGGGTGACTTATTCTTGGACATGTTTTTCCGTTTTCTCATCATCTCTCTCAGTGATGTGTTTTTTTCTTGCATTCTATGTTGTCATTATTCATTGATCAAATTTAAGGTGATTTATTAATGAAACACTAATGAATTGAAGAGCTTTAGAACATTGATTTGTGGTACTTCACCTTACTTCTTGCTGCCTCCTGTAAATGGTTGCCTTTGTATTTTTGATCTATTATCCATTCTTTGGCTGTCTAGAGCAGCATCTATGTCATATGTGAATTGTCTCCCAAGTAGAGCCAACCCCGGCAATCAAGGAAATAATACCGTCTGGGTGTGTTTGGATGACTGGTTTGGACTGGAATGAAGATTCCTGGTGTTTGGGTAACACATATACACTTCTGTGGAGCCCATGGAGAAGGGTGATGTAATATGGTGTCTTTGACTGATATGCCCCTAACAATAAATAATATTTAAGAGCAAAACAATATGATTAAATTAAAGAGCAAAATAATAAATTAAATTAATTTTATTATGGTGGTGCATGGGGGACAACTGAATACAAAACAATAAATTAAATTAAAGAGCAATATGTGTGAATGGAGAATGAGACAAGGCAGGTTATGAATCAGCAACCACCTTTGGTGAATCCGTTTGTCATCGCAGCAGCTGATGAATGAGACAAGCCAATATTAGGTTTAATAAATGAAAACGAATAGAATAGTCATTATACTGAGATATCCTATTGATGGCAAAATTATCCCAGCCTCCTCATGTAACCCACATAGGCAAGTTAAAGTTAACTTTTCAAATCAGATCAGGATAAACCCGAGTGGTATTGCCAGTGCACTTTTTTACTTGACAAACACGGGATAAATGGGTCCCACATGTTTTTTTCTCCTATCCTACTAGTGTTATGCCACTTTAGCCCACTATCCAAACAATCACATGTGAATTTCTTCCAGTTAGAGTCAGCTGTGGCACCCAATTTCTGTGCATGTTATAAATGTATGTCCATTTGATTGTTAAAGTTCACGGTTTGATATTAATGTTGGAACTGTGTTTAATGTATCGCAGATTGATCGACTTCTAGCTTTGCTTGTTGAGGAGGATACTCAGGCTGAAAGATCTGCCCATCCATTTCCTTTGACCATTGTATTTGTTGAGCGGAAGGTATTGCTGATTTGAATATTCAATTGCTTTATTCTTTTTGCCCTTTCCCAACCAACCAACACTCTTGCCCCCACCCATTAAAAAAAAAAAAAGAAAAAGAAAATGGAGAGCTGAGTAGCAGACATGAACACAACATGTAGACATGGGAAAAACATATGAAATGGTCAGAATGAGCACAAGGCGGTTCTTGTATGGCAAAAATTATTCTGGTATTTACCAACATTGTGAGATTCTGATTAAGGCAAACACAGGATTAGAGGTGTTGATTTACTGAAATTGATTCAGTATGCACCTGTATTGAAATAGTTTTGCATTTTTAGATTGGAGTTGCTATCAAAATCAGTGGTTTGCTTGCTAGGAGCAGAAAGTGGTGCTAAATGTGGTGCAACCTCTATTCATTTATGGGTTTTTTTCCCTTTTGACGAGTTTTTGATATAAACTATAGCCGCTCAGCTTGTGGATCATGCTTTGCAAATGTGGCACTTGATCTTGATGCTGGACAATCAATCTCCTTTATCTTGTTTTCATCATTTGTGAAGACCATTTCTTTCCAACAGGATGCCTAGTAGCTGCTGCAGCTGTAGTGCTTTTTAGGTTTTTCTTTGCCTGAAGTTTTAGCACTTAAATCTGGTTCTGCATGCAGACTAGGTGTGATGAAGTTGCAGAAGCGCTGATAGCACAAGGTTTGCAAGCTGTTGCTCTTCATGGTGGCCGTAGTCAAAGCGAAAGAGAGGCTGCCCTTCATGATTTTAGGCGTGGTCATACTAATATCTTGGTATGTCAGAAAGTAATGATGCTTGTTCTATACTTATGAGCTTATACTTACCCTGTCTATGGCATTGAGTTGACTGGATGTCCCATATATTTTCTCTAATCTATACTGAGGCTGTTGACTACATTGGGATATATGGTGTAAAATAATTGTGAAACGTTAAAAGGCTTTCTTCTTAGCATTCTGCAATACAATGGATTCTTGAAGATTTCCATGCAACATCTTGACAATGCATTGGACCCTTAATGCTTAATAGGCTTGAATTTTTCTTTTGGAGTTATTAGTTTGGAGAACCTCTAACTTCTGTTTGGGATATATACACTTAGGGGGAGCCTTTCAAGAGGTGTAATTTGTAACTACATGTGAGTTTCCCAGTCAGTGTGACCATATGTATACAATCCGAGGCCATAAGTTGGGTGTCATCGCCATATCTGGATTCTTCATAGGCAACTTCTTATCTTTTTCCTGCACTTGTGCATTGTATGTTTATTCACATTTTTCTGAATTGCACTTAATTTAATTTAGGAGTTCTTAGACACCATTGATATGTAGTTTCTTATTTGGACATTGCTTTGCAGGTTGCCACTGATGTTGCATCTCGTGGTCTAGACGTTTCTGGGGTTGCTCATGTAGTTAATCTAGATCTTCCAAAGGTATATCTTGCTGCAAGTTACAGCTTCTTGGTCACTGAGTCTCATTTGAGACCTGACAACTATTTTTTGGAACTATACTTTGAATTTTATTTTTGGAGTTGTGGTTGGTTCCTGGATTGCCATTCTAGCAATTTTTTGATGTATCTTAGTTGGAGCGAGTGTCGTCTGTAAGAAATTTTTTAAATATGGTTTTTCGTGTGTTGTAAGTAATTGTAAGCCATTCATTATGAATTTCTATGACTAATCTGTCAGCTATTGTTAGATGAAATTTCAGTAACTGTTAGTATACTTCACGATGCTGAAACTTGAACTTCTGTTCTGGCTGCCTCAATTATAGACCATGGAAGATTATGTACACCGTATCGGTAGGACAGGCCGTGCTGGATCAACAGGCCGAGCTACTTCATTTTACACTGACCGTGATACGGTTTCTCCCTCCTCCTCTTTTACCTTTCTTACTCTTGTCCTCTGTTTGTTCATGTTCATTGATTTTTTTTCTCTATCCTTGCTCGGCGTAATGGCACATTGCAGTTCCTTGTCACCCAAATAAGGAAAGCAATAGCAGATGTGGAATCTGGCAACACTGTGGCTTTTGCCACTGGGAAGGTATGGTTCACTGTTATATGCATATTAGAAAATAGTGCTATATTCCGTTTCCGTTTTCACTATGCTCCAGAGGAATTGCTTTTAGGATATACTGGATTTTTCATTGTCAGAAAAGTTTTCACTTTTCTCTATCTCTCGTTCTTCATGGTTCCTACGTGCTGTTGCTACTATTGACTTTCAGGTTGCTAGACGGAAGGAGAGAGAAGCAGCAGCTGCCCAAAAAGACGCTCAGATTGCACTGTCCAAACTCGCACTGATGGGACCCACGTCAATAAGTGTGGAGGATAAGTACAAGTACATGATTGCCCCGTCTATGTTCAAGAAAGAGGGTGTAGCAGATGGTGCTTGGGATGATTGATATATATTTTTATTGCATGGAACTTTGGTGCACTTCACAGTGAAGTCCCCAAGAACTCAAGGTTGCCAAGGTATGGTAGCTTTTGCAACTTTTTTTTTATGTTCCGTAGGATGAAAAGTAGAAAAGATGGAAAGTAAGAGAGATACACTTTCTATCTTTTAAGGATGAAAAGTAAGAATGATACATTTTTTTTTTGTGTTTGGTTGGATGGATGGAAAATAAAAATGATTAATTTTAATTTTTTTTTTGTTTAATATTAAGGGTGACAATCGAGTTATGTTATGTCATATTCATGTTGAGTTATAAAATTATGAGCTTTTTATATTTATTATTCGCGTGTCAGGTAATTTTCAAGTTCGTGTCATAAAATTCGTGTTGTGTCATTGTGTTGATTTGAAAATTTTTACCACTAGTTAAGATAAAAAAAATTATATTTTTTTAATTTAAATTTTTTTTTTATTTTATTATTATTATTTTATTATATATATATATATATATATATGATGGATTGATTTTAGTGAATTGGAAGGAAAGTTAAATTATTCACTTTTACGTCTTTCCTATTTTCCTTCTTTACTAAACATGATGTTTTATTTATCTTTCAAATTTTTCATCCTTCAAATTTTTCATCATACCAAACGGAGCATTGGTGTAAGTGGGCTGTGTTTAACTAATTCATTCATAGTCTGGCAAAATGTGGGAAAGTTAGAAATGAAATGACAAACCTCATCCTCCCATTCGTTTGTTTTGCAGTCACTGACGAAGAAATCATGCATATAATACATGCTGCCCAAGACTTGGGGCACGAAGTGCAAAACATGTTGAAGCTGACTTTGTAAATACACATTCCACTTTCTATTGGTTCTTTATACCATCTGATGATGTTGGTGACAATTGTCGGTGTTTTCAGACTTTGTAAGGTTTGTTGATGCATATTTGTAACCGTCGGCTTAAAAACTTCGTTTTATTGGAAAGATGTAGTTTAGCTGGACTCTCTCTCACAAACTGGAAAATCTTTGGCTCTGTCGATCGATATTGGCTTTACATCCATGGAACACAAGTGTAATACAGGCACCATAATCCCCTGAAACTCCGTAGATGATCTCGACGCATCCCCACAAGCTGTGGGAATAAACTGAACACTTAGTAGTGTTGTTTGACAGCCAATTTCCCAAGCAGCCTACAGGTCTCATAACCCATGTGAACATACCAGGGGTCGGGTATCTGGTCAAACTGGATCCAATTTCTAATAGAAGCAAACATAACAGTCAGGACAGAAGGCAGATGGATGCTTACGGCACTTACAGAAACAGAACCACCAGAAGGCCAATACGGCCATAATTACGAAGAGGAAATCCCCAGAAACTCTCGAAGGAATTTTCAAAAAAAAAAAATTGAAAACAGAAAAGCAGTAAGAAAAGTAATGAAAAGCTCCAAGAAGAAGATTATCCAACAGCACATAATAACTTAGGATGCCATAACTGGAAGTCGCTTGTGCCCCAAAAATGCCCGTCGAAGCTGTTGATACCCATTCCTGTAATGCTCAAGCGAGAAACAAAGCTGCCTTATTGCCTCCCGTTTCTCCTCTGCTCCTTCCAAAATCACTTCTCTTTGCCTCTCATTCTCCTCCTCCAGTTCTCTACCTCTTGATCTCAGTTCCTCAACCTGTTTACGTGTCCTTTCAGCTGCTGCAGTCAGTTCAACATGTTCCATGTGTAACTGATGCAAATGCTTGCCCATTTGATCAATCCGATCGTCCTTAGAACTACTCTCTGCATTCAGATTATCTCTCTCTGCAATCAGCATGTCATATTTCAATTTTAACGCATCAAGGCTTTTGTTCAACTCTTCTATCCGACTACCTCTCTCAGCAATGCCTACCTCCAACTGCTCAATCTCAGCTCCAAGCAGAGCTTCCATCTCTGATTTTCCAGCCTTTACTCGTCTGACTTCCTCCTCCAAAGATTGGCAACGCAGATCCCATTCTTTAAGATTGTCCTCCAAATAGGCTCGTTCCTTCAACTGCCTAGTTACTTCAGCCTGAAGGTGCGAGTTTTCTTCAGATAAGCTCTGGTTGGCATTGGAAATCGTCTCTCTTAAGGCCCTGATCTCTTGATCACGACCCGACAAATTGGCTTTATACCTCTCAATTCTATCCTGCATCTTTGAAACCTCTTTTTCCTTCCTATCTACCTTGGTTTTCCATGTTGCAATATCTCTCTGAGCTGAACCAAGTTCATGTCTCAAACTTGCAACTTCTTTTTCTGTGCCGTTCAGTGCTGCTTTGGTTATTTTTAGCTCCTCCTCGAGTGTTTGAATATTGTGTTCTGAGTCTGAAACTTCTGCTTCCAGCCCACCAATTCTTCCTTGAAGCTGTGTAACCTGTTTTTTCTCCTCTTCCAAACCACCTCCCAAATTTTTGTCATCTTTATGCATTGATTCACGCTCAACCTGTACATTGTTGGTGGATTCCAAGGTTTCACACTTGTGGAGCTCAATCTTCAACCTAGCAATCTCTTCTTCTGAAAGGCGAATCTTTTCCTCTGCAACTCTCAGTTCTTCCTCGTATCCTGCAATTCTTAGTAGTAGAACTTCAGAATTCCCACTTTCTATTCCCCTCGAAACGCCATCTGAGTTATTTTTCTGTTGCATTCGTAGCTTTTCCTTCGCATCCTGAAGCTCAACTCCCATTTCAATAATCTTCTGCCGTATGCCTTGGTCATCACCATTCCCTGGCATGCCTGAGTAATTGTTGACAGAGGAGTCATCTGATTCTGATTCCGAGTCCAACGTAGACGATTCATCTTCTTTGGTGTTCAAATCTGAGCTACTTCCACCAGTTCCAAGGAAGAATTCAAAACCAGCAGGTCGAGGACCAGATCTACGACGACTCAATCCCTGATCAGGAGTGGTCCATGTGGAGGGAGGTTCAGAACCAGTATCAGATATGCCTGAGCCCTGGGATTGGAGATCAGAGGGAATGTTCTTCCGCAGTTCACCAGTCACATTATCATAACGCTCAGCTAGCGACCGGTACATTCGGTAGAATTCCTCAACGAGCTTAATCAATTCTGGCCTTTTCTGATAATACATCTCAGCCTTCTTAGAAAATGTATCCGCATCCTCTTCAACAAGTTTCAACATCTGTTTTACTCTCTGATCCATCTCTGAGATTAACAAACATTTTTGTCATTTTCTTAAAGACATTTTGGCAGTACAGATTAATGTAGTATGAAATGATTTTGTAATTCTCAACACACAATTTAGGTCTATATGCAGTCCAACCCTCCCAGCATCCCGTATTAGAGTGGACATATTTGCGCTAAGGTTGTCTAATCATAATTTAACTACTCAGACATCACTTGCCCCTTTCAGACAGTCTAATGCAGATCTTTAGGCTGACCAAATGAAAAAAATATTATAGCCTGAATCTCAGACACAGGTGATGGCCAGTTCAGGTAAAGAAACTTTTACATTACTCTATGACCGTAGAAGGTATAATGTTTCCTGACAAAAATAAGCCAGCTACCTTTATGCATGTGGGGAACGCAAAAATTATAATAGGACTACTACATACAAAAAGGGAAGAAGGGAGAAGAGGGGAGGGGTGGACACAACAAACATGATCATCCAGAATCGCTTAAAACGCAATATACATTGGTTGCCTATTGGCAATCCACTGGTCAATACAGAATTCATAATTAGTCCATTCGCAACTAAAAGGCCCAGTTTTGATCAATTTAGATATCAATCATATGATGGTCCAAACTCCAAGAACCATTATCTGAAGTTGTCTAGCTGAGTGAGTTGGTACAAAAGAATGTTCTCTCAAAATCTCCTAAACTTCACATGTCGTTTTTTTTAAAGACCTGGCACCTGGTACTACTTATATTGTGCAAAATTAAAGTGTGTAATGATTATCAACACCAAGATTCAACAGAAACAATTGCAATATTAGTTGCTTACCTTCTAGATTATCTTGAAGCCACTTCGAGTTTTTGGGTACTAATGTGGCTGTCCCACCACCATGAATGTGACTTTTTTGATTCTGTCCTCTTCATCCTATTTGGCTTACCCTGAATTCACAATAAAAAATGTAGCCAACTGACATAGAAGCTCAAAAGTGGCAGGGTTTTCAATAAAAGGAGCACAGTTGTAAAAACACAAAACTTAAAAGCTTAAAAGGCGTAGAAATATCTAAAAAAATTCTAGGAAGGGGTCATTTACTAGAAGCAGGGTAATTTAGAATCTCAAACTATTAGAATTTGACAGGATTGACATTTGAGGAAACCTTCAAGTGTAATAACAAATTCAAATCGAATATCCTTCACTCTATATCATAGTGACACTTGTCATGGTCTGATATTTGCTGTAGTTTACTTACTTACCAAAGATGCCATTTTGCTGGGTTGGTCAGATTTGCAAGTTGATAAAAAGATCTGGACTAAAAAAGAAAGATACATGTTAAACGATGAATTATCAGAAAACTATCATGTTGTAATTGTAGATTTCCAGACTTGATGTTGTGCAAATCAACTTCATTTATAGCGATATGTATATTCAGGGTTGCACAGCAACAACATCAATTACCAACAAGATAGCACATATTGAATAGGTTGGAAGATATCACTGAAACCTACATCAAATAATCTCTCAGCCCAAATTGCCACCAAACGTATACTGCCATACTCACCTAATTACAGGTAATGGCATCATCTATGTGTGGGGGGTAAAGGGCTTACTTTTAATGCTTTATATACAGTAGAGGAGTTTAGCATTCCCTCACTCCTCTGATATGGTATGCATGTCAGATTACTGTAAGGAGGAACAGTACCGTACCAAAAGTTACAATGTTTTAAGGTCAAATTACAACTTTTGGAAGGTACAAATTACAAGCCATTGCGATCGATCAAAAAATTATAAATTTTAAAGGTCAAGTTACAATTCGTAAATAAAAAATTACAATTCATGATTGATTACAAAATGTTATGATCAACCATAAATTACCTCAAACATTTATAAATTTGCTTTTAAAAAAAGTAAAACTTGACATTTAAAAATAATAACTTTCATTATGATACCAAAATTTTTTGAGTACCGTAGTTGTACCCCACTGTAAAACACGAGGGATAAAAAGTTGATGCATCAAATGCAAATTACTCTGATTCTTTTGTTTCTAAGTATCAGAATTTAAATAAAAAAATTAGCTGAAATAATAACCTTGAAAAAAAATAAGAGCCCGTGTTAGACGTTTTTCTTAGCTATATTCCAGCCTGCCGCCCAAAGCCAGCAAGAAAATGACAAATTGCAGGCTTCTGTTTTTTTTTTTTTTTTTAATACATAAATATGCAGGCCATTTTTATATCAATCAAATTAAACGCCGGCCCAAGCCCAAACAAATAGAGGAACTGGGCTTGCTCGTTATGGTTGATGAATCAAACCCACAGGACACGTGTCGACAGCACAGGCAGATCGACCAACCTCTGTTTGAGGGGAGGGTAACTCCCACGCGCAGACAAAGCGCGCGAAAATTTCAACGCGGATAGATATAAATGTGCTCCAGATTAAAAATTAAATAAAAAAATATTTGCGAGGATTTGACGACAGCACGTGAACACCTGTACGAGCCAGCTATATCCACGCCGTTCGGCTGTTCAGTAATATCTGCCTCAACAACCATACACTTCCGATCAAAAAAAAAACAACCATACACTGAAATATAAATAGAATTTTGGGTAAATGATACTTTGCCCCCTAACAAATTCTTAATTTTTCAGTTTAACCTTATAAACTTGAGAGATTAAATATAGCGGTGACGGTGTAGTTCAAAAATAAATATTCATTATTTTTTGACTAATTTTGTTGTTGTACCCAATTTCTATACATAATTATTTACATAATACTCAATCACAAGTGTTTTCAACAATGTTTTGGCACTCAATATTCTTGAAATTGGAGTAATTTTATCTTTTTGTTTAATTGATGGTGCAAGTTTAGGGCATAAATTGAGAATGTAAAGATCTTTTGGGTGCAAAGTGCAATGTATCCTTGAATACTTATATAAATAAATTTTTTATTTTGGATTTTTTTTATCTCTAACAAATAGAAGAAAATACGGACAACAGCATAAAGCACCTTTTCCAAACAAACATTGTGACCGAAAAAGGGCAAAAAAAAATACAAGCACAGTATATATAGTAGGAGTATTGTATTTGTTCGCGATGAATTGAGAAATTTCTTTAATTACACCGTTTTTCTGTTGAATTAAAACCTATGTATGTTAGATTGATCATGGAGAGAGAGAGAGATCATTGTAGTAGTACTAACCTCAGATCAGGCGCGAGAGGGAAAGGATTAATTGATACCTCACTTCTGCAAGACCGTGAAAAGAGAAATGGTGAATTAATTGGTCATAGTAATTGGAACCAGAACAGAAACGAGATCGATTGCATAATCGCGTAAAAAAAGAAGTGGATTCTGTGTGAGAGAGAAGCAGATATTTGAAGGAAAAAGAAAAGAGAGATTGAATGAAGAGTTGAAAAGGTCGGAAAAGAGAGCGAACTTTGAACGAACACTGACCTTTTTCTTGAATGACTCTTCTAGGTTTATGTATCGTATATGAAGCCAAGAAAGTGGAGCGCACAAATCAGACAAGAAAATACTGATGATGTGAAAGAAAAGAAATTTATTCTAAATTTCCGGCGAGAGAGAGAGAGAGAAGAGGATTTGGAGCTATTCTTTTATCGACGGGGATGAGGGCTAGTGGGAAAATACGACCTTTTGTGCTGAATTTTTTACATACGATATTTCAAGTCAAACTTGTATGTTTAATAACTATTTTTCCAAAAATATATATAAATATATATAATAAAGTACACTCAAATTTCAAAAATAAATAAAATAATTTTTATTATTCACGATTAAGATTTTTTTTAATTTTATTTTAAAGTTAATTTGACGACTAATATTAACATTTCAAATTTAATGTGAAAAATAAAATCATAAGGGATGTGTTTGAGATGACTTTCTAAAAGTATTTTTAATATTTATAATTTCTTATAAGTACTTTAAAAAAAAATAGTGTTTGAAAACCGTTCTACCAATACCTTTACCACCATCAGTCCCACCGCCCCACCACTACTACCACCGCCACCCCACCACCACTACCACCATTATTGTCGCCACCCTACCACACCCATCGCCCCTCAGTACCACTGTCACTGTCACCCCACCATCTCCTCTTCCACAACAACCATCACCACCGCCCTACTACCTCAATTATCATAACTCCACAATCACCACCCCATTAGTGTCCCACCACCACCACTATTTCACCATCACCATCACCATTGTCACCGATAGCTGTCACCATTACAATCGATTGTCATCATCCATCACAACTATCACTGTCTCTCATCACCACCACCACTATCGCTCACCATCACTACCGTCGCTCGCCCCTATTATAACCAGTGTTTAAATTCTTTTATTTCTACTTTATCTTTGTAATTTGATTTTAGGTGTAATATAAATATATTTATTGTTGATCATTTTTTTTATTACTTTGTGCCTTCAAGTACGAGAATAACTAGTTTATATAATAAAATATAATACAATTCAAATTTCACAAAAAAACAAAATGATTTTTGTTTTTTGCAGTTGCGATCTCTTTAAATTTTACTTTAAAATTAATCCGACGGCTAATATTAACGACCCAATTTTAATAAGAAAATAAGTCCCTAAAGGCGTGTTTGTGTGACTTTTTGAAAGTGTTTTTGGAACTTATAATTTCTCATAAATACTTTAAAAAACAAAATAGTACTTGGAACCGTCCTACTATCATCACTACTACTACCACTATCGCCGTCACCCTACCCCCACCACTATCACAATTGTCACCGCCGTCTCCATCCCACCCTACCACCACCACCACAGTCGCCACCACCATCATCACTACCGCCACCGCCACCACCGCCACCGCCACCCCACCACCATCACCACTACCACCATCGCCATCGCCATCAGCGTCACTATCCCACCACCATAACCTTTGCCACAACAATCGTTGACCACTGCCGCCACCCCCCACCACCACCATCATCACTACCATCACCCCCGCTGCCCCACCCCCACCACCATCACAACCGTTGTTGCCACCCTACTACCACCACTACTGCTGTCGCCATCACCTTTGCCACAATAATCACCACTATTGCGGCTGCCACCATAACCACTACTGCTGTCATCCTACCACCACCGATACTGTCCCACCATTACCCTTACCATCGCCACCCCCACGATCACTCCCACTACCACCATCGTCGTTGCTGTTACCCCATCACCCGTCGCCACCCCCACTGCCCCATCACCACCACCATCACCACCACCATTATCACCACCCACCATTGATTGAAACCACCATTGTCCATGGTCACTAACCACCATCATCATCAGTTTATTCTTATATTTATTACCACTACTATCAGCATCCCACTACAACCATCAGCACCCACCACCACCCACCCTTACCTATAACCACCCCTACCCACAACCATTCGTTGTTTTTTACCATCACCATCAGCCACTGTCACCCACCCTTACTGCACAACTATAATTGCCCGTCATCGCCCACCATTGCCACCACCCACTGTCACCCACCTCTACCACACCTACCACCATCACTACACCGTCATTCATTACCACCTATCACATTGTCGCTTAAAAGCACCAATTGTCGCCCATCACCACCATTGTCATTGTCAACCACCATAACCCACTATCGCCACCACAATTGTAGTCGCTCCACCACCACTGTCGTCACCTATGACTACCACTACTACCATTGTCACCCAAAATCAACCATCACTATCACCGTTTTCACCTACGGCTACCATCATCACCACGATCGTCACCACTTTCTACAATCATCACCGTCTCCCACCACCATTACTGTTGTCCACTACCACTGCTGCCCGCCACCACTACCATCGCTCACTCCTACTACAACCGATATTTAAATTTTTTTTTCTCTCTTTTATGTTTTTAATTTAATTTTGGGTATAAATACAAATATGTTTATTGTTGACTATTTTTTTTATTACTCTGTGCCTTTAGACACAGGTAATAACTAGTCTATCTATATTACTTATAAATGTCAACATTTGCAAAATACTTTTGATTTTCTATTTTATCTCTAATTATTATTATAGTAAATTCAATTATACCCACCTATATACTTTTATCTCATTTTTTTTACACTTATTTGATATTTAAGTTGTTTTGGATTCTTTTATAAGTACTCTAAATTCTTTTAAACTCATTTATTAATAATATAGTTACATACAGTTATATATATCTATATGAAAAAAGTAAAGTCTTATACAGGCAAATATATGTTATTTTTTATTTTTTGGTATGTAGTAATATAATAATATTATAACTAATTTAATCAATCTATTTAAAAAAATAAAAATTAATAATTCTGTAATACATAATTAGATGTACAAATATTTAAAGGGGTCAACGAAATACCTAAATAAATGACAAATTCGGTACTCAAAGACTTATAGAATAAATTAATAATTAAAATATGAATTAATTACTCAGTACCTAATTTATTATTTAATTTAATTATACATATAATTCACACTTTATATAAAAATAACATTGTTTAAATTTATTTACGTGCGACGCATGTTTTACATTACTTATATATATAATTAAGTCTAATAAGTTAAATTCTTAATTTATAAAAATAAAATAATAATTAAAATTAATTTAATTTTTATTCAACTAGGGTTCGTGCAGGATAAAGTTGCAAATATTTAAATATCGATTCAACATGACGTACTTGATGAAGTAAAATGTCATTCCCCACCACCCCACCCAACCCAATCCATCCTATATAGTGTTCAAAAAAAAAAAACTAAATTGTTACACAATATATAAGATCATTTTTAATCTTATCTCAAATTTTTATAAAAAAAAAAAAAAAAAAAAAAAGAAAGAAAGAGAGAAGGGAAGAAGTTCATCAACACATTTGATTGACCAACGTAACTTGTATGGGCACAATATATTCCTTACGTAATCCCATGGCCAGACCCGCCTAGTGCCCATGCATCATTATGCTATGTAGGGTAAAGATCATAAATACCTATGGATGTTGGTATTTTTTTTTCAATGTGTCCTTTCAACAATAATTTTATCTAATTTTAACTTTAAATTCTCAAAATCGTAATAATCAACCCCATCCTTCTATTTTTCCATTAAAACACACACACACACAAGATTCTTGTTTCAATGTGAAACCTTGGCTTCAATTCATTTAGATTTTCTGTTTGTTTTGATGATTGAATTTGAAGTTATGAGAGTAAATATCATCTAATAGGTGGGTATTAAATGAGGTATAATTAATATTAATATCTAACATGAAAAGTGTATTTTCATAGGTTAAAGATTTATGCATTGATATTAGTTATTTTTTGTCTTTTTAAATTTAATATTATACATTAATCACTTGACCAAATTGGTATTAAAATAATGAACTTATAATTTATCTGAACATTGAACCAAATATAATTTAATTATGATAGAATAAAATGGTTGATCAATTATTATTATCCACACTATGAACCAAAATAAAATTAAATGGTCATGTTATATATTGAAACCGAACAAGGCCTATGGCCAAGGTCAGTGGATGACCTAAAGACTATTGTCACCGTTATTGAACTTTTCGATCGTGGGTTCGAGTTTCATTGTTCTTCTTCTTGTAACAGTATGATCACAAAAACTTTAAAAACATGGCCTACAAACCGAGATCCATTGTTGTATACGTTAATGATTGTCTATTGATAGGTGTTGGCCACAGTATAAGAAAAAAAAGTTGGTATCATACCGACTTTTATTTTTAACACGGTTGTAGTGTCGAAGAAAAGTAAAAAAATAATTTCCATAATCAGGGACAGAGGCACCTTTGGGCTAATGTGGGTGGGCACATGCCCCCTTAATTTTTTTTCCCTTCATATAAGATATATATTTTTTAAAATAAAATTTTTGCATATTTAATTGTGTCAATCTTATTATTGTGTTTTGGTGATATCAATTTGAATAGAATCCTATTTAAATAATTGTTAAATTTTTTAAAAATGTTATTGAGACTTAATTGAAAGATTTAATACATTGTGATATTAAGTTTAATGATGAGTTTCAACATTTAATAAATTATACTATATAATACAAATTTTTATTTCGTTAACGTATAAAAATGTGTGTCGTTATGTATAAACTATAGAATTATAAATTGAAGATTGTTATCATGATTATATATATATATACTAATTATTGTCTGTGCCTGAAGGCACAAAGTAATCAAATTGGTAAACAATAAATATATTTATATTTATATTCAAAATCAAATCACAAACATAGAAAAATAGATAAAGGAATTTAAGCTTTGTAATGGAGGTGAGAGGTGATGAGCGGCAATGGTGATAGTAGGAGACGATGACAGTAGTGGTGGGTGGTAATGACGGTGATGGTTGTGGCAACAGTGGTGGTGGTGGAGGCGACGACAATGGTGTTGGTGGTGGTGGTGGTAGTGGCGGCGGTGGTGGGGGTGGTAGTGATGGCGATGATAGTGGTGGTAGTGGCAATGGTGGTGGTGGTAGAGATAGTGGTGGGGCGGTTTCAAACGCTATTTTTTTTAAAAAATATTTATGAGAAATAATTTCTAGACGTACTTTTAAAAAGGCACTTCAAACACTCTTAGATACCTGTTTTTCCTATTAAATTTAGAATATTAATATTAGCTGTTAAATTAACTTTAAAGTAAAATTTAAAGTGATCTCAATTGCGAATAATAAAAATCATTTTGTTTATCTTTTGAGATTTGAATTGTAAACTACTTTATTATATAGATTTATGAGAAATAATTTCTAAAAATACTTTTAAAAAGTCACTCCAAATACTCTTAGATACCTATTTTTCCTATTAAATTTAGAATGTTAATATTAGCCGTTAGATTAACTTTAGAATAAAATTTAAAGTGATCTCAACCGCGAATAGCAAAAGTTATTTTGTTTATCCTTTAAGATATGAATTGTAAACTATTTTATTATATATATATATATATATATGCACTAGTAAATACCCGTGCCTAAAGATACTTTGCCAAAAAAAAAAAAAAGTCAATTACAAAAGTTAGCATTAAAAAAAAGTAAAGTGGCACACTTAATAAATTTAAAGAGACTGAATAAGTTTCTTAACACAATAAATTCAGCAGAGTTCTCAGGATTCATAAAACTTACACCAAATTCCCGCTTGCCAAGTCCTTTTCCTGCTGGTTGTCATCGCCTGTCACATACTTTTTTTTTTTTTGGACAGAAAAAAACACACACAATAATTCACACGACAAAATTCAACACACACATAGAGAAGGACCCACAAACCAATTCTTCTTAAAAAGAGAATTGGCAGTGAACACTTATACTCACAAAACTGGTGAAGAGCAAACGATGTGAGATTCGAACATAGTTGTTTTGGACAAAACATGCACAGAACTGTCACATACTTCTTCGCAAACGTCTATGGCTTCTTCCTCATTTAGTTTAAGATAAGACAATTGTTAGTACATGGAAAACATTCAGAACCAGTAAAAATCAATTGTGGCCCTTGAATATAGGTCAAGAAAGAGAAATTTTTAAAAAAAAGTATATAGAAGTAACTAACAATGAATCGAGTTATATTAAAAATTAAGTACTAAATTTAAATTGTAATACAACAGTTGAAAAGTGAACTTTGAAAAACACCAACCGAAAACTAAAAAATCCTCATATAATATCAACAATTTATGCTAAATTTGGCACATTCAAGCAGCAAAATAGAATCACATTGAACAATCAATGTGGAACATTTGCATTGATAAAATAGTCCACTTGAAAAGAACCCGAAAATAAAAACTCAGAAAAATATATCATCAAAACGAAAATTTACCGGGAGAAGTAAAGTTTCTGACTGAAGTTGAAATATTTGTCATCCTGGTTGAATGTTGTCGGAATAGAGAAGAGAGACTCTCAAAGGCAAAGCAACTAAATACAATCAATATAATGGAGAAGAGAGTCTAAAAATCAGTGGTGTTCCTGCTTGCAATTTTACTGCCATATGATTAAAATACAACAAATGTATACCTTTCAGCTACCAAAATCGAGGGACTGACCAAACAATGTCTAACAAAAAAAATAGATTCATCACTCAAAACATCCACGGCATGAACGGTGCTCATCCAAAAAAATCCTATTAAACCAATCATTTCGAACTCTTCATGTTTGCAGGGCGGCTCAACGGTAGAAATAAAAAAAGGTTGAGTTTTACGCCCATTTTTATGGAAGATCCCAAATTTTTAAATACCTTAAATAATTCATTTAAAACAAATTAAATTCATAAATATTTTAAGCTTGACAAAAATGCATCATAAAAACACATACCCAATCAAAAATAATTTAAATTCAATCATTTAGGCCCATAATCCAACCCAAACAATGACTAACAAAAAAATTAGATTCATCACTCAAAACATCCACGGCATGAATGGTGCTCATCCAAAAAAATCCTATTAAACCAATCATTTCGAACTCTTCATGTTTGCAGGGCGGCACAACGGTAGAAATAAAAAAGGTTGAGTTTTACGGCCATTTTTATGGAAGATCCCAAATTTTTAAATACCTTAAATAATTCATTTAAAACAAATTAAATTCATAAATATTTTAAGCTTGACAAAAATGCATCATAAAAACACATACCCAATCAAAAATAATTTAAATTCAATCATTTAGGCCCATAATCCAACCCAAACATTAAAAACTCAAAAAAAAAATTAATGGTAAAAAGAAAATTATCAAATCAAATCATTACTTACAAATCCCTCTCTCTCTCTTAAAAAGCCAAGTTGGCCAACACCCAACAAAAAAGACTAATTATGTCACAAGAGAGATTAATTAGATTAATGATACTATTAATTGATAAAAAAAATATGGTAGCAAAACTTGAATATAAAACTTAATTAGGATTTTTTTCATTTCAAAAGTAAGAAAAATAAATTTATACGAAACATAGAAAATCTCATTTATAAATATTACTTTAGGCTTCAAATTACCTTGAGCCGCTGCATGTGTTGTAGCTCTTTGAGAATTTTTGTCCAACACTTGATATACGTTGGGGTTCAAACCAAACTTAATTAGTCAAACACAATGAAAAAGTAAAAGAATGTGCGAGTGAGTGGCTGTGCATGTGATTTGCATGTGCAGTGTGCGTGCGTTATGTTGTGTGTTTGTGCAGAAAGTTGAAGAGAGAGAGAGAGTGAGAGGACTTGGACTGTATTTTCGGTGATGGATCTCTCAGTGGTGGGTCGCTAGGCGGTGGTGAGTTGGTCGGATGTGTCCAGAGAGAGAGACTAATAAAGGAGAGAGAGAAGCAGGGGAAGAAAGACATAGGGAGCATGGGTAAGTTAAACCGTGAGAGAGACTGAATGGGAGTAGATAGAGAGAGGGGGCAGAGTATTGCCAAAATTAAATTTTGAGATATCAATTATGGAACTTAATATTCTGGCAAAGTAATTGTGGGCACATATTCTAGCAGTAATTGCTGGGTTTGATTGTGTTGACTGGTTGGGTAAATTAAATTTAGGGATGTTAGATTTAGAAACTAAAAATTTTAGGCGGTAAATTTTTTTGAAGAGTTAATAAGGTACATTGGATTGAAACGATCTAAGATATCAATAGCTTGAGACAGTTTGGGATAGCGTCAACCGTTAGATGATATTTTTTTTAATCTCAAAACGATCTGAACCACTTTTTGTCTCTTAGATTTAAAATTGTTTTACTTTATTTTATATATATATATATATATATATATATATATATATATATATATATATATATATATATATATATATAATCATATAAAATACCAGTAATTACCCGTATCTGAAGGCACGACGTAAGAAACACAAAAATTGCAAGCAAATACATTTGCAATAAGAGACCATAGACCACAAAAAATTGTCAATTAAAAAAAGTAAGAAAAAACACTGATAAATATAATATGAGCCCATTATTTTTTTTAAAAAAAAAATTATAGAATACAAATTAAAACAATCTTAAACATTATTTAGTGACTGATTAATTATTGATTGATATTCAAATAGTAGTAAATTCAAAAATTATTATGGTATAAACACAATCAAATAAATATGAGCTAGAAAGCAAATGAGGGGGATTAAAAGATGAATTGCAACAAAAAATATAATAAACAACATCAACAAAACCTAAATCAATTAAGACTAATTTTTTTAATACTCTACTTGGTTAAATTTATATTTTTTGTACTCTAAAAATTAGACCCTATAAAAATATAAAGATATGCAAACCCTATCAACTAAAGATGTTTTTATATATATAATAAAGTAGCTTACAATTTAAATATCAAAAGACAAACAAAAATGACTTTTGTTATTCGCGATTGAGATTGTTTTAAATTTTACTTTAAAATTAATCTAACGACTAATATTAGCACTCTAAATTTAATAGAAAAATAGGGCTTTAAGGGTGTGTTTGGAGTGATTTTTTAAAATTACTTTTAGAAATTATTTCTCATAAATACTTTACAAAAAAATAATGTTTGAAACTGTCTCACCACCTCCTCTACCATCAACCCCCTATCGTTGCCACTATTGCCACCACCACCGCCTCACCACCACTGTCGTCGTTGTCACCACTATCACCATCGTCGTCGTTGCCACCACTACCACCATCGTCGTCGTCGCTACCGCCACCGCCACCGTCATCGCCCCCTGGTCGCCACCATGGCCACCACGATCATTGCCACCCACCACAAGTATCACTGTCTTCTACCACCACTACTGCCACCCCACCACCTCTCATCTCCACTACAAATCGATATTTAAATTCTTTTATTTTTTTTCTATGTTTGTGATTTGATTTTGAATATGAATACAAATATATTTATTATTTATCATTTTTTATTACTCGGTTCCTTCAGGCACAGACAATAACTAGTATTTTTATATATCATACTTAAACATATTTATAGAGAGATAGCATGTCATCACTAAAAACTAGTCTTGAACGAATTTCCATGATTAAATCCAACTGCGCTAACATCATTAAATCAAAAAACTGAATACATAAAATTTTAGTTCCATAAAGAATTCAAGCAAAATTCAATAAAAACACAACTATATAGAACTACTACCACTAATACCACTTAGCCTAAATTTTGATAACTAATCAAATTTTGTGCTTAAATTGAAATTAAATCTAACTAAGTCAACTATTTAAATTAATTTTATTATTCAATTTAAACCAAATTTCATCAACTAAGTGAATTTTATGTTGCACAAATTTGCCCCAAGAGTTTTATCCCACCACCACCAACCCATCACAACTTTGAGATTAACTATCACCACTAAAACCACCATCATTATCACTTCCAAACTTAAAAAATATCTTAATAAACCATTGGCACCGCTTCGAGAAGACGAATTTACTTTTAACTACAATCCAAGTCAAAGAATGTGTCAAATTAGCAACAAATCAAATGAACTTTATAAGATATATTGATAACAAATCAAGTTGAATTTTAGTATATTACAAGAATCAATATAATTTGCAAAATTTATGTACATTCACAAAGCATTAAATTGAAGTCAAGATTTGATATTGTTTAGAGAGAGAATAATATTTAAAAACATAGACCAACCTAAAGAACCTTGAATGGTAGTATGGAGAACTCATTAAACATCGTACATACACCTCACAACAACTCCTGTCATTTTTGTTTTCTTTTGATGCAAACCATTCCCAAAATGTGCCAAAAAAACAAAAGACTTGGCTCTTGATCAAAAGGGTTCATTGGTTCTTCTGGAATTCTTTGCAGTTTTTAGACAAAACAAACACCAGAAATATATGAACTCATCCTTGTTCACAAAAGACCACTTAGCCTAAACCAATCTTAAGTCCTCATATCCTAGAATGTACAAAAAAAAATTGTAAATAACCTAAAAATATGTAAAACTAAAAAAATAACAAACTCAAACCAACAAACCATTTTTTTAGGAGATCATTATCCCGTTGGAGTTGTGTTATTGATAATCGATAAAACTGCGTCGCCGTGCTATAAATGGTCGCTACATGTCGCAAAATTCAATCCAAAAATATAAAGATTGGCATCAGACAAATTAAGTTCACTAAAAAAATCGAAGGGTAACGTTGGCCAACTTATTGAAACAATAATACAAAAACTTGGTATTTCAGTGACTGTGGTGGGTTCGGTAGCAATGCGTGTGGGGTGGGGGGTGGGGAAGCGTTGGTTGGCTGGGGAGGTTTCGGTGGTATTGGTGGGGTGGAAAAGGGGTGAAGATGCTGGTTGGTTACAAGTAAGAGTTTGCCTTTAGATATATAGTGTGTTCGATGGACTGTTATGAGTTTCGATGGTACAGGAGGGAGGGAAGGAAGGGGTGGTTGCGGTAAGGGAGACATGCACAGTGAGAGAGGAGAGATACTTGGGTAAGGCTTGAGGATCATCAGTGATGGATCATTGTGTCTCTGTTGGTGCCTCCATAGCGTCGCTGTGAAGAGTTTAGGTGAGGAGAGAAAAAGAGAGAAGAGAAAGGGACACCAATGGCTATTCGTTGGGGGCAAAGATTGAGAGGAGGAACAAAGAAAGAAAGAGAGGGAGGTACGAGAGAAATGGGATATCAGAAATAATTGGATGAAAAAGATCAAGATGGATGCAGGTGATAAAGGAAAGCGGAGATAGATGATATAGTATCATCATCATATGAAGAGATATTATCATGCGGTGATGGGAAGGGAGGGGATTCAAAAATTGAATTTTTTATGGAAAAATGATTTCTTTGGTTAAGAAAGGGTATTTTTTTAGAGCAGCATAAGATGGGGTCAAAATTTAAATATGAATGTTAATTTTAGATTTAAACAGATTTTTAGATTTAGATGATATTAATTTGGGCAAGATTGAGAAATGAATTCAATCCAATGGTGTCAATTTTGAAAATTAAAAATTTTGAGCTGTAAAAATATTTTAATAGTTAATGTGGTATGTCAGATTGAAACGATCTGAGACGCCAACAACTTGAGACAATTTGAAATATCGTCGTCTGTTGGATGATGTCTTTTTGTCACGAGACGATCTGAGCCGCTCTTTATCTTTAAAATTCAAAATAGTTGTACTTTATTATATAGATTGTTGATATGATTAATTTATAACTCTTTCAAATAATAAAAGTATACGAGGGTCAATTTTAAGTGACAATAATTAGTTTTATTTTTGATAAGAAATTTTAATTATTATTTTTTATTAATGTTATGCATATCGACTTTTAAACTTCTATATTTACTAAAATTTTAATATTAAATATAATTTTAATAAATATAAATTTATGAACTTTTACAGTTAATTGAAAAAAAAATTTAAGAGTGTTAATATGCCTATCCTAAAACTTTTTTTTGGCTCCGCCCCTGACCACAATAGTGCTAAGAACACTCACAACAATAGTAAAAATACCCATAAATACGGTAAATCACCTACAAATGTGATAATTTTTTTATTCAAAAAAAAATGATAAAAATAATTACTACAACAATAATAAAAACACTCATAAATGTAATAAATCAGTCACAAAAATAATATGTGACAAATCACTCACAAAAAGTTATATATTTTTTAGGATTAATCTTACTTTGCACTCCGAAAGATATTTCGATTCTCAGTTTGGACCCTCAAATATTAAAAATTTTAATTTGTATCATCAATGTTATGAATTGATAGCAAAGTCGACCTCGCCCAAACTGTCGTTCAATTTTCTGTCATAAATTGAAGCACATGAGTTGTAAATGCGTTGGACATGAGGATGAGGTGTGTCTATTATTGCAGACCTTCGTCTGTGATTAATTTGACATTATTTTATCTATCGAAAATAAAGTTTTGTTAATCAAATAAACACTAAGTCTATAGTTGAATAATGTCGAAAATAAAGTTTTGTTAAGCAACTGACACGAGGTGTCAACACTATGTGAATTTATACATAAGGCCATAGTTGAAGCACTTGCAACTCAAATGTTTCCATTTATGATGGAAAATCGAACGGTAGTCTGAAAAAAATTCACATTACTATCAATTCATAACATTGAAGGTACAAATTGAGATTTTTAATATTTGAGGGTATAAATTAAGAATCAAAGAATCTTTCAAGGTGCAAAGTGACATTAGCCCTAAAATAACTTACAAAAATTATAAAAAATTTATTAAAATAATAAATTTTAAAAGTAGGATATACTTTATTTTTTTGGGCGTACCGTAGTTAGGTCCCTATTGATAATGCGTTTCATAGCCTGCTACTTACATCTAGTCACCCTCTACAGTGTTGTTCTATCTTCTTTTGCAATGTCGGCTAAAGTTATGGGCCACCCACATTAATCATGTTGACCTTTCTTTGCTGCTCTTACGGTTGGGTCCTGGTGCATAATAGTCTTAATCTTTGTTGTATCCTCAATTAGGGATGATCTTGACTTCTTATATTACTTTCTAAGGCTCTTGTTGGGTTAGTGGGAAAATTTCCATATTCTATCAAATCCTCATCGATGGCAGAAATCCTCATCAATTTCTGGATTGGGATGTCATTTTAACATGGGTGATAATTTTTTTTTAATGGTCACGGATGTTCGGACCAGTTTACGTATATTTCGACTAATCTCATTCTCGGTTTGATTAAAAGCAGCCCATTCACATCGGAATTAGAATATTCATAAGAGATAAATTTCTCATAACTTTGTCCAAAGAAATTGCCAAAATTTGAACTAATTGTTAATACCTGCTGAATTTGCCATTAAATTAATCAACTATGTTGGTTAATTTTTAATCCCAAAAAATAATGCGTTAGGATAAATAACTAATGGTCCAACCAAGTGTCAAACACAAATAACTCAATTTTGACACGATAAATCTATTTAACTGATTTTTTTAATTTTTTTTTATTTCTTGATTTAGTATTATATAAATCTTATAGAATTTGATAATTTTTACTTGGCTTTTGCAAGTGTAAACATGACACAAATATTTTTTTGGAAGGAAGGGGAGATGATGAGATTTGAACCCCTAATCACCTACTAGCTAATATGAACTCTCATCACTACATTAGTCCTCACCTCGTAACACATTTATTAACAAGTAAAATTAGTACCAAACTATCTAGCATGCTTGATAATAAAAAAAAAGACTAGAATTGATTCATATTCGACATAAACATAATTCGAATATGACACGACACAATTGAATTGTCACTTTTACCCTTTAAAACAAGTGAAGCTTATCACGGACAAAAGGTTTCCAAATCTTGAGAAACCTCTTTAAAACAAGTTATTATCATGTAATTGTAGGTCTTGCAATATATAGCAACATTCTGGTGGCAAATGCTGGTGGATTGTCAGCCCAAATTTTTGGGAGTGAGCACTTTCAGCCATGTAATTGGACCATATGAATTTGATGCCACCAACACCATCATACAATCCATGATGGAATCTTCACTGGAATTCAATATAATCCTCGAGGATGGTTACAATATCCAATAAGTTATCGTACCAAAAATTATTATAATATTTTAAGATCAAATTATAACGTTTTAAAGATCTATATGATCATGAAATTTGATCGATTATAAATAGTTATAACTTAGGTTTCATAAGGTACAATTTGATCCTTACTAATTCTGTGCATTTTAGGCCTGAGTTTTCAGTCTCATTTCTCATTTTTGGAATTTTGATGGTGCATTAACTATGTTTATATATTATATATATAAAGAGAGAGAGAGAGAGAGAGATGCCAACAAGGACAAAATTGTAACTTCACAGTTTCTGTGGTGCAGGACAACTGGTGGTACAATTGATTGAACCATTGTATTCCGCCTCTCATGGGTTTTTTTTTTTCCCATGTTGATTATCTTCTTTACAATTTTTTCTTTTTAAGGGTCACGTTTTAGTCTAGTTCAAATCACGATAATCAACCATTAAATTCAAAAAAATAGTTTGTTTAGATCAACACACCTTAGTTTATATATATACATTAAAAAAAAATAGTGTGTGAAATTAATCGATTTCTACTTACACGCCTCTTTAAATTAATTTTGTGTTTGTTCATCCGAACACGTAATTAAGCATATGTTTTCTAACTCTATCCTACCCTCCATTAGAAACCCTAGCGTCCTAACCTTAAATACTATTCTCAAATTTTTGTAAAAAAATTTAAAATCACGATTGTCTAAACCAACAGATAATAAGTTAGTATCAAATTGATGAATCAATCATAGTCTTCAAAACTCCTTCACAACCTCAATTGCTCCTATATTCAGCCACATGACCCGTAGTATAAAATTCTAACCGTTTTAGTTCATTCATCATATTTTGCTTAAAGGCTTTCCTATTTAAAAATCAATAACATACAAAATTTGCTTCCTTGTTACGCTATCCTCAACTTGGTAGTGACAACAGTGGATATGGGTGGTGCAGATTTAGGGGGTTGAGTGACGTAGGTGGTGATTGTAAATTTTGGGTTGACTAATCATTAAAACGAATATATAATAGGATGAGAATGGTAAATGAGATGGGAATGAAAAATATTCCCTTGCTCACACCGCAGTGGAATGTGGAAAGGACAAGTGTGCAAGTTAAGGGAAATTAATTTTTTAGCAAATTTGATGGATCACCATGCGGCTGTCACATTTACTAATGTTTCTTCCCTAATTGTGACAAGTGCTGAGAAAATAAAATAGTGAGTAGTGTGCCAGCTGGGAGTGGAAAGGTGTGGTAGTGTTGTCTTTTGAAAGATCACTCATTATGTAACGATGGAAGAATAGGAGAATTGTAGGAGGAAAGAGAAATTATGTCAATAAATAATATTATTTTAGAATTTTTGTTAATTTTTTTGGCTTATATCGTTCAATTTATATTTGTAGATACTCTTTTTTATTTTTGAATATTGTTATTTGAATCTAAAAATTTGACATAATTTGTTGATATAATAATGTGGTTTCAATGTAATTATTAGATCAATACAAACTTTCAATGTTTGATGGAGCCTACAGTCGATCTAAAAGTCACAATGAATTAAATCAGTAAATTATGTCAAAAAATTAGGTCCCAATAGCATTGCCCTTAAAGAAAAGAAAGAGGTGTGGTAGTTTTGTCTCTCCTTATTTTTGGCGTAATGCCAAGAGTGTATCAATTGTCATGGGTTCTCAGTTGTTAGCTATGAATCGAGAGACAAACACCTTAGCGAGTTGTTCCCAATAGTAGATTGAGTTCACAAGCATCCCATAAAATCACTTGAGCATCGACTTTCCAAATTAGAGTAGAACATTTTGTACAACAATGCCTCATAGCTTGTCTAGAGAGTCATCTTGTTGGTGTAAGCTCTTATATGAAGCATGGGGTTAGACTGACCATCATACAACTCGAAAGTTAGAGGATTGAATTTCTGTGGGGGTTCGGAATCTTGTATCGACCAAACGAAAAGTGTGATAGTCATCCTTGTGAGGGTCTGCCTCGTTCTCTCATTTGCTGAATAAACGAGGTCATCATGAGCATAGTCATGTTGCGGCCCGGTGGCCACATCATGAGCTTGTTCAGAGCGCCTTCGTTTTTCTCCTCTATAGTTGTCCCAACGGTCTTTCCTTTGATATCGGGAAGGACTCTCATGCCATCCCTTTTTCTCTCTACGACGGCGTTGTCTATGTGTTTCGCCCTCGCCCCTATGATGAGGGTGACCATGCCTTGGAGAAAGGTCACTAAGGGTACGATTAGTAACATTTCTCCTAGATGAGTACCTACTTCTATTCTATTTGTGAGTCGAATAGCTCCTTGCTCGAAAATGGCTCCTATGTTGGGAGGAATAGGCTTTCTCAATGTGATTGTTACGACGATCATGTTTACGAGTTGACCACCTGACCTTGCTAGTGAATTGTTTGCCACTCTAGCGCCTGAGAGCTTCTAGCTCCTCCGTTTTCTTCTTGATTGCCTCATGATAATCAATCTCAGTGACTAACCCACCTTTTGCATGGAGAATGGGTAGGTTACAATGAGAATGAGGATTTTCTCTTGACTGGTCCTGCCCAACACCAGGCAACACTTCCTCTAATAACTGGAGGTCATAGTTAGCAGGACCCTCGTGGATCAGGGGTAGTGGAAGTAATGAATGGCTAGTTTTGGAATTGAGGGCTCTCTTGCTAGTTATGGTTTCAAGGCTTCTTGGTTGGTAGAAAAATTAATCGTTTTCCACAGATGGCGCCAATTATGCAGGAGTAAATCCACATAGAGAGTAACTACCTCGTACAAACGGAGAGGGTGGTGAGTAAACTTTGAGCAACTTACAAGACAAGAGAACTTCTAGGTGAACCGATAGTCGGAGGCGGCCAAAGGGACTCTAATACTTAAGTAAGCAAGTCAAAGATAAAGTGTATGGTGAATAGGCTAGGATTGAATTGCATACCTCGTACCCATAACCTTTATTTATAGCAATATAGGAAACAGTGTTCTAAGTAGAATTGAAATCTAGGTTGTGATAGGATAAATCTCATCACCAATCTTCTAAATGTTCAAGGTAGAATCATACTAAAACGTTGAGTCTTGACTTGTAAGAAAGAATATGCTCGCTAGAGGCTTTGTTTATCAATATTCGCCTGATACTCGAAGTCAAGTTTTGCTAGAACTCTGGATCTCGAACCAAGCTGGGTGCCGGGCAGAGACGACGCCAGGACGAGGGGCGTGGTGGCGCTAAGTGCAAGTGACACCGGAGGCGGGGCAACTAGCTGGGCAGCGCCTTGGGCACTATTGGCAATGCCAAGAGAGATTGGACAGGCACCTTGGACGATGCTAGGAGGCTGGGCAGCACCCTGGGCGACGCAGGAAGCTGGGTAGGCGCTTTGGACGACGCCTGAAGGCTGCTGCTTGGAGACTGCTGTAGTGGGCGACGCCTTGAGGTACTAGAAGCCTCCTGCTCCTGCTATGTGGTCCACGCCAGCCCCACAGTAAGACATATGTGAGATGGATTCATAGACCCCCATAGAAGTGTAGATAAGGAGATGGAAAATGTGGTTTGGAGTGGGTGGCGCCCCACTGGAGGTTTGACCTTTGTCCCACACTAACCTTACAATTCATCATTCATAGCATGGCTTTGATGATGACATCCCACATCTTAAGAATGCCGATTGTGAAACACATCAAATCTTATAAGAATGAACACTCGGACCTCTCATAAGAGAATAACCAAGTGAAGTTGAAGCTCTCTAAGGATGTCTCCAAGAAGAGTTTTCATTTTTCTTCTGTTGTTAGTTTTGGTTTTCTCTCTCCTCCTTTGCAATGAGGGAAAAGTAGAGAATAAGACTCGTTCAAGTTCAACCCCACACTTTGTCCTAGTTCATGGCTATACTGGTGCAGCATGGGGCTGGTATAAGATCAAGGCCCTACTTGAGGCATTTAACTACAGAGCGACATGTCTGGATCTCAAAGGTGCTGGTGTTGATCCATCCGATCCTGCTAAAATACATAGTTTCAATGCTTATAACAAGCCCCTCATTGATTTTTTCGCCAGTTTGTCCAATAATGACAAGGTCACTCTCTCTCTCTCTCTCTCTCTCTCTCTCTCTCTCTCTCTCTCTCTCGCCTTGAACCTAAGTTTTGATTATTGGTTGACTTTTTTTCATTGATCTTTTTTTTTTTAAATTTAATTGGGTGTGATTTCAGGTCATATTAGTTGGACACAGTGCAGGAGGTCTAAGCGTTACAGACGCGTGTCACCGATTCAGTGACAAAATTAAGGTTGCTGTATATGTAGCAGCAACAATGTTGAAACATGGGTTCATGACAGAACAAGACTTAAAAGATGTAAGACACGTTTTTTTTTTTCTGAACCATTGCTAAGCATCATTTCCAATTCATGTACGGTCAGAGAAGTTTCTTCGACTATACAATTAACTTCTGTAATCTATACAATGCACTATCTCTTGCATTTAAAAGTTTAGACTGCATCCTTGCTGATAAGCAAATGCATACGATGGGCTAGAAAAGAAAAGCCTCCATATTTTTCATCTGTGCGGGTAAGACTAATGAAAAAAAAGCTACTTTTTCATGTCCTATAGAGCCCAATGCAACAGGCTAATCGGAATATAAAAATATACCGTTTTTTATTTTGGGTTGTTTGTCAAAAATTAACTACAGACAAGATTAAATTCTGATATGGTTATAGTTATGATTTTTATTTTTTTTTGTTTTTCTTTGTATAAAATTACTCGGGTGTTGTAAGAGAAAAATAATATATTTTTTATTTTGTTCAAATTAATAGAGCTTTCGATATGCAATAGAATTTTTTTGTCTTGTGCAAATATTTGTGATTGGGCTGTTAACTTTGGTAAAAGTGTTGTGAAACAGGGAGCACCACCATTCGCAACTGGTTTGGCTCCAAACAGGACTGGGGCAACACAGAAACCTGAGTGCCAAACGAATCACGTCGGCATTTATCGAGAGGTAACAAGTTATTACATTTTTTTTGAAAAATGTTATTTAGACTTAATTTAGGGACATAAAGACTTATTTCAATACAGCTATTGGATTGATAACTTGATTCATCTAATATTATAACTCACAACTAATCTAATAATTACATTAAAGTCACATTATCAGGTTTTCAGATTAGGTCTCTATATCATTACTCTTTTTTTTGGGTTAAATGGTTAAGGTTATCTGAGTCAATTTACATACACTTCAACTAATTCTCTCTCTAGTTCGGTCAAAAGTAGACTATCCAGTCATTCATGCCGGAATTAGGGTATTAATGAGAGATAAATTTGTTATGACCTAATTCAAAAGTTGCCAAAATTTGAATTGAAGACGTCTGAATTTATAATTTATTTTTATTACCGTGAACTACTCATTAAATTATAAGTTATTACATTTCTAAGATGTACAATGACAAAAAAACAAAACATCTCTTAAACTTTTGAAGAAGAACATTGCTCACAAATTTGAAATCACAAGAAAAATATCAGTTGCAATGTGCCAAGATCACAGGACGGGAATAAGTAATGACTACGTGGCGTTTGTAATGTTTTTTGAAAGTATTTTTGTGTTTTTTAAGGAATTTTTTAACTAAATTTTTTTTTTTTGGTAATACTCACTTCTTTGGGTGTATTGTACTTGACACTGGAAGATTTAAAAATTATTACTTTGTATCTTTAAAGATAAATTTTTTCACATTCTATACTCAATATATTAAAAGTATTGTAATATAATTCTTTTGTTAATTTTTGTTATTTTTTTCGTCAAAAAATACCCTATTGACATTAACGAAATAAAATAACAAAATTTTCACATTGTAATATTTTTTATATATATTAAGAGTGTAATATGAAAATTTTAATTTTTAAAAATATAAAATGAGAATCTTAAATCTTTTAGGGTGCCTGATGCAAAGTGTGATTCTCCCCGCTTCTTTTAATGATGATAAATTACATAAATGCATCTAGAACACTTTTGTAAAATTGTAGTTAAGCATTCATTTTTGTAAAATAGTAATTAAGCATTCTTTTATTGTCTTTTATGAAAATATTTTTTTGCTTTAAAAAATTTACTTAAAAAAAAGACGTTACCGCCGGCCCCACCAAATGAGAGATAAATCCAAAAATAAGAAAAAAAATCCAACAAATCTGAAATAATAAAATAACACAAATAAATTTTTTAGTTCCAACTCTTTTTTAACCCGCATCATTAAAGCAAATAGTTTCGATCTTCGGACTCTAGCAATTTTTGCTTTACAAGACAACGTGGTTAAAACGATTCTCGGCTAATTTAAAAAGCAGTCTGGATTTGATAAATTAAATTTATATTTTTTTACTGCATTATTTAATTAACAATTGCATGAAACAGAAATTTGGGTTTAATCAGGATGCAGCTTTAGGTTCGTTGTTGCGTCGGCCAGCAGTACCAGTTAAGACAATACTAGATGCTCGATTCAAAGGAGAGAGAGCTGATCAAGTGCGGCGCGTGTACATTAAGACAGGATGCGATCATACACTCCCGCCGGAGCAACAAGACGCCATGATAAAGAGATGGCCACCATCACAGGTCATTGTTGTGGACGCCGATCATGACCTGATTGGCACAGACCCCCTTATGTTCTTTGGGTTGCTGGTTAAAATTGCAACTTCTGTTGATTGTTGTGAAAGTTTTACTTAAAAAGAGTGTTTCCCAGCTGCCAGAGTCCATTAACCGGGACTAAACAGGGTGTCGTTTTAATATTTACTATTGTTGTACTGACAGTCGCTTTGACAATGTTATCGTTGTGGTCATGATCTACTAATAAAATCCTTTGGGACAACTAAAGGAATAAGATATTTATTATGTAGTTCGTGAGACAGTGTAATAAAATCGCCCAGATGACATTGTATCAGCTCAATCTGATGTTTGTAAGATGCAATTAGGAACTTTGGAGTTGCAGCATATTCAAATTTTGGGAAAATTGTGAAAAGGCACCCCCTTTCATACTTATTTGTGTAAAAATACCTCAATATAAAATATATGTGTATAAGTACTTTTGTGTGTAAATGTTTGGTGATGAGGTACACTTTTACTGAATTATAATTTTTTCTCTTACTAAATTGTTGTTTTCCTTTATTAATGAGAGACAAATATAACATTTATATAGGGATTCAATTTCCTAATTTTATAGTATATCTTTTTTGAATTTTAAATTACCTATTCCTCTATAATTGAACAACCATTTATTGAAACATTCATTCCTTTATCATTCAAACCAAAAATATATGTCAATAACACCCTCACGCCAATCTATGTCATCATACTATAAACCAAAATGTCACAGTGATACCTTCTACTGACAATGGTACTAGCAATGACACATTATTACCAACCAAAATTCACACTGTTATCATCCAAAATTTACACTGTTACCATCAAAAAAATCACACTACATTCATATAATTTTTTTTATTTATGTCTTCCCTACATTTATATATTTTTTTAATTTTTGTTTTTATAAATCGTAATGAGAATTATATGTTTTCACCTTATATAATACTATTGATTGTTACGAGTGTTTTTTTCATGAATATTTTAAATTTAAATTTAGTACAGTGGTACATGTCACATTGACACGGTGATACACAACAATGTCACAAATGCTACAAACCAATGTTACACTGCTACAAGCTAATGTTACACTGATATAAGTCAATGTCACACTAGAAGGATGTTAGTGATATTTTTGATAATAGAGGAAGTGTCCTTAAAAATATAATAAAGTAGAAAGAGTGTGATTGAAATTTTTTCAAAAAGTCATTACACCTCTTGAACGCTGTCTCCAATCCACGACCCTCCTTTGCGGTCCACCTCAACATCGAGAATGTTCAGAACCTTGTGCTTCAATTCCTTAGAGAGTTTTATGATCTCGATAATTTCTCTTGATCGGAAACAAAAGGTTTTGAACTCCGTTGATATTTTGATCGAGAGTTAGTTTTTCAATAATAGAAAATTGTTTGGATCCATTGAAATTAGGACATTTTGAAAAGAATGGAGGTTTTAGGAAAAAAAATTTATTAATCTTGGAATAATGAAGGTTTCAACGATATTAAAGGAGTTTTATGAGTAACAGTTGATATCCCTGATATTTCAATTTTAGAGGCAAAAATATAGGAATTGGTTCTCATTTTACTGAAGGGGATATTTTAAAGATTTGTTAGCGGTGATGTACTTTTTGACCTATATTTTTAAAAGTGGTATTTTTTGTCTTATAATTTCTAAAAAAAACACCGGCCCTTAGAACCCTCAAATTTTCTTTGAAGGGCCAGCCCTTCTTTCTCAAGACCCAAAGAGAAGCAACCTTGGGTCCAGCATGATCTATTAGGTTCTTGCATTGTCTAAAGATCGGATACTTGGCAGGCCAGGCCTACCCTGGCCTCCAATCAGCAGCCCATGACCGCCTGCACGCTGAAAATCTAAAATCATCCTGTTTACTAGCCAACAGATTGGGGAGGGCAATTCTTCAACCCATTGCCTCCCGTTGGGCTAGTTGGCTGGCCACAGGGATTGCTAGACCTATTAATCGTGTTGGTTGAAACGGGTTTATATTGAATCTTAATGGATTCATGTTAAAAAATATTTTACTCATACTTGATTCGTTTATTAATTCGCGTTTAAAAAGTCGTATCATATTGAGTTCGTGTCGGGTATAAATCGTGTATAACTTGTATATAAACGAATAGTGTCGTATATTTTTTTTAATTAATTTCATTCATACTCGATTCATTTATTAATCGTATCTTGTCAAGGCTACTCGGTTATGAAACAAGTGATTTAATAAAGATTAAAATCCTTTAATTTCGTGTTGTATCATATTTTAACACCCCTAATCGTCATACACCAAATCCGGCCCAGTATCCTGGCGGGCTGCACCAGGATAACGTCCAGTGGGCCATTTAACGAGGCCGAAGTGAGGAGGAGGTAAAACCAATAGCATATGTCTTTGTCAGATATCACCTAGGGAATTCCCCACAAGGTATACACTCACTCAGCTTTGTTTTGTCCCCCCAACATGTAGTTCCATTTTTTATATATTGCTGAAGTTCATGTAGTTCCATTACGTTGCCCTTGTTTTTAACAATGTGTATAGCTTTCATATATCCTCAGCATATACCACTGGTAATTAAATCATATTCCCTAGTTTGTTTCGAAGATGTCTTTTCCTCCTTCATTTTAAATCATTCATAGCTTCCATTCTTGAGGTATTTAATGTTCTGCTGCAGAAAATTTTTCCTTACCTTTGCAAATACGTTTTTCAGCCACCCTTCAATCTCTTAAGAAATGAAAATTTGCCAGAGTTTACGTAGCAAAGTTGGGCGTATATCGCTGTTTTTCGGCATTTTCCTTCTATTTCGATATGCGAAAGCAGAGAGTAATCTCCTCTTCCCCTTCTTATCAACTCAGATAAACAGCAAAATTATTTGAGGCTGTTCTTGGGCACTGGAATAAGCCAAATTCTTTTATCTTATCCTCGTTGTCATAATCACTGTGAGAAACCTGTTATGATCAATTGGTTGGATAATCCAATACTGATTTTTGTGTTGGTTATTTTTTATTTTTTTCAGATAAAACAGACCCTACAGACAATGTGAATCTAACTCCATTCGAGGGCTGGAGAAGTGCTTATTACTGCCTGCAAAATGTAACTTTTCTCTTACTTGGAACTTGTCTTTTCATCGATTTTTTTTTTCGGGTTACCGACTTTCAGTGAAAAGCATTGAACTGTTCAGCTTATAACATTGGATATTAAGAGTAATGATACGCAACTCAAATAAAATTTAAAAAATTATAATTCAAATACATATCATTTTTTAAATGAGTAGGTTTCATCAACTTTTTTTTTTTTTGTAGAATCTACTCATCCAACACTTATCCAGAGGATGATATAAATTTGAGTTACAATTTTTAAGTTTCATTTAGATTGTGTAGTATTTTTTCAGATATTAAACATGGCCATCATTTTGCTGAGAACAATTTTTTTTTCCTCGGGTGGGAGGGGATGAAGTTGGAATCCGCAACCACCTGCAAGCCAAAGCCAAAGGGACCCCTTGCGGCCACGCCCTCACCTCAGAATCTATATTAGGCTTATTTTGTATATGCACAATATAAGTTCCATGTATGGTACACAGATATCCCATAGCTGCCCGATAAAGTACGTGCTGACCGAAGAAGGATGGCTGAACGTGACCCACGGCGACGGAGAAGAGTTCTGTAAAGCAGGATGCGCAGATCACACCAGGACAGTGCTTACTTGCATTCATCTTGTGAAACGTGACTACTGGTTTGCTAACAAAGCCACTGTTAAGGAGCTCTATGAGACAATCAACAGAGGATGCAACACATCTATAGGTATGGCTTTATAGGGTAAATTTTTCCCTGGGCCGGGCCAGTCCGGGCCTCCTCTGGTCATGGCCTTTAGTGGCCCATGGCTGTGCCGGGGTAGTCCTATTAAGGAAAATAAGGTCGCACAGTGGACTGGCTCTAATTGACCTTTAAACTAATAATATAGGACTTTTTGAATTTTATTACCACATTCATATAGTATGGTAATAAATTTTTTGAATTGATTTGGCGGGCTAAAAACGCAGCTCATCGCCCTACGCTCTGGGTTTTCGAGCTGTTCAAGGGTCACCATATGACGGGTTGGGGCTGGCCATGGCCTGATCAACCACGAGCCAAATGGCGAGGCATGCGGTTATAATAAAGAATATAACCTACCCAAAAAAAAAATATCAGTGCCAAGAGACTAAATTCTGGTTGGCCAATGTAATTTCAGGGTTCAATGGAGTAAGTTTATACCATACCAGTGGGTACCAGAAGAGATCGGCCTCCATTATATCAGCAATGTCGGCCTTGGCTTTCGTAGCTCTCTTATACATGTGATTCTCTTCTTCACTTCCCACCAAATAAAGTACAGAAAGTGGGACAAGAAAATGGGTCCTTCCTTCCTACATATGCTATTAGTATTCCCCAAAACTGGTGTAATAAGAGGATGTATGAGTGAGGTGTGATGTTTACAGTACACTACTGTTTTTAATGCAACTATGAGTTTTAATTTTTTATCCCAGCTCAATTTACGTTATGATTCCGAATCCAAAGGACGTTATGATTACAAATCCAAAGGACATGATTGAAATTATTCTCCATTATCAAAAACTGAAACAAATTTGCCGTGTTTAAACAACTTCCAAGAAGACGATTATTTGTTTCTGCAGGCTTACTCCATGACACATCTCACTATTAATCCGCTGTTGCGTCCAACCCACTCACTTAGGCACCGTACATGCATCATCTTTCTTGCTTAAAGACCGGCATAATACCATCTGCATACACATCTCACTCTCAACTCTCTAAGCTTACCAGCTAAATGTAACCGTTTATGAATGATGCTACAATAAGGCTCTCAAGATACTGCCTTCCACACCCCCACACGAGAACAAAGCAATAAAAGGTACAATAAGACGTTCCACAGGCACCAAGACCTTGCCAAAGTAATTATATGCCCTCCGAATACTATTCAGAAACAAAGACCAAATAAAAAAACAATGCAATCACAGCAGTTTTCAACAAACACAATTGTATACATCCGTGAAAGAAGCTCATTATCCACAACATTCTATGTCCGAAGGCTCCATAGCTAAAAGCCACCAAGTTTCCATATCCATAATTGGCTACAAGACAACTACTAATATTCAGCATGAAAGACATAATGGATATGGATCATTTATGGAAGAAGAAAAAAAGAGTAAAATGAGGTCAGGAACTCAGGACCAAAACTTCCCAAACGAAGAAATATAACAGGACAGATCATGTTCCAGCCTTCCGACGGCCAACACGAGCTACAAAACCAGCCTTGATGGGAGCAACAGATCGACCAGAACCACACTACAATAACATTAAGAAAAGCAAATTAGACAGAACAAGGGACCAGGCAATCAATATTAGGTGACAAGTAACCAAGCAAGCAATCCAGTTATTAAAAGACAGTCAATTTAATGAATATTTCCTCTTCACTGATGAAACAAGTCCTTGAACGAATACAAATCTCGAGAATCATTAACACAAAAGAAGAATAAATTAAGCAATGATAAAAAAAAAAAAAAAAAAACAAAACAAAGCAAGTGCAATATATCCAACAAGGCCTCAGAATAGTTCAAATTCTTCTGTCAGCTGAGAGAATCAGACAATGTAGGCAAATCTTTAAGTCATCATTGGCCTAGGGAAATCGCCAGTACAAAGTAATCATAATTCCTCTACTCCAAAAAAAGGGTATAAATAAGAAGTAACCATAGTTCCTCAAATTCAGGGAAAAAAAAATTTGGGCGCAGGGAAAGGGACCCAGTTGCAGATTCCTCAGTCATCTAAGACAATCAGATAATATACTCAAACTTTGAAAACATCATAGGCCTCAGAATATTCATAATTTAGTTATTATACCTTTTTCTGCTTAAAAAAAATAGAAAGAAAAATAAAAAAATAATTCTACATCTTACCACTATAGTGCCCCAAATTCTTAGATGCAAGATAAGACGTCAATGTAAAAATGAAGTTAGAAAAGACACCATTACCTTCTCGCATCTGAGAAAGAAGAGACGGTTTTCCTTCGAAAGTATTGTATCTGGACTTTTGCAACCATTACAAATGACATACTCATCTGAAAATAAATGCAACTATCAACCAATAATTCAACAGTTTTAAAGCATGTAACAGAGAAATGAGCTTCCCTTAGGTATGCCAAAGTCTCCCTGCCACATGAGGCAGAACACCAGAAACCACAAAAGACTAAATGAGAAATCACTAAAGCAGGAGTATGCCAGAACACTATATCCACCAGATCTCTGAATCATTAGGGTTCAGTTTTAGCAGAGGGGCCAAATAATAAAAAGAAAAGGGGCACTTCCAATTCGCAGGCCCACATTTGAGATTTGTCTGTCTTATTATGACCCAGGAAATTCAGTAATTATGAAATTAAGAAACTTACTAACATATCGCCGCAGGATCCCTTCAAAATTTTTTGGAGCAAATCTTCCCTTGATAACTAGCCTTTGCTGTCCATCAAGTGATCCGCTTGTCCCCATTTCAGCCAGCAAGAAAGTCATAACATGCTCTGGCTGCCTATGCATCCTGTGCAAAAGTAGGAAAAAAGGTGACAAATTTATGAGTGTAAACAAAATGTTCACAGGATTTAGCAACAACAGACATTGGAGAAGATAATCTTAAATACTAATAAAAATACAATCAGTGAACTAATCATGCTCCAGCAATGCATGTTTTAATCGTCCTAGTTTATGAACAAGTAGCATTAACATGCTTTTAACATAATAAAGGCAATCAGAAACAGCAACTCCTCTATAAAGAAAAGAAGCTAGCCTTTGAATGGTATAGTACACAAGATGCCTGAGTTAATTATAGCTGTCGTGCAGCAACACTATTACAAAGTTTTCCTTCTTACACCACAATAGCATATCAAGCACACACATGCATGAGAGCGATAAATAATATTCTCTATAATTTAAGCATATAGAGAGGCACAAGTCCTAAAGTTCTGATTTTTTTCGTTTAAAGGAACAAAATGAGAATTAATTGAAAAATAGAATATGGTAAATGATAAAGACATACGTCTTGCAGAGATCCATAAAATTCACAAATACAGTTTTCTTTGTGCCTTCACGAAGAACTTGTGGAGGCCTCATAACTGTCCTACGCCTATCTCCTGCAAGCTCCGGATTATTCTCACGAAGAATATTGAATACTCGGCCTAAAAGCTGCAAGTTTAGGTTATAGATCATCAGCCGCAGAAAAATATTCAGTATCCAATTGGATAAAAAGAACGTAACAGAATAATACCCACTTAATTGATAGCTAAACACAACAAAATTGTAGAAGAAATATACAAGGAAAGTCAACCAGAAAAAGGAGAAAACAATACATCGAGAACAAAAACTATGCCTTCACAACTACAAGCCATTCAAAACATTTTACATGAAAAAAATAAGAGATGCATAACTGCACAAAAATTGAAACTGACAAACACAATAAAATGAATTATTTTTGCCTATTCTTATGGTTGGCATACAGATCTGATCTGTGTAACAAAAGTGAGGTGGAAATAAAAATATAAGTTTATGAAAATGAAAAAAAAAAACCCAACACAATTAAATCATAAAGGCGAATTCAGCCATGCTAGTGCTTCCAAATTGCCAGTTTCAGTATACATAGTTCTAACTGGTTAATATATGAGTTAGCATCTTTGGAACAATAGTTCTCATCATAGAGATGTTAGTTAGTCATTACAGATGCTACATATAAGAAATGTCCAGACCAAAAAATGACATCTAATGGAACAAGAGTATACTTGTCAGTTGTCACTCATGCACACTATATTTCTCACCTCAAAATCCATCATTAAAGGGGACTACTGGGGAATGACCTCAAAATCCATCATCAAAGAAATATATGCCACATATACTTCCTTGATAGAATAAATGCATGATTAACCAATGTTGACTTATTTTGACAGTTTTCTGACTTCATGTGCTTCATATTTTTCGCAAATGTGAAATCAAATCACATGATTAAAACTAAAATCAAGGAAACCAAACCAAACCAAACAGTTTTAGTCACACTCAAGTAACTCAACAAAGCTCAAGCTCAAGCTCAACCTCCACTTACACCTAAAAAAATAATTACCAAACCCATATTGCTAAATTGCTAATGCATTATGAACTGGTATAGACTAGCCTCAGGAGGCCCAGCAGCCCCCGCCAACTGCTTGGTTACCCCAACTATTGCAAGCTTTATTCTTGATTAGAACTTTCCCATGCCCAACGCAACTTATATTACAGGGCCTAGAGGCTGCTGTTTAGAGTTTAGATGCAGCATTTAGTTACTCATTATCCCAAACGTGAGTTGCTTTAGCACTCTTAAGCTTCCCTTGAACAGCTACATATATCTTGAGCCTTATAACAGACAACTCAGTTGCCTGAGCAAGCAGGGATATCATTTTCTGTAAACAATATTTACAAAAAAAATATCTTATTAAGAATAAACCAAAAGCAAGGGGCACAGCCCATGTGCAAAAGCAGTGTACAACAGTAACATCAAGAAACAAATGAAATACTAGTATTCCAGTAAATGTTATAAAAAAAACAATCCTCTATATCCAAATATAAATCTTATAATAAAACCAACAAAAATCTATAAAAATTGAACAAGATAAACACAAACCTCCTCATATTCATAATCCCGGTCACTCCCTTCCCATGGAAACTGCTGTTGCAAGACAATTCCTTCTCCTTCTTCATCCTCTCCCATGTGATCTAAAAAGTTAAGGGAAACTTATTTCTTACATTCCATTCAGAAATGTCTAGAATAAAGGGAAGGCAATACATGATTATAATAAGCACTTATTTAACTGCAGGTTCATATAACATACCATTACCATCAAAGTCATTGACTTCATTTTCCTTCTCATCAGTCAAGAGATCAGTATGCACCTGAAACAGTTTACAAAGATACCATGCAAATGCTGTCAACAAAAAGATTACCAACGATACTGGTATATTGTGGATAGCAGGAAAACTAACCGGTTTCTTCTTCTTCTTTTTCAGACCGGAAAAGGTAGTCTCAAGACCTTCAGAAACTGCAGGATGAAGTGGCACATGCATCAGCACAAATTACAAGCTCTTCAACAAGACAAAGATATGCAACAGAATCTAGAGTGAGTTCATATAACCTGATAGACTTTCAGTTTTCTCAGCCAAATTTTCCACAGAATCATCTGCGGGATCTTGAATTAAAACCTTCTTTTTTTTCTTCTTTTTTGTAGGGTCGAATGGTGCAATCTGCAATGCATTTATTGATAAGAACTACGATGTAAAGCTGTAGTCAAGTCATAGATTGCCAAGTCGGTAGTATTTAAGTTATTTCACTGCAATGAAATAATATTATATATATGTTTTGACGGTAGTCCAAATGTGCACCAGTTGCATGGGTCCTTGTGTATTCAGCTACACAGACAACAAAGAATGCATTGCTGGTCATTACTACTAGACATAGCATGTGTAGTTTACATTTATTCAACATCAAATTGACAAGTTCTTGCACCCCCTTACACGCAAGCAATGTGAATAAAGGGTCTACAATGATCTGCCATCTTGACTTTTCCATAAAAGTTCAATCCCATTCCTTTTTGGCATGCTTCATGTTAAAGGACTACACATGGAATCACACTTGAGTGTTACGTTGATCATTCTGTTGTGCTGTGCAAACTAAAAGTCATTTTTACCTTCAAATTCACTTATCTTGTTGTTATGGAATATTTTTTACATATATACTCATTCCTTCCATTTCTCTTACAGGGAAAGCAGAATCAGATACTTTAACTTTCAAAAATCCACAAAGTAAGGCAACCATAACTCCCATATTTCATTTACTTGTGCAACATATAACATACTAGCATACTGTGCAATCTTAATGTAATAAAAGCGTGTGAGCCAACAGGTGACAACTCGCACATCCCGATGTTTCAACTAAAAATCTTACCAGCGCCTTAACCTTTAATATATGCAAGTCACTCAAAGGCTTCCAGTGTACAACATAGAGAGTACTTATCTCAAGTCAATCAAAGCCTTCCAGTGCACAACATAGAGAGTACGTATCTCAACCATGTCGATATCAGCAATCAAAGAAACAAATAGGACTGGCCGTGAAGAATCATAAAAGATAATAATTTCTTAATCACCACGAGACACAAAAAAAATATCATCCGGCAATGAAATGTTCCGCAAAATTTTTAAAAAAAATTACGAAGAAGAAAGAGAGAAAGAAATTGATAAAAGCTTACATCCGCAGCGTCGTCCTTCCCCACCTCCTTCACTTCATTCCGATTTTCTTCTTCAGCCATGTTTGTAATGAAATCTACCCCCAAAATTACAACAAGATCAGCAGATAGCACACCAAACCTATATTAATTGTCCATACGGAGACATTTTACCCTAATTTTACAGTTCAAACCCCAGAATCGAAACCACGAAAATATCCAATCGATGCTTCAGAAGATATGAATACTAGGGCAATACAACCCAGACAGTTCAAAACCCCGAAATCGGAGTTACAAAAACATCTAGGCATCGCTTTGGAGATATGAAGAGTAGGGCATTGAAAACCCCAGAGGAACAGATAGGTTGAAGAAACGTTACCTCTGGATTCAAACTGAAATCCGATCTTTTATCTTCTGCGGCTAAGGATGTGGTTTGCGGTATTGATCGCTCTTTTTATCTTCTTACTCTCCGTCTGTACTTCGCTTAGGGTTTTATAGTAAGGGTTACATCAACGTGCACGATGTAGATGTAGGGCACCGACCCAAACCCAAATGAAATGAGAAAATATTATTTTGGGTTTTTGGAAGTCGGTATATTTAATTAAATTTATTTGGTAAAAAATACATATTAAAAAATATTTTGAAAAAATGTATATTACTTAGATACAAAGACATAAATGTCCATTTTAGGAAAATAGTGTATTAAATATCTCCAAGTTTTATGAGATAATTTTAATATTTAATGCACATTAATTTATATGTATTTGTTAATATATATATATACATACTTTTTTATATACATATATACAAGTATGTATATACGTATAAAGTATAACATTAAAAGTGTAATGTATTACCTTATGTCTTACCTTATTTAATAGAAAGTGTAAAATATTACATGTTAACATTGAAAGTGTAACACTTTCACACTTTATCAATTAATTAGCATTTTTAGTGTAAGATGAGACATGCATATTTTTTTTTTGTAACACTTTAGGTAATATCTCCCCTTACCTTGTGTAAATAATTTGTTATATTGTTATTGCTACACTGTTATTGTTACTTTCAATATTACCCTATAACACTTTATATTTTCATTAAGAAATGTGAGACATAAAATAATATTTTATACTTTCAATGTTACACTTTACACACACACACACACATATATATGTGTGTGTGTGTGTATTTATATATGTATACTAGTTATAACCCGTGCCTAAAGGCACGATAAAATATAAAATTCGAGTGTCTAAAAAATCGATTCCACTATATTAAATTTTTTCAAAATACATTAATTATAAATTAATCAAATATTAAATAATTAAATATGTGATAGAAAATAGTGATGCGATTTAATGTTTGAGTTTGACAAAAGGATAATGGGTGATGTAAGTGATTGATGATAGTTTTGAGGAGGAAAATATGACTGGGACAAAATTCAAACACACTCCTGTTTTATTATGTAGATATATATAAATACACATGAATCAAGATGCATTAAAATACTAAAATTCTCCCATAAAACTAGGAGATATTTAATGCACCACTTTCCAAATAACATACACATGGATCAGTGGAGGACAAAAATGTCACAAAAAAAATTAGGCAAATTCAAATTGTGTACTTACATACAAATAAGTATCAAAATTAAGGACTTAATAATCCTACATTTTTTAATGTGTACTTTTTACCAAATAAGTCTAATTTTGTGTACTCCCTTTCAATTTACCCAAAATATTTTGGATAATTGTACCACCACCCTTTTAGTATGGATAGGTTTTAAGGTATACCCTAAATAGTTTTTATAATCATTTTTATGGCCTTGTCAGCGGGCTGGGCAAATTAAGTCCACCAGTCATTGGCCCATGTTGGGCCCAGATATCTAGCAGAATTAGTTGGGCTGGGTAGTCCAGTTATAAATTATAAGGTTCACTGTGTTTAATTAATCGGGCTAGTGTTTTAAGAGGGAGCCTATCTTAACAGGACAAGTCTGAAATCAGGTCAAGCCATCTGTCCTAACAGGAACCACGATCCATGAAGCTTCTGCAAAATGGAGTCCCGGGCTGGGCCATTTTTTAGTGGGTCTCCGCATACCATTTGTCAAGGCTTAGATTATGGTTACAAGTAGCCGGTGAATTCCGTTTTCTACTGTAAATATCAGAGGCGAGCCATAGAATGAGTTGGTTGGTACATAAACATTGGAGCTCTAGGTCTGCATCAAGATTTAAAAGTCTAACCTAAGGTCGAAAGACAATTAACGAGGGTATTCAAGAGCCTTATTATGCCAATATCACACCTGTTTCATATCCGATCACGTCATTCTCTATGTTTTTAAATTTTACGTGGATTATTAATTAACTTTTTAATCAATTTATTGGATTGATATTGATGATACTATGGATAGAATTAGACACTCTTTCGTATTTAATCGGAGCTCGGCATGATCTAATGCAACTAAATTATAAAGTTCGGTCAAGCTAAGCTTCTAGCCTTAACAACTCTTCTGAAATAGTATCTAATCAACTCGACCAGTGACCATGAAAGATCAGATATACGCACCCAAAGAAGAGCTAAATCTAGCTAGCAAGCTAGTCCGACCTTGGGCATAAAGTGACCACTTCCAAGATGATGCCTCATCGCTTTTAGAAAGATATGTGGAACAATGTTAGAGATGTTCTAACGACAAAATATTTCTGTTATGATTCAAATTGATTGAGGAGACCACACAATCTCACATAAAGACAAAAATTAGTCCCTATATAAAAAGGATGAAATACCTTACATAAATGATGATTGAATCCCATTGTACCAATATTCTTCTCTAAGCAATAGTAACCAACTAACAAGAGATTCCATTAGAGTGAATTAGTTAAACTCTTCGTCCTAATAAACCATTGAATTCTATTAGTTGTTTTATTTTTATAAGTTATCATTTCTTTACAACAGAGAGGGGCTATTAAGCTCCGCACCTGCAAAACCATCACTTACTCACACACATGCATCTAACTACCTTCGGATCCCTCTGCAACCTCTATATCTTCGTGCCGTTATTTTACGTTATCCGATATTATTATCATTAGACTCATGCAGTCAATAGCTTTCCACACTCTTGTAAATTCTTAGCAGATATACTATTCTAACTAAATATTTGGACCGAAATTATGATTTAAATGATGTGAAACCTTTTCAAACTTCAACAAATAAAGTGCTTAACAATACTTGACGGGGTATTTTGATTATGTCACGTCTTTTAAGCTACGTATTGCTCCCAAATTTGATCTATTTAAAATTTCTAAATCCCTAACATTGTTTCTACACAATTTGGGTGCTAGCATGGATATTTTGGGGAAAAATTGTTGGCGTAGATGTGGCTCTCAACATGAGAACTTTCTTCCTTTGTTCCAAAGAAAAGAAACTTCTGGTCAAAGCATGTTTTTCTATGTCTTCCTCTCCACAAACCTATTCTTCTTCCAACCAGGCTATATTCTGGAGTGCTTTCTCTGTCATGCCTTCCATCAGGCATTTCTGTCATCTTATTTTTTTTTTCTTTTATTTCTGCAATGAGGAGATATGTTCGGATTAAAATGAACAATATACTTGAATCTGGATGACTAGATATATTTGGATTAAATTGAACAATAGACTTTTGATAATTATGGATTTAAGTTTAGACCCCTCCAAAAACTTAAAACTCTCTGGGCTTGCGGAAGGCGGCGCAAAATAACTCATCTAGACCACATTTATTAGGCGTGAACTGGGCTGCAGCCCAATTCTAGGGAGACTCGATGCTAACGAGCTCAGTACGGGTACTAGCTTGATGCTAACGAACTCAGTATAGGTACTAGCTCGGTAGATGAGAGCACGGCACCGGGCCAGTCTATAAAAGCTACAGCCTGACACGTGGACAGGGGACAATGGAATATTACCTGATGGCTCTAATAAACAAAAATCCATACGTAGTGGAAAATGATTATGTATAGCAGTCCACGAGTAGTGGGTGCAGAAAGACGCCAAAGACCACAGCTAATGAATGCTAATTTAGTGTTAATTTGATGAAATTGAATATCAATTTGATAAATCTTAATGTTAACTAAGTTAATTTAATGTTAATTTAATAAATTGAATGTTGATTTGATATTAATTTGATGAATTGAATAATTAGTTGGATAAAATTGCATATTAATTTGGTGTTGATTTGAATTTTATTATTATTATTTTTTAATGTTAATTGGATAAATTTGAATATAAATTGAATGAATTAAATGTTAATTTGATGAATTGTGTGTTAATTGGATGATATTGAATGTTAATTTGTTGAACTTTAATTTTAATTTGATGAATTAAATGTGTTAATGTGATGTCAATTTGGTAATTGCTTGTTAATTAAATATTTTAGAGATAAAATTGACAAAATTGATACTTTAGATATAAAACTATAAAATATCTATAATTTAGGGATAAAAGTGTATGAACCAATTTTAGAAATCAGGATCAGTCACTAGTGATCCTGATTTTCTAAAACCGATCATGATTTTGTAAAATGGGTTAATATACTTTTACCCCTAAAATATGCATATTTTGTCAATTTATACTTAAAAGATCAATTTTTTCAATTTTATCTTGAAAATATTCAACTAATATGCAATTCGACAAATTGACATCACATTAACTTTCAAATTCATCCAATTAACATTCAAATTATCAAATCAATATTTAAAACATATTTAATTAATACTCAATTCATCAAATTAATACAAAGTTGAATACTTTAGGGAGCCAAATTAAAAAAATTTATTTTTTGGGGATCAAAATGATAAAATATGCATATTTTGAGGATAAAAGTGTTATTAACTAATTTTAGTAATAAAATTGTAAAATAATTTAACACTATTTACATAAGTTTAGCATTTTTTTTTTTGTAAGTCAGGATCACTCTTAATTGTCTTTTCGATCAAAGCTTACGAATCAAGCTTAGTGATCGTAGCTTAAATCAAGACCAATCATTTGGCATGTTTAGCAATCAACCATCTAACTTAAATCATACTGGCCTTAGTTGTCCTAGTGATCAAAATTATCACTTTTAGGGGTAAGTTAACAATTTTTTGAGGATAAGACATTACTTTTTTGGCGGTAAAATATAATTTTTTTGGGATAAGTTATCACTTTTGTGGAATAAGTTGCCATTTTTAGGAGGTCATGTACAACTGTTTGAAGGATTAGGTACCACTTTTTGGGGGTAAATTGTAACTCTTTGAGAGTAATGTATCACTTATTTTGGGGGAAATATACCACTTTTTCGAGATAGGTTACCACTGTTTAGGGTTAAGATATAACTATTTCGGGGTAAATCATCAATTTTGGGGCTAAGTTACACCTGTTTGAGGGGAGTAAGGTACCACTTTTTGAAAGATAATGTATCACTTTTTTAGAGGTAAGTTGTCACTTTTGTGGGATAAGGTACCATTTTTAGGGGGTAAATTATCACTTTTTGAGGGTAAGGTACAACTGTTTAGGCGTAATGTATCACTTTTTGGAGATAAATTATAACTGTTTGGAGGTAAAATATTATTTTTTAGGAAAATATACCATTTTTTTGGAATAAATTATAATTGCTTGAGGGTAAGGTACCACTTTAAAAAGTTACTATTTTTGTGGGATAAGTTATCATTTTTTAGAGGTAAAGTACCATTTTTTGAGAAAAATCGGTGAAACTGATTATGAGTTTTTAATGTACAAATATCTATTGCTGAATTCTTTACTTTTTTGGTATTATATTGAAAAAATAAAGGGCAGTACCGAAGTTAACTCACTAAAAATTAATGGTCAGGAGGTCTTAATTTACATGGACCGACAAAGGCTGCTCGTCTGTAAACTGAAAAATGTGCTCCTATCTAGCCGCAATAGTTTATTCTATTTCAAAGTTTTGGACGTACATAGTCGGAATATTATTTTAATTTAATTTATTAATCTTATTATTCATAATCATTAAATTAATAATAAATTTTAGTGTTTATTGTGATCCACAATCAATTCAATAATTACGATAAATTAATTCAACCAATAATATATTAAATATAATTTGTTTATGAAGGTATGATGTAACGGAAATAAGAAGTGATGAACTTGAGGGATAGAAAATTTAATATAAATAATTTTGAGAGAGATGTTGGTCACCATTAAATAAATCTATTTGAGACTGTTGGATGAGTTTATTGAAGTCTGTCATGTTTTATATTATAGATTATAAATATATATATTTTTTCAATGTTGAAGAGTGTTTGAGTTAGTTTATGCACATTTCGATTTATTCTTTCTCGATCAGTACTAGAATTTTCGTGAAAAATAAATTTCTCATGATCTGAACGTAAGTGACACATCTCACATGTAATATATTTCCAAATAGGCCACAAGTGATACATCCCTTCATTTCAATTAAATCCAGTTAATTTTTTGAATGTCAAATCATTTATTCTGATTCTTCGCTGGATTTACTTTATTCAAGTAGATCCCCAGCAATGCAATATTGGACCGGTAATATAGCATTGAGAGAAGTTGACGAAACCAATTGGATCCTAACACTAAATTCTTCAATTAGAAATCAAGAATTTGAATGAGACTCATTCAATATAAATATAAATTGAAAACTTGTAATACTGAAGCGGATCTACTCCCTCATTGTAATATTGTTGGGACCTGATAACTCTCTCACATACTCAAAATCATTGATGCATCATTTGAGATTATTGTAACTACAAATTTTGTGTGTTTGTTTGTTTTCTCAATTTTCCCTCATGACTTAATAGGTTTTTCACCTTTCAATCCGACACTAGGAATGAAAAGAAAATTGTTGAAGGGTTTTAGAGAGATACGATTACCACCCGAGCACAAACAGGACACCACAAAAGGTGTGTGGGTAAGGCTGAACTTTTGTAATTCTCTTTTTTTTTTTTAAATCACAATACTATTGTAATTTAAAATTTTGATATAATTTGTTGGTCTAATGATTTAATTTTATTATAATTATTAGATTAACTTTAAATTTTATTATTTAATGGAGGCAACAATTAATCAAAATATTATAATAAATTAATTCAATAAATTATATTTTAATAACATCGTTCTTTTCACGGTAGGGATTACCCATACTAATATTGGTGATAACAGAAGGCCGCTGTGAAGCATAGGACTGTGATGTGCCTATTAAGGCTATGCTCGCATTAATTTTTTTATTCAACGTGTGGGGTGTCCAAGTTACTTTATTTTCATCTCTATTAATTATTTTTTTGGTCAGCTCAAAAGTAAGTCAACCACATCGATATTAAAATATTTATAAAAAATAAAATTTTCATGATTTGACTCTAAAAAAACTGCTAAGATTTAAATTTATATTTTTGTCAATGTTACCCCCTTACGCTACCGCTCGAAATTGCGTCGCTGTTTGGTTACCAACCGTAGGACCCACCAAAAAATAGTTTCCCCTTATGAGCCATTCAAATTTCTTTGACGTCCTATGAACTTTGCAGCCGCCGGTGGTCCCTAAGTTTGAATTTTATTTGTGAGTGACACAACAGCGTCGGCACTGCCATTATTGTTGGAAGGTAACTCTTCCATTATTGATAGTTCAAACTTAGTTAGTTATAGTAAAATTTTTAACTAGAATACAATTAGAATTCGAGGTTAAACTCGTATCTCGCCTATGGGTTAGTGTGTTAATTTAAGTTGAGTGAGAATTCCATTGGAATTTTCAATATAAGATTATACAATTGTAATTGAAATCCAAAATTTGAATCTGAAGTTGAGCTAGAGGTATTGAGTTGAGTTAAATTTAAGTTGGATTTTAAAAACTAATCTAACTATTGCTCTAATATACATTAAATTAGATATTTTTCGGTCATATCTAGCCTAAATATTGTAAAATTTAGGATAAATTTCATTCACACCTCCTATAATTATCTATATATTCAACAAATTTTTCTAAAATTTCACTGCACCCCTTATAGATTCTAATGTTGAATCAATAACATCCCCTCTAAAAAGTGGAAATCATGACTTAAATTTTATATTTTATGCCGGATATACCCTTTAGTTACACCAGCTTATAACTTGGCCAGCTACTTGAAGAAAACCAATCTTATGAAGAAAGAAAGAAGGCATGAAGATGTAACGAAGCCTCATTAATTTTTTTTTTTTTTTATAATATATCCAGATTTTGTGAATTTTTTTTAAAATTTTCTGAGTCTTCACTAACATTCCCTGTTAAATTAATTGGGTTAACTAGAATGCATTTTTATTAAATTATTCATGATATATTTTAAAAATTTGAGTAGATTTGAAATTAAAAATTATTACGTAATAAAATTTGAACTAATTAAAATTCATTTTTAATCAATTTGAATCAAATTTTAATCAACTCACATTGAGTTTTAATCGACTTGAATTTTAATACTTAAAAAATATAAATTTTAATACATAAAAAAGAAATTTTAATTAACTTTAATCGAATTTTAATTAACACAAATTTTAATAAATAAAAAAATACAAATTTTAATTGACTTGAATCAAATTTCAATCAACAGTAGCAACTCAAGTTGAGCTTAGGACAGGTCGAATTTTAATGTGTAAAAAAAAATTAATAGAATCTAATTTTAATACATAAAAAAATAAAATTTCATCAACTTGAATTGAATTTTAATCAGTTCAAATTTTATTGTTGATATTTTAGTTAAATTTTTTTGTAAGAAATCGTGGTTTAACTGCAAGAGGTGTAAGTGATATTTAAATATAAAGTAGAAGGGATGTCAATAATATTTTGGATAATATATATGATATGGTATGTGTATATCACATGTAAGTGTATATATGTAAAATGAGCTCCTCCGATAACGCCAACAACTTCTGATGAGGGGTGTCAATAAAATTTCAAAAGAAGCGGGGGGATGTAATTAATTATATAAATAATTATGAGGGATGTAATTGAAGTTTACCCCAAATCTTGAATATTTGTGTTGAACTTTCATCGAATTCATCGATTGATAGGATGCAGGCAGATTCAATTTGTAAATCAACTGAAGTGACTAGTGAGAGACAAGAAGATTTTGATGGTTGGACTTATCTCCTCGTTTGGATGGAAAAATAGACGTAAAGTAGAACCCATAGACGACTTTGTCGATTGAGAAAGGTTCGTCATAGAGAATGACCGGTTTGTTCGACAACTTTTATTTAAGCATGAGTTGCACTATACATCTTAAAAATATTAAAAAAAATTATTTTATATTCTTAAAGATTAAATTTTTTGTATCACATTATATTGCTCCAAAAATCTGCTGAGATCAAAAAAATGTTTCAATCAATAAATAGTTTTTAAACAATTATTTGCAATGAGTTCAAATGTCTTATTTTAGCACTTATTTAAATGAAAATAATAGAGATTTTTATTGTGTAAAGATGAAATTAATACAAAAAATTAATAAAAGAAAAATCTTTTATTAATCTAATCGAAGAGATTTCGATTCAAAGAGACTAAATAAAACAGAATTGATTACTGCACTAACAGCTTTCTATACTAGCCAAAAACTATTCCTAATAATGCCAAAATTATGGGTTTTTTTAGAGGTTTGAAAGTGTCTTATTTTTTCAATTAAATATCCTTTTTATAGTTATTTTCTTTGACGGTTTTCTCACCATCCATCCACGATTATCTAATTGTAACTCCCAATTGGTTACCTCTTTTCTTTTAAAATGTAGTTGTAGCTAATAATCTCTTACATCTTCTTCAAATTCTGCCGTGTGACACTTCTTTACTAAATACTAGGATGTCAAATGTCTATGAATTGAATATTTTTAAAATTTTATATTTTAGGATTAAACAATATCCCTCTCATTTAATTGAGTTTAATCAATAATCCAAATAAATAAACAATCATAACCATTATTTTTCAAAACATATATTTAAAGAAATGGAGGTTGTACTGTTCATTTAACTTCATTGTGTCACTTCGTTCCTCTCTTTGTCTCTATTCTTCTCTTCCACACGCTTCAAAGAAGCAAACCCTTCCACATCATTTTCATTTGACATCCCTCTCTCCTAGATTTCCGTGATGCAGAAAAAAGAAATGTGAAGGGTCCTCAATTAACCTTGAGGATGAAGATGTCGGTGATGGTGAAGAAAGTGAAGGATTCTGTATTGATGTGCAGAAGAAAACTTTAACAAAACTTTGATGCCATGTTAAATTTGAAGAAGAAAAAATGATGCCAAAACAGAGATGAACAGAGAGAGACGAAGAGTTTTCTTATTAAAATTTCTCACACTTTTTACATACATTATTGTGTATTTATACACATTGTGCGTACAAGATCCTGCACAATATAAAAAAATGAGAACAGATCTCTCCCTTGGTGAACTTCGAATAAGCCGGTTGAGTGACCAAACACGCTGTTTGAGACAACATGCAAGGTACGGTGATAACCTGGAATGGCAACGGGAGACCCTGGGAAAGGAAGGACGATCCTGTAAGGCTGAACAGGGTTCCTGGAACAAAGAAGAACAAGTTAGAAGGGTGCCGGAGTGTTTTTCGGCGTATCCCCTCCGACGATCTAGTCAGTCTTTGAGTGAGAGAAAGGAAGGAGAAAACACTGAGAAAAATGTATTGTAGTAGAGAGTTTGTTGTTGCATACCTGTCTTGCCTTTTGCAAGGAGTATTTATACCTCAAAAGCTCATGATTGCTGTCAGTGTGGTCAGTAGGTGATCATTAGGCTCAGGTAGCGTGTGCAATGATTCTGATGAGGAATGTCTTCTCTAATTAACTGATCGGGCTCCCGAGCAATCAATGCTGGATCGTCGGGATGCCGACGGTACAATGTGCTCCTCTCGGGGAGGATGCAATAAATGCTCTGTAATAGTAGCATTTATTGTCTTTCATTTCCGAGCCTTACCGCATTGAATGCGGTCTCATCAAGGGAATGGTGCAATTAATGGTTTGCTTTCCCAAGTCGAGTGTCAGCAACGGCATGCGGTTTGTCTGTCTCTGATGTGACATCATATGCCACGCGTCCATCTCCTATTAGTTGTGACCTCTGCATTCCAGTACGTTCTGACATTACTTGTGCAAGACAAGGTTATGATGAATAGCCTAGAATAGCCTAGGCTGATGACCTGTACGTCAGTAGCTTATCCTGAAGTAGAGGAGGCGTCCAGGACGGGGTACCTCTCGGCACCGAGGAAAGGCTGATCTCGGGGACATAGGGAGTTTATGCAGACCGAGGTACGTATCTGACCGAGGACACGTGTCGGTTGTATAATATACTGTGTATAATCCTATATGACGGTACCTCGGGGGCGAGGGCATTTCGTACGCCGATGGTGCTTGATCCTAGCAACAGTGTTTTAGTAAAACCGAGGACACGTGTCTTCATCATAGGGTATTTCAGAAAAGTCCCATCAACTGCCCCCCAGCCTTCGATCTTCTGACACCGAGGACACGCGTCGTAAGGAGACAAAGGGTTTCCCAACTACCACCCGTCCTTCATCATGGCCTCGAGCCGCTTTCCCCAGCTTGGGATGTCGTGCGCATTAAATGCGTCATTTCGGTTTTCGCGCCCAATGATGAAAATTGCCCCTATATAAAGGGGTTCCTCTCCTGTTTTTCTCGTTTTGCCATTTCGAACTTTCTCCAGAGTACCTCTTCTTGATTCTTCGCCGGAGTTTCTGTTTCTTCTGCCATCGTCGATTGCCCATTCTTCCTCAAAATCTTAAAGCCAGCAGACCCATTGTTGATTTCTGAACTTTCTGGAGGGAGTCGCTTTAAGGTTTTCCAGAAAAAACTCCATTTTGACGTTCGGGTGAGTTTCAGAATCCTCTTTCTTTTCTTCCTCCTAGCCTTTTGTTTTCCGATTGACTGGAGGCGTCATCCGGTCGATACATAACGATTTAACCCTCGGTCGATACATAGCAAATACCCTCTTCTTTCTTACTTTTTTAGAGATGCCTCGTCGTCGCCCTGCTCCCGAGAATCCTCAGGCTGGTCCTTCGGGGTCAGGGAAATATAAGGTAAAAGGCGATGAGCAGATCAGTAGGTTTAGGGCCAAGTATGGCATTCCTCCGTGGGTAGACGTAGAGGATTTTGACCCGGTGGTGCACTCTTCTACCCTCGGGGCCGAGGATGCCATGCCTTTCTATACCAAGGCCATCATAGAGGGTGGAATTAGGTTTCCTTTACCCCCCTGCTTCTTCAGTTCCTCTCTCATTTTCGCCTCTTCCCCGGGCAATGCTGCCTTAATGTCTTTCGAATAATCATGGGGGTTTTAGAGCTCAATAGGCGCCTCGGGGTAAATATCAGGCTCAACAACCTCCTGTTTTGTTATTCCCTCCTTAGAGTCATGCCTCACCAACACTTCTACCTCAAAGCCAGGGACCCCTCCATGTACCTCGTAACCCATCTTCCTGACTCGGACAAGGGGTACAAGGACGATATCCTTATCTTCAAGGGATCTTGGCAGAGAGGTGTCGGTCCCGAGTATAATCACTTGTTATGCCCTCTGGAATGGAGAACGACAAGTACGTCGGTTCCTTTGGGTTTATCACTTCTTTCCCCAGACTTCCTATGCTCATGACAACTTTTTTGTTTGTGCAGATATTCCTGCTCGGGAAACAGCTCCTCCCCCTCGGTCGCTGGTGAACTTTGCCGACCTCACCACGGTTTGGAGATTCACGAGTGACGACGGATTTGGCCGAGCTGCCCATGTCCTACTGAACTATACCCCCGGGTATAAGAAATTTTCACAGCTTCCTCAGCCTTTTGATCCCTCGCGGTGGTCTGAACTCTTCGATCAGGCGGCGAGGTTAGAGGTCGAGGAAACTTGAAGGAAGACCCGGATCGGGCCTCGGAGGCAGAGGTAGAGGGAGTTGCTGAAGAGGTCGGGGTCAGAGAGGACGTTGTTCCTTCGGACGCCGAGGTGGGGACTTCGGGAGGAGACTTGTGGCCCGACTTTCAAGTTCTTCAATCTCTGGACGCCGAGGACGCGCTTGAAGTCGCAATGTCAAACACTCCTCGTATCGACCTCGGGTTTCTAAGGTAGAGGCAAGCCCTCGCAGCCGGGAGAGGTCGAGGAACGACCAGCGGCACTTCATCTGCGGGGACCAGTTCCAACCATCCGCAAGGGTCCCCGGTCGGGGTCAGGTGCGAGACCGGGATCCCCAAGTGGAGGAGGAGAGAATGGTCAAACATCGACATGATGGGTTCGGCCGAGGATCCAGGGCACCCCCCGCTCAACAGCACAGCGGGAGAGGCCGTGGGTTACCCCCTGCTCCTCCACAACAACAGCAGCAGCAACAGCAACGACAATAGCAACAACCGCAGCAGCAGGCCTCCCCTTCCCTTCCGCCGACAGTGGAAGCCGCGGAGTGGAATCCCTGAGCCATTGATCACATGAACCGAGTGATCAGGGTCGATGATTCCATTTCGCTGGATCCCCATGTCGCCCATGCAGTGAGTGAGACACTGCATTTCGAGGCTGACATGGCGGCTCACAGGGGGCGTTCAACGAACGTGTTGTTCCGCTCCATCATCCAAAATTCTCTGGTGGTAAGTTCCTTTTCTTTTGCTTCTTCTCTCTTGCTTTCCATTTTTGTGATTTAACACTTTTTTTCCCTCCTTTGCAGGCTACCCAGCAGATCTCCGTAATAGCTGCTCGGTACCATGGGTCCAGGATGGACCTCCAACGGGCCCGAGATCAGAAGGAGGAGGCGGAGGCGGCCCTCTCCCGAGCAATGGAGGATGTGGCTGCCAGGGACTCTACCTTGGCAGGGCAGGCTGCTCAAATCGAGCAACTCCTCAAGGACGCTGAGTCGGCAAAGGTTGGCGCTGAAAAGATAAGTGCTGCCCTTGCCGATGCTGAGGGGAGGATTACTGAGCAGACGCGGCGTCTTTTTGCAGCGGAGGAGAGGGCGGTTGGCTCGGAGGAAAGCTGCCTGGCTCTCACCCAGGAGCTGGACAAGATAAGAGCCGAGGCACTGAATAGGAAGTCGGAGGAGCAACTCCTGGAAGAGTTTGCCGATGATGTGCTCCCAGCTCTTGAGGAAAACAGCAAAGAGTTCTTCAAGAAAGGGTGGGACGAGGCGCTCCAGGCTGCTGGAGTCCCATCAGACTCCCCTCTCTTCCAAATGCACAAGTATGTGCCCTCGGCAGAGATGGCACAGGCAGAAGCACAAGTTGCTGCCGAGGATGAAGTCCCAACGCCGGTGCAAATCTCGGCTGATCCTCCCGAGGCGGTGATAGTGGACTTGTCCGAGGACGCTCCGCCGGACCATGCTTCTGAACCTCAAGTTGCCCAAGCTATTCCCGTTGCCGAAGTACTTCTCCTGCCTGCTCCAGAAGCTTCTCAACCATTTATCGCTGACTCGCCCTTGGCTGAAGTTCTGGAGATGCCTGGAGCCCGATGAAGATGTCTTTTATTTTTGATTGTATCCCTTTTGCTTTCCTTTGTAGCCTTTGGGGACGCAAAGCCCCTATTTGAAATAAATCAAGAGTATTTCTTTCCTTTTTCTGTGTACAGTAATGTTTTGCTTTTTTTTTTTTTGAACCATCTTCGGGGCTGCTCGCCCATTTGAGAGGCAAGCTCTTGTGCTGCTTCGGGGACAGGAGTCCTTGTACTCTGTCCCCAGTGCCTTGCCCTTCCAGGAGGCTTGCTCCTGTATATGCTTCGGGGACAGGAGTCCTTGAACTCTGTCCCCAGGGCCTTACCCTTGCAGGAGGCTTGCTCCTGTGTTTGCTTCGGGGACAGGAGTCCTTGAACTCTGTCCCCAGGGCCTTACCCTTGCAGGAGGTTTGCTCCTGTGTTTGCTTCGGGGACGAGAGTCCTTGAACTCTGTCCCCAGGGCCTTACCCTTGCAGGAGGCTTGCTCCTGTGTTTGCTTCGGGGACGAGAGTCCTTGAACTCTGTCCCCAGGGCCTTGCCCTTTATCTTTGTCGTTGGCAAGCATTTGAGGGAGAGAATACTTCAAAAGTAATACTTCTTTAAATTCATAACATTCCATGGTCGTATTACAAGCTTTCCATCCATGTCTTCTAATCTGTACGACCCGGCGCCCTCGATTGATATTACTTTGTAAGGTCCTTCCCAGTTAGGTCCCATTTTTCCCTCTGTTGGATCGCGGGTATTGGCCGTTACCCTTCTGAGGACCAGATCGCCTATTCGGAATTCTCGAGCCTTGACCCTTCTGTTGTATAGTTGGGAGATCTTCTCTTGATACTTAGTTATCCTCAGGGCGGCTTCCTCCCTTCTTTCTTCCACTAGGTCCAGATCCAATCCCAGTTGACGGTCATTCCCCCCTTCGTCGAAAGCTTGGGTCCTTATGGTCGGGAGCCCTACTTCGAGGGGTATGATCGCCTCCATCCCGTATGCCAAGGAGTATGGGGTTTCTCCTGTCGAGGACCGAGGGGTGGTCCTGTACACCCACAAAATGTTTAATAGTTCTTGCGCCCATTTTCCCTTGGCTTTCTCCAACCTCTTCTTGATCCCATTGACAATTGTCTTGTTGGAGGCCTCTGCCTGGCCGTTGGCTTGAGGATAGGCAGGGGTGGAGTAGAAATTATGGATCCCGAGTTGCTTGCAGAAAGACTTGAAGCGCCCGCCGGTGAACTGAGTCCCGTTGTCCGACACCAGTGCCCGAGGGATCCCAAACCTGATGATTATGTTCTCCCAGACGAACTTTTTGGCATCGATGTCGCGGATATGAGTCAACGGCTCCGCCTCTACCCACTTGGTGAAGTAATCCGTGACCATAATGAGGAACTTCTTATTTCCCGGAGCCTTAGGCAGAGGTCCAACCAAATCGAGCCCCCACTGGGCGAATGGCCAAGGGCTGGTTAGAGGGTGCAAGTCCCCCGCGGGTTGCCTGATTGCAGGGGAGAGCTTCTGACACTGGTCGCATTTCTGAACGTATGCACGCGCATCCCTTTGCATTCGCGGCCACCAATATCCCTGAGACATAATGCGGTGCGCCATAGATCGCCCCCAGAGTGCCCCCCGCATGTCCCTTCATGTACCTCGTAGAGAAGGTCCTGTACCTGGTCTTCTTGGACGCATAGCAAGTAAGGTCCCGTGAAAGACCTCCGATACAGTCTCTGATCCGGAGAGACCCAAAATTTTGGAGCTTTGAGTTTTATCTTTCTTGCTTCCTTTGAACACTCTGGGAGATCTCCTGTTGTCAGGAACCTGAGGAAAGGATCAATCCAACTGGGCGGCCTATGTGCGTCCTGGATGACCATTGCCTCGGGAGCATGGTCTATGCAGGATGTGGGAAGGTATTCAATGGTGATGCTGCGCGACTGGGAGGAGTCCACCGCCGAGACTAGGCAAGCCAGGGCGTCGGCATGTGTGTTCTTGTCTCTGGACACTTGTTTGATTTCGATCCGGCCAAACTTTTGGATTATGGTCGTCGCCTGGTGATGGTACGCCTTCATCCTGGGGTCTCTCGTTTCGAACTCTCCGTTGACTTGATTAACCACCAGCATGGAATCACAATGCACGATTAAATCAGTAACTCCAGCCGCCTCAGCTAATCGAAGTCCTGCGATGAGTGCCTCGTATTCCGCTTCATTGTTCAAAGCCTTGAATCCCAGTCGAACGGCCTGCTCCGCAATAATTCCATCTGGAGAGGTCAGCAAGACACCGATTCCGGACCCCTTACTATTTGACGAACCGTCCACACACAGAAGCCATAGCGATCCTTCATAGTTCGTCGGAGACGCTAAGTCGGGAGGAGACGGTCCTTCTAGAACAGGATGCTCCCCTGAAAACTCAGCTATGAAGTCTGCCAGTATTTGACCTTTTATCGCAGTTCGGGGTTTGAAATGAATGTCGTGCTCCCCTAGCTCCACTGCCCACTTGGAAATCCATTTGGAGAGTTCCGCCTTTCTCAAGATTGCTTTCAAGGGCTGATCGGTCAGGACAGTGATTGGGTGCGCCTGGAAATAATGCCGCAGTTTCCTCGCAGTGGTGACCAAGGACAGAGCCAGTTTTTTCAGGGGTAGATATCTTGTCTCGGCATCCAGGAGTGCCTTGCTTATATAGTAAATTGGCTTTTGGCGGTGCTCATGCTCGCGGATAAGTACCCCGCTTACCGCAAACTCAGAAACTGCCAGGTACAGGAACAACATCTCCCCTTGGATGGGGACGGACAGGGTTGGAAGAGTCCTTAGGTATTCTTTGATCCCAGCCAGGGCGTCCTCGCACTCCTGGTTCCACATATTCTTCCCAGCACTCTTGATTGCTCCAAAGAAGGGTTTGCATTTATCCGAGGAGCGTGAGACGAAACGATTAAGTGCAGCCAGCATCCCTGTGAGTTTCTGGAATTCTCGGATGGTGCGAGGGCTTCGGATGTCCAGGATTGCTTTAATCTGATCCGGGTTGGCTTCGATTCCTCGCTGACTAACCAGATATCCGAGGAATTTTCCTGACTCCACTCCGAAGATGCACTTCGCTGCATTCAGCTTCAGCTCATACTCCCTGAGGGTAGAGAAAGTATCCGCCAAGTCTGTCAGATGATCACAACTCCGTTTGCTCTTTACCAGCATGTCGTCTATGTAGACCTCCATGGTGTTGCCGATCTGATTTTTGAACATCCGATTCATCAGTCTTTGGTATGTTGCCCCGGCGTTCTTCAGTCCAAACGACATCACTTTGTAACAATAAACTCCCTTCGGAGTGATAAACGCCGTCTTTTCTTGATCCGGGGCATAGAGGGGGATCTGATGATATCCTGCTCGGGCATCCAGGAAGTCCATTCGTTCAAATCCGGCTGTGGCATCTACTAGCTGGTCCACATTTGGCAGGGGGTAGTCATCCTTGAGACACGCCTTGTTTAGATCTGTAAAATCTACGCAGACACGCCATTTCCCCCTTTCTTCTTTGCGCATACCGTATTGGATAGCCATTCAGGGAACTGTATCTCTCGAATGGCGTCAGCCTTCAGGAGTTTGTCGATTTCCTCGTTGACCGCGTTGGTGTGATGTGGAGCCATGCGTCGTGGCCTCTGCTCGACTGGCTTGTGCGACGGGTCAACATGCAGCCTGTGAGTGATTATCTCGGGGTCTACCCCCGTCATTTCCATCTCGTCCCAGGCGAATACGTCTGTATTTCCCCTTAGGAACTCGATCATCTCCTCCTGTTCGGCTGTAGGCATCGAGGTCCCCACTAAGAAATACCTCTCTTCTTCTCCCTCTACCAAGGGCACCTTCCGGAGGTCTTCAACCGACCGTTCAGTCGGGTCTATCCGAGGGTCATCCATTCCTGGACGCCCGGACTGTAATTGCTATTTTCCCATAATCTCTTCCGGTGCTCGCCCCTTCTCCTGGCTGGACACCCCGGCTCGGACGGTCAAATAAAAACAGTTCTTCGCGGACGCTTGGTCCCCCCGGATCTCCATGATACCCTCGGGCATGACGAATTTTAACTTCTGGTGGAAAGTGGAGTGCACCCCTCCCAACGCATGCAGCCATGTTCGCCCCATAATCACGTTGTAAGGAGAGTCCGTATCGATCACCACAAACTCGGTGTCGATGATAAAGGGACCAGTGGCAACTGGCAATGTGATTTTTCCCACGGGCAAGAACAATGAGCCGTTGAACCCGATGAGGGGTGTCCTGACTTTGGTGAGGTCTTTGGGGCCAAGACCCATCCGTTTCAGAGTTTCGAAGTACATCACCTCCGAGGAGCTTCCTGAGTCTATCAAAATCCTCTTGACATCGAATTTCCCTATCTTCAGGGTCAAGACAAGGGCGTCGTTATGATGAATCACCACGCCTGCCAAATCCGCGTCAGAGAACGTAATGCCCAGCTCACCCATCCTGGACTTTTTACTTGATGGCCCCACATCATCCTCGGCTACCTTCCTTGTAAAAGCTACCCTCTTGAGGTCGGACTCAAGCTCCTTGGACGTGGGGCGCTCCAGGGGACATACGTGGATGACATCTATGACGTTGTTCGGCTGCTCGGTCGGGGCAAGGGCTCGTCTCTCTTCTGGCCTGGGCTCTATGTATTCTTTCAAATGTCCGTCTCGGACCAAGCTTTCCAAGAACGATTTGAACACCCTACAGCTTTCGGTGCGATGCCCAACATCCCGGTGATAGGAACACCTAACCCTTTGATCACGGGTGGAGGGGTCGCCCTGCATCCTGGGCGGCCATTTGAAGAACGGCTCGTGCTTGATTTTATGGAGCAACTTGAAGATGGGCTCCTTGAAAACAGTGTGAACTCCCCTGGACGAACCCCCTGGATGGGGTAGCAATCCCTTTCGGGGAATATCTTCGCGCTCCTTCTCCTTTCTCTTGGATTGGAGGGCTCGGCCTTTGTTGCTTCCCATCTCGTCCTCCACTCTCGAGTACTTGTTGATCCGGGCCATCAGTTCCCCCATATCCGAGGGAGTCTTCTTGGTCAGGGATCGGTACAGGTCCGTGTCCCTCGCCAAGCCGAGCCGGAAAGATGCCGCTGCCATGACCTCCGAGCAGCCTTCTACCTCATTGACCTCTTCCCAATATCGGATGGCGTACTGGCGAAGAGTTTCGGGTTCCCTTCGTCTGAGGGTCAATAATGATCCAATGTCTTTGGGGCGCTTACTCCCCGTAATGAATCGGGTCAAGAACTGCCTAGTCAATTCCTTCCAGGACCCAATACTGTTTGGGGGAAGCGTCTCGAACCATTTCATCGCAGAGTCCCCCAAGCTCATAGGGAACACTCGGCAGAGAAACCGTTGGTCCGAATGATAGAGGGACATCATCTGCTTGTATTGCCTGATATGGGCTTCGGGGTCGGACCGCCCGTCATAGGTTTTGAACCGTGGCACGACGAACTTTCTTGAGACCTCCATCTCACTGATTTCCCTTGTGAAGGGTGTTTGTATGACTTCGTCCTCGGCCTCATCCTGGACAGTCTTACCCTTTCTCCTGGACTCTAATCGGGCTCTGAGATCAACTTCTTCCCGGACGGGATGCCTTCTGAAGTCCCTGAGTTCATTGGTAAGCCCCTCATTTCCTGGGCGACGTGCGGATTGGGTTGAGTCCTCCTCGGATTCATCTCCCTTCCTCCGTCTGGACAAACCTCGTCGGAGATCATCCAGGGCCAATGGCCTTGCTCTCCTGGAATGGTTGTCATGATGATGTTCGCCGGCTCTGGGTCGCTTTGGGGCCCTGAAGCTTTCTGCTTTGTGGTCTAGGTGGTTTCTTAGATCCTTCGTTTCTGCCTCCCGGGCGGGAAGTCCAGGGGAAAGGAATGAATCCCTCGAACCTCCGCCTGAGGCGGCAAACTCGTCCAGCCGGCTAAGGACGTTTACATTGTCCTTCTCCAGTTGACGTAATCTATCGCCAAATTTCTCTTCAATCACCTGTGCCAGTTGACGAACCAAGGGGGCTGATCCCCCTGACCTGATTCCCATACTGGTTAGAGGGGTGACCCCTCTTGACCGAGTAGAGGCACTTTTATTTGAATTGGTGTGATCCCTCCCTCCGTGATGACAGAGAGCTTGTAACTCGAGACTCCTTTGGTGGGGTCCTTTCCCTTTCTGTCTAGTGTTCACCATGGTCACTATTCTTTATAGAGAAAAAACTAGGAAACTAGTCGTTTCCCACAGACGGCGCCAGATTGTGCGTGCAAGATCCTGCACAATATAAAAAAACGAGAACAGATCTCTCCCTTGGTGAACTTCGAGTGAGCCGGTTGAGTGACCAAACACGCTGTTTGGGACAGCATGCAAGGTACGGTGATAACCTGGAACGGCAACGGGAGACCCTGGGAAAGGAAGGACGATCCTGTAAGGCTGAACAAGGTTCCTGGAACAAAGAAGAACAAGTTAGAAGGGCGCCGGAGTGTTTTCCGGCGTATCCCCTCCGACGATCTAGTCAGTCTTTGAGTGAGAGAGAGGAAGGAGAAAACACTGAGAAAAATGTATTGTAGTAGGGAGTTTGTTGTTGCATACCTGTCTTGCCTTTTGCAAGGAGTATTTATACCTCAAAAGCTCATGATTGCTGTCAGTGTGGTCAGTAGGTGATCATTAGGCTCAGGTAGCGTGTGCATTGATTCTGATGAGGAATGTCTTCTCTAATTAACTGCTCGGGCTCCCGAGCAATCAATGTTGGATCGTCGGGATGCCGACGGTACAATGTGCTCCTCTCGGGGAGGATGCAATAAATGCTCTGTAATAGTAGCATTTATTGTCTTTCATTTCCGAGTCTTACCGCATTGAATGCGGTCTCATCAAGGGAATGGTGCAATTAATGGTTTGCTTTCCCAAGTCGCGTGTCAGCAACGACATGCGGTTTGTCTGTCTCTGATGTGACATCATATGCCACGCGTCCATCTCCTATTAGTTGTGACCTCTGCATTCCAGTACGTTCTGACATTACTTGTGCAAGACGAGGTTATGATGAATAGCCTAGAATAGCCTAGGCTGATGACCTGTACGTCAGTAGCTTATCTTGGAGTAGAGGAGGCGTCCAGGACGGAGTACCTCTCGGCACCGAGGAAAGGCTGATCTCGGGGACCGAGGGAGTTTATGCCGACCGAGGTACGTATCTGACCGAGGACGCGTGTCGGTTGTATAATATACTGTGTATAATCCTATATGACGGTACCTCGGGGGCGAGGGCATTTCGTACGTCGATGGTGCTTGATCCTAGCAACAGTATTTTAGTAAAACCGAGGACACGTGTCTTCATCATAGGATATTTCAGAAAAATCCCATCACACATCTACATCGCCTCCTATCCTACACCAATTAACTAATCCTACAACTAACTAACTAATAACTAACGGCTGGGAATTGCCATTCTCAAAAAAATGAGGTTATGAACTATGGACCAAAACTTTCCAAGCGAAGAAATATAATAGGACATATCAAGTTCCAGCCTTCCGACGGCCAGCACAAACTACAAAACCAGCCTTGATGGAAGCAACTGATCAACTAGAACCACACTATTTTGCTTTGAGTAATGCTATGTGGACTTAAAATATAGATTTGATCAAGTACTATCATTAATTTTATTATGGGTCATAATATTTATTAGGACTCATTATTTATTCGATGGTTGTGATTGATTAAGTCTACATTTGAAGTTCAAATAGCATTTTTCTTTTTGTTTTAAATACAAACAGTAAATATGTAGATAAATCACTCAACGTATCGGTCATGAAATATTGCCCCTCAGTACCACACAACTATTTCTAGTGGACCCCCTTACATACATCAGGGCCAAAACTAAGGTTCCATCGTGTGTTCTGGACGTTGGAGAATAAGTTTAGTCCTAACGAGTTATTGTAATTGTGGAGACTCGAACCCAAGTATTGAGTTCTACAACTTGAAAATTGTTTACTCAAGTGCAGGTTGTCGTGAAGTAATATAATATTCGAAAGTCCAATATCGAACCATAGAAAATTATGAATACTTAAAACGCAAAGAAAAATAAAAAAAAAAATTATTTGACATCGTTTGAAATTGCTGAGTTTGGAAATATTAAATTTTGGTTTTATAACAATATGAGAATAATAAAGTTTTAGGGATACCTTTTCAATTCCACAAGACAAATGGTTATGACCCAGTTTTTGAATTTAATTGAGAATCAGTTGAGAACGGATCCTAGTCACAATATTTGATGGTAATAATATTGAAAAAATCAAAAGTATTCACCGCACTCAAAATCTACAATAAATCAAGATTTTCAACAAATAAACTCTAAATTTATAACAAATAATAAATCAACTATTTTATGACAATCTTAGATAATTATTCCAAATATACAAAATCAATTATTTGACTTGTAAGAAATTTCAAGCATTATACAGAATAAAAATTTTATTAGAAGACATGAATTAATTTAAACGAATATTGGATCAAAAAGAATATTGTACTTTATTGACAATATGTCCTCTAACTTTTATTGAGAGTTTAGCAATCAATAAACATAAAAAGAAAAAGAAAAAAAAGGATTGAATCTAGAATTCTCCCCCTCTTAAAGGAAAGAACTTATATTTATATTAAGGAGGTTAGGGTTGGCTTGGACAAGTCCTTGTAAAATTGGAGTTTTTTTAGGTCAAAACTTGTTCATCAAATCTCGGAGATGCGAGTACCATATCTGTCTAAACTTCAAGCTCGATTCTTTCACAGTTTGAGATTAATTCACGAAATTTTCATGAAATACACTTTTATATCTGTTGAAGTCTTCTTTCTAACTTAATAAAAATAAGGTGAATCAGACATCAGAGTAAAAATTTATGACAAATTATTGAACATGTGTCAAAATAATACTTTTTTAATGCAACTCTAAATGAGTTTTCTACTAACTAACTTGAACTCTTATAAGAATTAAATTGATATTTTATCTTCAAATCTTCCTCTTCTAATTTTGACCTGTCAATTCTTATCAATTGTGATTATTTTTTTGGTATTTGATTCACTTGTTTTATTCATTATTATTTTAAATCAATCAAATTACCTATAAAATAAATCAAACAACTAAAACAAGTATTAAACTAAAAATCAAGGAATCTAACAAATTTAATTATAAATAATATGAAATTAATCAATCATTAAATATAATAAAATAACAATTTTAATAGTTAATTACCGAGCGAGAAAATTTGAAATGTTATCCATCAAACCAACCGCTCATTAATTGAACCACAGTATAAAAACATTAGAAAAAACAAATTAGATAAAACAAGAGGACAGACGATTAATAACAAGCGGAGACAAAACCCTCTCGAAAAGTAACAAATCAATCTGGTCAATAGAAGACGGGCAATTTAATGAATATTTCCCCTTTGAATGATGACCAAAAGAAGAATAATTAAAGTAGTAATAGCGAAAAATAATTCTACAAACCAAGCAAGTTCGGCCTATCCAACACGGCCTCAGTACAGTTCAAATTCTACTATCAGCTGAGAGTATCAGACGATGTCGGTAAATTTTTAAAACATCATCGGCCTTGAGAAAATTGCCAGTACCAAGTAATATTAATTCCTCTGCTACTCTAATTAAAGGGTATAAATAATAGAAAAAATTACATTCAAACCCGACTAAAATTTGTCACTTAATTAGACCGATAAAAGGTATAAATAATAAAGAAAATTACATTTGAACCCGACTAAAATTTGTCACTTAATTAGACCGATCTTTCAGATATTAGTATGAGAAATAACACTAGTAGCCCCCGTTTCTAACATTTTGTGGATGGATGCAATGAAAAGAATAATAATACCAATTAACCCCTAACGTCTCACGGATATATATTTAATAAAAAACTGATGGAGTAATTAAGGAACAATTGATTCCACCCACATGGATGTTCAAATCAATCATGTGTTCAGAGAAGCCAATGGGTTGGCTGATTTTCTGGCCTCACATGCTGTCCAGTCTGAGGGCAGTGCTGATTTCTCAGGCAGCGGTGCCTTGCCTGTGGCTAGGAAGCTGGTGCTGCATCAGGATCAATGTTTGCTGCCCAAGTGGAGGATGAAGAAGGTGCTGGTATGCAGGAAAGGCAGTGAAGGGGCCCATGTAGGCAATTAAGATACTTATAGTGAACACCTCAACACCCACCGTCGCTATATGTCTTGCCGCCGCTTCCTCCTCCACCATCTCTGTCTCTTTCTCTCTCTCTCTGTGCATCAATAAAATTAGGGTTTCTGCAGTTCTTCACAGTCCCATATCTCTCACAATATCGACACCATCTCACTCACTCTTCGTTACCCATCAATTTCACCAAAAACATAAAAATTTACTCCATGGACAACCAAAATCAATGATCATTACTATGAGATTTCTCCGATTAGCAAGAATACAAAAACACATTTTTCCACTGCTTCGACAATACCCATTGGTTTATCATCTCACGTAGTGATTGACAACCATTTTCAGCCTCAGTGAACACTAAGCCGCAATTGAATTCTTCAACAACGATCAATAAGAAGCTGAATGAGTTGCGAATAGAGTTTGCTGACGAACACCAACATCTTGATTTTTGTAGCAACAAAGCATGTATTGATGATTAGGGACTTCAAAGGGTTTGGCCCCTATAAGAATATTTGGGTAGGAGGGTTGGTGGTCGATGAAGATGCTACGACAGAGGACGTTGGCAACAAACGTTGCTTCTCTGCACTATTATCATTGTCATTCCTGCGCCAAATATACTAAAATATTTATCGTCAGATGTCATCATAATATCTAAATTATTTCATTGACAAGTTTGAATTTCAATAATAATAGACAATATTACAAAAACTTCAATAACAAAAGAAAAAAAAATTCACTATATTTTAATCTAAAATCACGTGATGAGGGTAAAATGGGTATCGATAATCAATATCTAATCAATTCCTTAACGTTCACGCCAACAATCACATGTAAGTTTTTTTAAAAAATTGAAAGACTTTTTTGTATACTAAAAATTCGGTAAGATTTAAAATTAGTTTATACACTAAATGTGAGATCCTAATATAATTTACTATTTTTAATTAATAACCAAGTTATCACACATTGTTTCTACAAATTTTGGGCGCTAGCATGGTTATTGTGTGCAGTAATTGTTGACTTAGATGTGGCTCTCAACATGAGAACTTTCTTCCTTTGATTGCTCCAAAGAACATAGGGTCTGCCAAACTTGGGAAATTTCTGGTCAGAGCATGCGTGTCTATGTCCACCTCTCCAACACCAACTCTTCTTCCTTGGATTAAATGGGTGGAAATGAAATTATTTTATCTGATAATTTATTTGTTTATCATTGCTTAATTTGCGGGGTGCGAAAAAAATCATCAAAATTGTGATTTAATCTAATGGAATTAATTTTTAAGAGTTTAATTACGTTTTGAAAAATAATCCAACCAGCCCTATATATCACTTTAATGTTAACCCGTTTTATAACAAACTTATTATACCGAAGTCTAATGCTGCTTTTGATATGTAGTATTAGATTTTGGAAATAGAATCATTATTACTTAGTAACACTTATTCCATTGTTTGGTTTATGGTAATGAAATTCATTCTCATTCTTAATCATTCCGTTAGAATGACTAATCCACAAAACATAAGATTAAGATTACCGAATTAATCTTGCTATTACCCATTCCCAAATCAATCGGTAACGAACCCACTTCATCTAAGCGAAAAACCCGCTCGTCCCGACTTTCTGCATCTTCTTTGTTCTCCTCTCACCACCGCGGTACTGTTCATCCTCTCTCTCTCTCTCTGTGCTCGTATCACCTCTATGACTACTCCTCCCTCACTGGAACTATGGCAGTACCTCCATTCTCTGCCTCTTTCTCATCTCTTTGTGATGCAAGGGACCATATCGATGACCAGGACTAGATCGACCAGACCTTTCCACCAATCTCAGTTAATTCCTCAATGCAGTTGATCCATGATTATTCATTGTTGATTGGCAAATTATGACTCACAAGTGACCTAGTGTTATGACTCGCAAGTGACCTAGTGAAATGCTTTACAATGCAGACAAGGTGTTTGTCAAAATACCAGAAAAAAAAAGAAGAGAATTTTCCTTACTTTGTTATACTATTTGATTCTTGGTTGCATACTCTTCCAATCAACTGCTAATTTTTTGTCTTTGTAATTTATAACAGTTATGATTTGTTTAAGTCCTATGATTGAATTAAATATGATCCTGTTCAAAAATATGTTCTTTGGGAATATTTTCTATGATTCAGTTATATAAAATATTGTCTTTATGGGTTAAGAAAGTCTTGTCTTTGTGGGTTAGCACCTGAAAAACTTTGAACTTCAAAGCCATTTCAAACATCAAGGCTAGTAGTAAAATAACTAGTGTCCTGATTAGATATTTTTGAAGCTCAAAAACTTCATCTCTTGACCCCAAAATATCTTCTGGACTTCGCCCAGAGGTGTGATTGATAAACTGAAGTGCGATCAAAGGGTGCTCCCTGTCTTAAGAATGGAGAGGGTGATGTTGTCTGTGCATAATTGATTTGATTTTTGGGTGATTGTTTCATGTATAAGTTTTGAAATTGTTTGTGTGTTTTGAAGGATTAGAGCCATGTTTTGGTTTTTTTCTTTTCCGTTCTTTGTAAAGCTTTGCTTCTTGTAATTCTATGATTTGGAATTAATATACTGCTACATGGTTCCTTAAAAAGAAAAAAAAAAGATAGCTATCCTAGCTGTACAATAATAAATTTTTTTAGTCATACTTCTTCTAGTTAATTATATCTTTAAGGACACTTCTTATATTTTTTGAATATTCACTTACACCCCTTCTTAGATTAAAAGTGTTAATTATAATATAATTTTACTAAATTGTTTATGATATATTTTAGGAAAAACTTAATTCACACATCCTAAATAGACATATCTTCAATGAGACTCCTATATTTTCTAAATTTTTTTTTCGTATTAAAATTTGGGTTATTTAAAATTCAATTCGAGCTAATTAAAATTTAAGTCGATTAAAAATTAAATTTTTTTACTTATTTTAATTTTATTTGAATAAAATTTTACTCGAGAATCAAATCAAATTTTAATCAATTCGCATTATATATTAATCGACCTGAATTTTAATACATAAAAAAAAAAATTTTAGTTGACTCAAATTTTAATACATAAAAAATAATTCTAATCAAATTGAATCAAATTTTAATAAATAAAAAAATATATAAAAAAAAGTCAGCTCGAAATTTAATACATAAAAAAAGTCTTTTAATAAGCTGAAATTTTAATATATAAAAAAATAAATTTTCATCAATTTTAATCGACTCAAATTTTAATATAAAAAAAAGAATTTTAATCAGCTCAAATTTTAATATCTAGAAAAATAAATTTTAATCGACTCAATTTTTATATAGAAAAATTGTTTTGGGTTTATGTAGAGGCAATTTAAGTATTTTAGATAATTTATTTTTGTTATAAATAGTGATTTAACGACCGAGGGTATCAGTGATATTTAAATATAAATTAGAATGAGTGTTAATAATATTTTGGATAATAAAAGGAATGTCCTTGAAAATATGATAAATTAGAAAGGGTGTGACTGAATTTTTTTCTTAGTTTTTCGATTTAACGGTGGGGGGTGTTCGGCCTCAAATCAACTTATGCCCCTCTCAATTAATTTTTTTTCGATCTGACTAAGGACAAGTTATTAATGCCAAAATTAAAATATTTATGGAGAATAAAATTTTTATAATATAATCCCAAAACACTTATAAGATTCAAAATTTAGAATATATAAATTTATAATTCGTCAATATCACTTGACCTACCACTAGAAATTGCGTCTCTGTTTGCTTACCAACCGTAGGACCCACCAAAATCGTTTGCCCTTTAGAGCCATTCAAATTTCTTTGACGCCCTTTAAAAACTTATCTTTTGTTTGTTTTGATTAGAACTTTGCAGCCGCCGGTGGTCCTTAAGTTTGAATTTTATTTGGGTGTGACCCAACAGCGTCCGCTCTACAATTATTGTTGTTTTTTTTTTTGGAAGGTAACTCTTCCATTATTGTTGGCCATGGCCATGGCCAATGTGCAAAATTTCGCATCCTGCCAATGGGTTAGATAGATGGGTCGTACAAATTGATAGTTCAATCTAAGTTATAGTAAAATTTTTAATTAGAATACAATCAAAATTTGAGTTTGAACACATATTCTGTCTATGAGTTAGTGTGTTAATTCAAATTGAGTGCGAAGTCGATTCGAATTTTTATTATAGAGTTATACAATTGTGATGTAATCCAAATTTTGAATAAGAAGTTGAAATTAAAGATATTGAGTTAAGTTCAAGTTGAATCCTAAATTGCAACTTAATTGCAAGGGATGTGTGCGTGCAAGATCCTGCACAATATAAAAAATATTGGGAACAGATCTCTCCGCTGGTGAACTTTGAGTGAACCGGTTGAATGACCAAACACACTGCTTGAAACAGCCTACAAGGTACGGTGGCAACCTGGAACGGCAAAGAAAAATCCTGGGAAAGGAAGAACGATCCTGTACGTGTGAAAGGTTTTCCTGGAATAAAGAGGAACAAGTTAGAAGGGTGCCGGAGTGTGTTCCGACGTATCCCCTCCGACGGTCTAGTCAGTCTTTGAATGAGAGAGAGGAAGAAGAAAACACTGAGAAAATCTGTATTGTAGTAGAGAGTCTTTTATTGCTTACCTGCTTTGCCTTTTGGGAGGAGTATTTATACCTTAAAAGCTCATGATTGCTGTCAGTGTGGTCAGTAGGTGATCATCAGGCACAGGTAGCGTGTGTATTGATTTGATGAGGAATGTCTTCTCTAATTGATTGCTCGGGGTCCCGAGCAATCAATGCTGAGTCGTCGGGACGCCGACGGTACAATATGCTCCTTTCGGGAGGGATGCAATAAATGCTATGTAATAGGAGCATTTATTGCCTTTCATATCCGAACCTTACCGTATTGAATGCGGTCTCGTCAACAGAAGGGTGCAATTAATTGTTTGCTTTCCCAAAGCGCGTGTCAGCAACAGCATGCGGTTTGTCTGTTTTTGATGTGATATCATATGCCACGCGTCCATCACGTATTGACTATGACTTCTGTATTCCAGTATGTTCTGACATTACTTGTGTTAAGACGAGGTCATGATGAATAGTCTAGACTGGCATAGGCTGATGATCCGTACGTCAGTAGCTTTATCCTGGAGTAGAGGAAGCGTCCAGGACGGAGTAACTCTCGGCACCGAGGAAAGGCTCACCTCGGGGACCGAGAGTGGTATGTTTCCGAGGTACATGGGTGACCGAGGACACGTGTTTGTTGTATAATACACCGAATGCAAGATCCTATATGAGAGGTACCTCGGGGGGGAGGACACTCGTTGCCGATGGTGCTTAAATTCGAGCAACACTGTTCCAACAAACCTGAGGACACGTGTATTCATCATAGGGCTTTTTCAGAAGAGTCCCATCAACTGCCCCCCAGCCTTCGATCTTCTGACACCGAGGACACGCGTTGGAAGGAGACGAAGGGTTTCCCAACTGCCATCCGTCCTTCATTATGGCCTCGAGCCGCTTTCCCCGGCTTGGGATGTCGTGCGCATTAAATGCGCCGTTTCGGTTCTCCCGCCCAATGATGAAAATTTCCCCCTATATAAAGGGGGTTCTTCTCTGGTTTCCATCGTTTTGCCATTTCGATCTTTTGTCCAGAGTACGCCTTTCTTGATCTTTCGCCGGAGTTCTCGTCTCTTCTGCCATCGTCGACTGCCCTTTCTCTCCAAATCACACAGCCAGCAAAACCCATTGTTTGATTTCCTGGACTTTCTGGTGGGAGTCGTTTTGTTTTCCTGAAAAACTAGATTTTTGACGTTCGGGTGAGTTTCACGACCTTCTTTTTTATCGTCTTCCTAGCCTTTTTGTCTTCCGATTGAACGGTGGTGTCATCCGGTCGGCACGTCTTGATTTAAACCCTCGGGGAACTTCCTCAGGGGCTTTCAAGAGTAAATACCCTTTTCTTCCTTTTCTTTTAGAGATGCCTCGTCGTCGCCCTGCTCCCGAGAATCCACCGGCTGGTCCCTCGGGGTCAGGGAAATACAAGGTGAAAGGCGAGGAGCAGATCGATAGGTTTAGGGTTAAGTACGGCATTCCTCCGTGCGTAGACGTAGTGGGTTTTGACCCAACGGTACACTCATCTATCCTCGGGGCCGAGGATGCCATACCTTTCTATACCAAGGCTATCATAGAGGGTGGAATTAGGTTTCTTTTACCCCCCTGCTTCTTCAGTTCCTGTCTCGCTTTCGCCTCTTCCCCGGGCAATGCTGCCTTAATGTATTTCGAATAATCATGGGGGTCTTAGAGCTCAATAGGCGCCTCGGGGTGAATATTGGGCTCAATGATCTCCTTTTCTGTTACTCCCTCCTTAGGGTCATGCCTCACCAACACTTCTACCTCAAAGCCAGGGACCCTTCCATGTACCTTGTAACCCATCTTCCTGACTCGGACAAGGGGTACAAGGACGACATCCTAATCTTCAAGGGATCTTGGCAGAGAGGTGTTGGTCCCGAGTACAATCACTTATTATGCCCTCTGGGATGGAGAACGACAAGTACGTCGGTTCCTTCGGGTTCTTTGTTTGTTTCTCGGGACTTCTCATGTTTATGATAATCTTTTTTGTTGTGCAGATATTCCTTCTCGGGAAACAGCTCCTCCTCCTCGGTCGCTGGTGAACTTTGCCGACCTGATCACTGTTTGGAGTTTCACGGGTGACAACGGGTTTGGCCGTGCTGCTCATATCCTGCTGAACTATACCCCCGGGTATAAGAAGTTTTCACAGCTTCCGCAACCTTTTGAGCCTTCGCAGTGGTCTGAACTCTTTGACCAGGCGGCGAGGCTAGAGGTTGAGGAAGATTTGGAGGAAGACCCGGATCGGGCCTCAGAGGCAGAGGTAGAGGGAGTTGCTGAAGAGGTCGGGGTCAGAGAGGACGTTGCTCCTTCGGACGCCGAGGTGGGGACTCGGGAGGTGACTTGTGGCCTGACTTTCAAATTCTTCAATCTTTGGACGCCGAGGACGCGCTTGAAGTCGCGATGTCAAATACTCCTCGTATCGACCTCGGGTTCTTGAGGCAGAGGCAGGCCCTCGCAGCCGGGAGAGGTCGAGGAACGACCGGCGGCACCTCCTCAGCGGGGACCAGTTCTGCCCCATCATCAAGGGTTCCTGGTCGGGGTCAGGTGCGAGACCGGGACCCTCAGGTGGAGGAGGAAAGAAGGGTCAAGCATCGGCATGACGGTCTTGGCCGAGGATCCAGGGCACCTCCCGCTCAGCAGCAAAGCGGGAGGGGTCGTGGATTACCGCCCGCTCCTCCGCAACAGCAGCTACAGCAGCAGCAACAGCAGCCCCGACAGCAACAACAACAACAGCAGCAGACCCCTCCTCCCGTTCCGCCTCGGGTGGAGGCCGCGGAGTGGAATCCCCGAGCCACTGATCACATGAGCCGAGTGATCAGGGTCGACGATTCTATTCTGTCGGATCCTCATGTCGCTAATGCAGTGAGTGAGACACTGCATTTGAGGCCGACATGGAGGCTCATAGGGGGCGATCAACCAACGTGTTGTTCCGCTCCATCATCCAGAACTCCCTGGTGGTGAGTTTATTTTTGCTTTGGTTTCTTCACTCTTGTTTTCCATTTTTGTGATTAACACTTCTTTGCTCCTTTGCAGGCTACCCAGCAGATCTCCGTCATAGCTGCTCGGTACCACGGGTCTAGGATGGACCTCCAGAGGGCCCGAGGTCAGAAGGAGGAGGCGGAAGCGGCCCTCGCCCGGGCAATGGAGGATGTAGCTGCCCGGGATTCTACCCTGGCGGGGCAGGCTGCTCAAATAGAGCAACTCCTCAAGGACGCCGAATCGGCCAAGGTGGGCGCTGAAAAGCTAAGTGCCGCACTTGCCGATGCTGAGAGGAGGATTACTGAGCAAACGCAGCGGCTTTCTGCTGCGGAGGAGAGGGCAGTGGGCTCCGAGGAAAGCTGTCTGGCCCTTACCCAGGAGCTAGACAGGATCAGGGCCGAGGAGCTGAACCGGAAGTCGGAGGAACAACTCCTGGAGGAGTTTGCCGATGACGTGCTCCCCGCTCTTGAGGAAAATAGCAAAGAATTCTTCAAGAAAGGGTGGGACGAGGCACTCCAGGCTGCTGGAGTCCCATCAGACTCCCCTCTCTTCCAAGTGCACAAGTATGTGCCCTCGGCAGAGATGGCACAAGCAGAAGCACAGGTTGTTGCCGAGGATGAAGCCCCTACGCCGATGCAGACCTCGGCTGATGCTCCCGAGGCGGTGATAGTGGACTTGTCCGAGGACGCTCCGTCGGACCATGCTCCTGAACCTCAAGTTGCTCAAGTTGTTCCTGCTGCCGAAGTTCTTCTCTTGCCTGCTCCAGAAGCTTCTCAACCATTTATCGCTGACTCGCCCTCGGCTGAAGTTCTGGAGGTGCCTGGGGCCCGATGAAGCTACTTTGTTTGTTTTTTTTTTTTTGATTGTATCCCTTCTGCTTTCCTTTTGTAGCCTTCGGGGACGCAAAACCCCTATTTTTGGAAATAACAAGTTTTTCTTTCCTTCTTCTGTGTACAGTAGTGTTTTGCTTTTCTTTACTTCTGTGTAGAATAAATCATAAGTATTTTTGAACTGTCTTCGGGGCGTGCTGGCCCGTTCCGGAGGCAAGATCCTGTATCTACTCTGGGGACTGGAGTGCTTGTGTTTTGTTCCCAAGGCCATGTTCTTTATGGATGCCTGTTCCTGCATTTGCTTCGGGGACAGGAGTTCTTGAACTTTGTCCCCAGGGCCGTACCCTTGCAGGAGGCTTGCTCCTGTATGTACTTCGGGGACGAGAGTCCTTGAACTCTGTCCCCAGGGCCATACACTTGCAAGAGGCTTGCTCCTGTATATACTTCGGGGACGAGAGTCCTTGAACCCTGTCCCCAAGGCCATACCCTTGTAGGAGGCTTGCTCCTGTATATACTTCGGGGACGAGAGTCCTTGAACTCTGTCCCCAGGGCCATACCCTTGGAGGAGGCTTGCTCCTGTATGTACTTCGGGGACGAGAGTCATTGAACTCTGTCCCCAGGGCCATACCCTTGCAGGAGGCTTGCTCCTGTATGTACTTCGGGGACGAGAGTCCTTGAACTCTGTCCCCAGGGCCATACCCTTGCAGGAGGCTTGCTCCTGTATGTACTTCGGGGACGAGAGTCCTTGAACTCTGTCCCCAGGGCCATACACTTGCAGGAGGCTTGCTCCTGTATCTACTTCGGGGACGAGAGTCCTTGAACTCTGTCCCCAAGGCCATACCTTTGTAGGAGGCTTGCTCCTGTATATACTTCGGGGACGAGAGTCCTTGAACTCTGTCCCCAGGGCCATACCCTTGTAGGAGGCTTGCTCCTGTATGTACTTCGGGGACGAGAGTCCTTGAACTCTGTCCCCAGGGCCATACCCTTGCAGGAGGCTTGCTCCTGTATGTACTTCGGGGACGAGAGTCCTTGAACTCTGTCCCCAGGGCCATACCCTTGCAGGAGGCTTGCTCCTGTATGTACTTCGGGGACGAGAGTCCTTGAACTCTGTCCCCAGGGCCATACCCTTTGTCTTTTGTTTGGCGAGCTCTTGAGTGAGAGAGTACTTCAAAAGTAATACTTCTTTAAATTCATAACATTTCATGGTCGTATTACAAGTTTTCCACTCATATCTTCTAATCCATACAACCCGGCGCCCCCGATTGATATTACTTTGTAAGGCCCTTCCCAGTTAGGTCCCATCTTTCCCTCCGTTGGATCCCGGGTATTGGCCGTTACCCTTCTGAGGACCAGATCGCCTATGCTGAATTCTCGAGTCTTGACCCTCCTGTTGTATAGTTGGGAGATCTTCTCTTGATACTTGGTTATCCTCAAGGCGGTTTCCTCCCTTCTTTCTTCCAGTAGGTCCAGATTCAATCCCAGTTGATGATCATTTCCCCCTTCATCGAAAGCTTGGGTCCTTATGGTCGGGAGCCCTACTTCGAGGGGTATGATCGCCTCCATCCCGTATGCCAAGGAGTAGGGGGTTTCGCCTGTTGATGACCGAGGGGTAGTCCTGTACACCCATAAAATGTTTAACAGCTCTTCGGCCCATTTTCCCTTGGCTTTCTCCAACCTCTTCTTGATCCCATTGATAATTGTTTTGTTGGAGGCCTCCGCCTGCCCGTTGGCTTGAGGGTATGCAGGGGTGGAGTAGAAGTTACGGATCCCGAGATGCTCACAGAAGGACTTGAAGCGTCTGCCAGTGAACTGAGTCCCGTTATCCGATACCAGTGCTCGAGGAATCCCAAACCTGACGATTATGTTCTCCCAAACGAACTTTTTGGCGTCTATGTCTCTGATGTGGCTCAACGGCTCCGCCTCTACCCATTTGGTGAAGTAATCTGTGGCCAAGATGAGGAATTTTTATTTCCCGGAGCCTTAGGCAGAGGTCCAACCAAATCGAGCCCCCACTGGGAGAATGGCCAAGGGCTGGTGAGGGGGTGTAAGTCCCCCGCAGGTTGCCTGATCGCAGGGGAGAACCTTTGACACTGGTCACATTTTTTGACATACGCCTGCGCATCCCTTTGCATTCGCGGCCACCAATATCCCTGAGACATAATGCGGTGCGCCATTGATCGCCCCCCAGAGTGCCCCCCACATATTCCTTCATGTACCTCAAACAGGAGGTCTTGTACCCGATCTTCTTGGACGCATAGCAAGTAAGGCCCTGAGAAAGACCTCCGGTAAAGCTTCTGATCTGAAGAGGCCCAAAATCTTGGAGCTTTGAGCCTTATCTTCCTAGCTTCCTTTGGACACTCCGGGAGATCTCCCATTGTTAGAAACTTGACAAAGGGATCAATCCAGCTGGGCGGCTTGGGTGCGTCCTGGATGACCATGGCCTCGAGACTTCGGTCTATGCGGGATGTAGGGAGATACTCAATGGTGATCCTGCGTGACTGGGAGGAGTCCACCGCCGAGGCTAGACAAGCCAGGGCATCGGCATGCGTGTTTTTGTCGCGGGATACTTGCCTGATTTCAAACCGGCCGAATCTTTGGATCATGGTCGTCGCCTGGTGATGGTACGCCTTCATTTTAGGGTCCCTAGTTTCGAACTCCCCGTTGACTTGATTTACCACCAGCATAGAGTCGCAATGCACGATCAAATTGGTAACCCGGTCGCCTCAGCTAATTGAAGGCCTGAGATGAGTGCCTCGTACTCAGCTTCATTATTCGAAGCCTTGAACCCCAGCCGGATGGCCTGCTCTGCAATAATCCCTTCTGGAGAGGTCAGCAAGACACCGATTCCGGACCCCTTACTATTTGATGAACCATCCACACATAAAAGCCATGGCGATCCTTCAAAATCTGATGGAGATGCTAAGTCGGGAGGAGGCGGTCCTTCCAGAACAGGATGCTCCCCTGAAAATTCTGCTATGAAGTCTGCCAGTATTTGACCTTTTATTACAGTTCGGGGTTTGAAATGAATGTCGTGCTCCCCCAACTCTACTGCCCATTTGGAGATCCTTCCGGAGAGTTCAGCTTTCCTCAAAATTGCCTTCAAGGGCTGATCAGTTAGGACAGTGATCGGGTGAGCCTGGAAATAATGCCGTAGTTTCCTGGCCGTGGTGACCAAGGATAGAGCCAGTTTTTCCAGGGGTAGATATCTTGTTTCGGCGTCCAGGAGTGCCTTGCTTATGTAGTAAATTGGCTTCTGGCGGTGCTCATGCTCACGGATAAGTACCCCGCTTACCGCAAACTCAGAAACTGCCAGGTACAGGAACAACATCTCCCCCTGGATGGGGACGGACAGGGTCGGAAGAGTCCTCAGGTATTCTTTGATCCATGCTAGGGCGTCCTCGCACCCCTGGCTCCACATATCCTTCCCAGCACTCTTGATTGCTCCAAAGAAGGGTTTGCATTTATCCGAGGAGCGTGAGACGAAACGGTTAAGCGCAGCCAGGATCCCTGTGAGTTTCTAGACTTCTCGGACAGTGCGAGGGCTTCGGATGTCCAGGATTGCTTTAATCTGATCTGGGTTGGCTTCGATTCCTCGTTGGCTAACCAGATATCCGAGGAATTTACCGGACTCTACTCCGAAAATGCACTTTGCCGCATTAAGCTTTAGCCCATACTCCCTGAGGGTGGAGAAGGTGTCTGCCAAGTCTGCCAGATGATCACAACTCCGTTTGCTCTTCACCAGCATATCGTCTATGTAGACCTCCATGGTATTGCCGATTTGCTTTTTGAACATCCGATTCATCAGCCTTTGGTATGTTGCCCCGGTGTTCTTCAGTCCAAACGACATCACTTTGTAACAATAAACTCCCTTTGGAGTGATAAATGCCGTCTTTGCCTGATCCGGGGCATAGAGAGGGATCTGATGATATCCTGCTCGGGCATCCAGAAAGTCCATTCGTTCATACCCGGCTGTGGCATCTACTAGCTGGTCCACCTTTGGCAGGGGGTAGTCATCCTTTGGACATGCTTTGTTTAGGTCTGTAAAGTCCACGCAGACACGCCATTTCCCCCCTTTCTTCTTTGCGCATACCGTATTGGAAAGCCATTCTGGGAACTATATCTCTCGAATGACATCGGCTCTCAGGAGTTTGTCTATTTCCTCATTGACCGCGTTGGTGTGATGCGGGGCCATACGTCGTGGCCTCTGCTTTACCGGCTTGTGCGACGGGTCAACATGCAGCCTGTGAGTAATTATCTCAGGGTCTACTCCTGTCATTTCCATTTCATTCCAGGCGAACACGTCTGTATTTCCCTTCAAGAACCTGATCATCTCCTCCTGTTCGGCTGCGGGCATCGAGGTCCCAACTAGGAAATACTTCTCTTCCTCTCCTTCAACTAAGGGCACCTTTCGGAGGTCTTCAACCGATCGTTTAGCTGGGTCTACCCGGGGGTCATCCATCCCCGGACGCCCGGACTGTAATTGCTATTTCTCCATGATCTCTTCCGGTGCTCGCCCCTTCTCCTGGCTGGACGCCCCGGCTCGGACGGCCGAATAAAAACAGTTCTTCGCAGACGCTTGGTCCCCCCGGATCTCCATGATGCCCTCTGGCGTGGCGAACTTCAACTTCTGGTGGAGAGTGGAGTGTACCGCTCCCAATGCGTGCAGCCATGTTCGCCCCATAATCACGTTGTAAGGGGAATCCGTGTCGATCACAACAAACTCTGTGTCGATGACGAAGGGACCAGTGGCGACCGGTAATGTGATTTTTCCTACGGGCAAGGCGAAAGAGCCGTTGAACCCTATGAGGGGTGTCCTGATTTTGGTTAGGTCTTTGGGGCCAAAGCCCATCCGCTTCAAAGTCTCGAAGTACATCACCTCCGAGGAGCTCCCTGAATCTATCAAAATTCTCTTGACATCGAATTTCTCTATCTTTAGGGTCAAGACAAGGGCGTCGTTATGAGGAATCACCACGCCTGTCAAATCCGCGTCAGAGAACGTAATGCCAAGCTCACCCATCCTGGCTCTTTTACTTGATGGCCCCACATCTCCCTCGGCTACCTTTCTTGTAAAAGCCACCCTCTTGAGGTCGGACTCAAGCTCCTTGGACGTGGGGCGCTCCAGCGGACATACATGGATGACGTCTATGATGTTGTCCGGTTCCTCGGTCGGGGCAAGGGCTCGTTTCTGTTCTGGCCTAGGCTCTATGTATTCTTTCAAATGTCCGTCTCGGACCAAGCTTTCCAAGAATAACTTGAACACCCTGTAGCTTTCGGTGCGATGCCCGACATCCCGGTGATATGAACACCTAACTTTTTGATCGCGGGTGGCGGGGTCGCTCTGCATCCTGGGCGGCCATTTGAAGAACGACTCGTGTTTGATTTTATGGAGCAACCTGAAGATGGGCTCCTTGAAGACGGTGTGAACCCCTCTGGATGAACCTCCTGGATGGGGTAGCAATCCCTTTCGGGGAATATCTTCGCGCTCTTTCTCCTTTCTCTTGGATTGGAGGGTTCGGCCTTTGCTGCTTCCCATCTCGTCCTCGACCCTTGAGTACTTGTTGATCCGGGCCATCAGTTCCCCCATATCCGAGGGAGTCTTTTTGGTCAGGGATCGGTACAGGTCCGTGTCCCTCGCCAAGCCGAGCCGCAAAGAATCTGCTGCCATGACCTCCAAGCATCCCTCGACCTCATTAACCTCTTCCCAGTATCGGATGGCGTACTGGCGAAGAGTCTCGGATTCCCTCCGTCTGAGGGTCAACAATGATCCAATGTCCTTGGGGCGCTTACTCCCCGTGATGAATCGGGTTAGGAACTGCCTTGTCAATTCTTTCCAGGACCCAATACTGTTTGGGGGAAGCGTCTCGAACCACCTCATCGCAGAGTCCCCCAAGCTCATAGGGAACACCCGGCATAGAAACCGTTGGTCCGAATGATAGAGGGACATCATCTGCTTATATTGTCTGATATGGGCTTCGGGATTGGATCGCCCATCATAGGTTTTGAACCGTGGCACGACGAACTTTCTTGAGACATCCATCTCACTGATTTTCCTCATGAAGGGTGTTTGCATGACTTCGTCCTCGGCCTCGTCCTGGACAGTCTTACCCTTTCTTCTGGAGTCTAATCGGGCTTTGAGATCTACTTCTTCCCTTACGGGATGCCTCCTGAAGTCCCTGGGTTCATCGGTAAGCCCCTCGTTTCCTGGGCGTCGTGTAGATTGGGTTAAGTCCTCCTCGGATTCATCTCCCTTCCTCCGTCTGGACAAACCTCGCCGGAGGTCGTCCAGGGCCAATGGCCTCGCTTTCCTGGAACGGTTGTCAAGATGACATTCGCCGGCTCTGGGTCGCTTCGGGGCCCTGGAGCTTTCTGCTTTGTGATCTAGGTGGTTTCTTAAATCCTTTGTCTCCGCCTCGTGGACGGGGAGTCCTCGGGAAAGGAATGAATCCCTCGACCCTCCGCCTGAGGCGGCAAACTCGTCGAGCCGGCTAAGGACGTTTACATTGTCCTTCTCCAGCTGATGTAACCTATCGCCAAATTTCTCTTCAATCACCTCTGCTAGCTGACGGGCCAAGGGGGCTGATCCTCCTGACCTGATCCCCATACTGGTTTGAGGGGTTACCCCCCTTGACCGAGTAGAGGCACTTTTAATCGTACTGGTGCGATCCCTCCCTCCGTGATGGCAGGGAGCTTGCAACTCATGACTCCTTTGGTGGGGTCCTTTCCCTTTCTGTCTGGTGTTCACCATGGTCACTGTTCTTTATAGAGAAAAGATTAGGAAAACTACTCGTTTCCCACAGACAGCGCCAGATTGTGCGTGCAAGATCCTGCACAATATAAAAAATATTGGGAACAGATCTCTCCCCTAGTAAACTTTGAGTGAACCGATTGAATGGCCAAACACACTGCTTGAAACAGCCTACAAGGTACGGTGGCAACCTGGAACGGCAAAGAAAGATCCTGGGAAAGGAAGAACGATCCTGTACGTGTGAAAGGTTTTCCTGGAATAAAGAGGAACAAGTTAGAAGGGTGCCGGAGTGTGTTCCGACGTATCCCCTCCGACGGTCTAGTCAGTCTTTGAATGAGAGAGAGGAAGAAGAAAACACTGAGAAAATCTGTATTGTAGTAGAGAGTCTTTTATTGCTTACCTGCTTTGCCTTTTGGGAGGAGTATTTATACCTTAAAAGCTCATGATTGCTGTCAGTGTGGTCAGTAGGTGATCATCAGGCACAGGTAGCATGTGTATTGATTTGATGAGGAATGTCTTCTCTAATTGATTGCTCGGGGTCCCGAGCAATCAATGCTGAGTCGTCGGGACGCCGACGGTACAATATGCTCCTTTCGGGAGGGATGCAATAAATGCTATGTAATAGGAGCATTTATTGCCTTTCATATCCGAACCTTACCGCATTGAATGCGGTCTCGTCAACAGAAGGGTGCAATTAATTGTTTGCTTTCCCAAAGCGCGTGTCAGCAATAGCATGCGGTTTGTCTGTTTTTGATGTGATATCATATGCCACGCGTCCATCACGTATTGGCTATGACTTCTGTATTCCAGTATGTTCTGACATTACTTGTGTTAAGACGAGGTCATGATGAATAGTCTAGACTGGCATAGGCTGATGATCCGTACGTCAGTAGCTTTATCCTGGAGTAGAGGAAGCGTCCAGGATGGAGTAACTCTCGGCACCGAGGAAAGGCTCACCTCGGGGACCGAGAGTGGTATGTTTTCGAGGTACATGGGTGACCGAGGACACGTGTTTGTTGTATAATACACCGAATGCAAGATCCTATATGAGAGGTACCTCGGGGGGGAGGACACTCGTTACCGATGGTGCTTAAATCCGAGCAACACTGTTCCAACAAACCTGAGGACACGTGTCTTCATCATAGGGCTTTTTCAGAAGAGCCCCATCAGGATGTAAATGATGTTTACCCTAAATCTTGAATATTTGAATTCATCGATTGATAGGATGCAGGAAGATTCAATTTGTATATCACGTGAAGTGACCGGTGGGAGACAAGAAGATTTTGATGGTTTGACGGATGGGGGACATTTCTTTTTAATTGAAGCTCTTTCCCGACGTTGGAGGGTATTGAGCGGAAAAATAGACAAAAAGTAGAATCCCATAGACGACTTGAGAAAGTCTCGTGATATAGAATGGTCTGGTTTGTCAAACACGTATCCACTGTATCAACTTCTAAGTATAAGTATAAAGAACGCATTAACTGGACAAAAATAATACAATTTCATTCCCACTATTTAGAAAAAGATTTTAATAATACCAAATAAATAAAAAAACCCAAACTCTTGTTCCACAAAGGACCGGCCCAACAGCATATTTAACAAAACTCGGGTTTTAGCCCTCATTTTAAAAGAAGACCCTAACATTTTAAATACCACAAATAACCCTTATAAAAAAGACTTTATAAAAATATAAGTTCAATCAATCATTTAGCTCTATAGTCTAATTCAAATATTAAATATTTTTAAAAAATTAACAGTAAAAAAAATAAAAAAAATCTAACTCAAAAGTCACATCAAATTAAAAAAAAATTAGAAAGTCAAATCTCTTATTTTTAACTCTCTCTCTTTCTCTCTCTCACTTAGTAAACCTACACAAAAAGCAATCCTTTTTTTTCTTTCTCTCTCATTAAACTAAAACCAAAAACTCTCTCCCTCTCTCTCTTACAGTGCTCTTAACTCACAGTAACATACTAACATCATCCATATGAGACAATGAGACTGTCTCCATCATCGACTCAAGTTTTCATTCTAACATAAGAGGCATGGTTCAGAACTCAAAGCTACCATCTAAAATCATTCAAGGTTTTATTGTTTCATAATTTTAAATTTTTTTGTGTTCTTTGCATTTTTTTTAGTTTCCAAAAAAAATAAATAAATATATGTAAAAGATGGGACCTAGAAATCTCCCCCTCTCAAAGAAAAAACCTATATTTGTATTAAAGAGGTTAGAGTTGGCCTTGAACAAGTCCTTGCCAAATAGAAATCTTTTTATGTAAAAACTCGTGCATCAAATTTTGAAAGGGCAGGTAATGTATCTATCCAAACTTCAAACTCGATTTTTTCATAATTTGAAATTGATTCACGAAAATTTAATAAATTCACTTTTGTAGTCCTTAAAGTTTCTTTTCCAGCACCATAAAAATAAGGTCAGTCGAATATTAAAGTAAAAAGTTATGACAAAATTATTAAAAATGTGTCAAAATCTTATCTTCCAAAATACTTTTTTAATCCGACTCTAACTGAGTTTTATACCAACTTGGATTCTCATAAGGATTAAATTAATGTCTTATCTTCAAATCATCATCTTCTAATCTTGACTTTTTAATCTTTATCAATTGTGAACCTTCTTCTAGTGTTTGTTTCACTTATTTTATCTATTATTACTTTAAATCAATCAAATTACTTGTAAAATAAATTAAACAACTAGAACAAGTATCAAATTAGAAAATTAAGGAAACTAACACATTTAATCACAAATAAATATATAATTAACTAATTATTAAGTATAATAAAATAACACTTTTAATAATTAATTATTAAATTAGAAAATTCGAATTCTTATCCACGGAACCACACTATAAGAACATTAAGAAAAGCAAATTTGATAGAACAAAAGGACAGACAGTTAATAACGGAAAATGCTACATAACCTAAATCAAATCTAAAAATTAAAATTTAAATGCATATTATCATTTGGATGAGTGTGAGATGAATGAGACCTACTAAAAAAATTTTATAGCATTGCTGCACGGGATGATTCCTGCAATCGTGTGAGGTGGCGATCTTCCAACTGGCGAACCTGGAATAACAGGGTCAGAAAAAAGGGGGCCAAACGTGTGCCCGGCTAATCCCCTCTGAAGCTTAAGTCAGTAAAAGATCGAAGGGTTTTGCTTAATGAATTTTTTCTGGTTTTAGTTTGCGTACCTTTGTCTATTTTTCTGATGAGTATTTATACCTGAATTGACAATAATTGCCAAAGATCTTCAGTCACATCTGGACATCTTCATATCTGACACACCATCCCTCGTGCAGTGAGTGCTTCCTATTCACGTCTCTTCCTATTGAATGCTAGGAAAATAGGGTAAAAGCTTGGTCATACGCCGAACAATTATGCCCCTCCCCGAACGACCAAATCCATCAGGTCGGCATCTGACACCAACCAAGCATTGAATACTCGGCAGAATAGTTCCTTGGGAGATCTGATGCATCGTCTCAGCGCATCAGCCATTAATGCTTAGCCATCATGACAGTAGGCTTAGACTCTCAAAGAACAGTTGCTTGCAGACGTGCATTTATTTACCCTGTCATTATCACTTATTCCGCCATAAATGTGAGGTCACATCGCATTAAATACGATGTCAGCTGTCATACTCGGCCGCTCCATGTCACCATTCCTCGGTATCCCTTGGTTATCCCAACGGCTTCGTTGTTCCACGTGTCAACCTAGAGGCTGAAGAGCAGCACTGGAGTACCTCCAACTGCCCCCCAGCCGCAATCCTTTTCGCAGCGCAAGACGAGTGGCGTAAAGGGACCGGGGTTCCATCATCACGCCTTATTAATGGTGACGGTTACTTGCACGTCTGGTGCCATCCTTTTCAAATGCCCTAATGATGAGCCAATTTTTCGATTCCCGCTCCCTGCGAGGCAGTATAAATAGGAGGTTTTCCTATCCTCTCAGAACTTTTGCATCCTCAATCTCTCCTCAACAGTCAGACCCCAAGTGCTCTTTTGTTCTCCGAGTTTATTTCGTCCTCCGAGCTCTTTCTGAAGACCACCCTTCTATAAGTACTTCCACTCGAGCTTTTTCCCTCTTCATTTCCTCTGTATTTCGTCCTATTAGTGCTCACCAATAGCTAGAACTAGTAGAACCAGGGGGGAAACGTCGGTTAGGGCTAGTACTACCCACAAGATGAGGAGAACCCAAGTGACAGATGAGAATATCCAAGTCTTTAGGGTTAGGTACCACATCCGTGAACCTGTCTTCACTTTCCCCTTCAACTCCACTCACCATAGGAGGGATATGAGAACTGTGGACATAATGCCTTTCTGGAAGAAGGCCATCATGGAAGAAGGGTTGACCTTCCCACTCCATCCCCTGTTGTTGAGAGTCTTGATGCAACTAAAGCTCTTTTCCCTCCAATGTGGGGTTAACTTCTTTAGGATTGTGATGGACGTAGTCGCCTTAAACACTCGACTGGGGACTAACTTAGGGGTAGATGAAATTTTATTCTGCTACGACCTAAGGCTCGTCGCCGGGGGGCGATATTACCTCCAGGCTCGAGATTCCTCAATGTACTTGGTAACTCACATGTCTGACTCGAACAAGGGGTATGTGGATGATCTGATCATGCTCGGCGGCAGTTAGGAGAAAGGGACCGAGTCCGAGTATGACGGATTGTACTGCCCCAAAGTGCCGACGGATGAAGGTGTGTTTTGTTTCCGATTTCTTGATTTATCTATTCTTGGGTTCGAGGGACGTACTGATTTTTACTTTGCTTTTGCAGAAGGATATCGCCGGGACGCTGCTCAACCGTTGAGGTCCCAAGTCCGATTTGCTGATCTGCTAAGGTCTGGTCCTCGAATCTGGCTGAACGAGCAACACATACCCTTCTCGGCTACACACCGACTTACAGTCGATTCTCCCAGATCCCACCTCTTTTTCAACCCTTCCATTTGGGAAGATCACACCTCATCAGAAGAGGAAGAATATGAGGGAGGTTCCGAAGAAAAGACTCAGCATCACGCTCCCGAGCCACTCGCACCTGAAATGTTTAATTCGTCACCTATCACTGCAGCTACGATGGAGGTCGTCGCCTCGGCAAGGAGAGCTAGGCTCGCCGGGCTGGCTGGGCCTTCCAACACTGCCTCCATCATCCCCCAGCCCATTTCTCCTCTGAGGCAGCCGCCGCCATCGCGCATGCAACCCAGGGATTCGGCTGTGTCGACCAGGCAAAGGCCCCAATCTTAACAAGTCCCCGCTCTGGGAGACCGGCTGAGGGACGGGCGTGCTCAGGACGTCGAACAATCAGAGGAGCACCGTGTAAAGTAGTGGCATGATGTCCCGGCCCTGGGCCCATCTGTCTCGGGCGAGTGGGTTGCTCGGGCCGAGACCCGGAACGACCGGCCTGTTCTAGAAACTGACTTCATCCTTCAATCCCCCGAAGTGGCCTTTGCCGTCGTGGGGATGCTTCAATTTGACGCCGATATGGCCGTGTACAAAGGTTACTCGGACAATTGGCTCCTAATGAACACTATCCACAATAACCTGGTGGTAAGTCTACGCTTTCCCGAGTAGCCCTTGCCCCCTTTTGGTCATTCCCTAACATCCCTCCTTTTTCAGGCCAGCCAGCAGGTGGGAGCCATCATTGAACGTTTTTGGGGATATAAGCAGGAGACGAAAAATGCCGAGCCGGCCGTAGCTGCAAAGGACGACTACATCCTGAAAGTCGAGAGGACCCTCGACGACCAAACTAAGCACATCACCGAGCTCATCTGCCAGCGAGATGCCATTCATGCCGAGCTGGAAAAGGCCAAGGCAGGTGAAGCTGCAACAATAAAGAAGGTCGAGGAGTATGAGCTGCGAGTGTCCTCCTCCGAAGCCAAGCTGCAAGAGTCCGAGTCTATAATCAGCGCTTTCACTACCAAGGTGGACTCCTTGACAGCAGAAAAAGTGGGGGAGCAGGAAAGGCTGTAATCGGAGTGTCAGAGCGTGTGGGCAGCCACTCAAGACCAAATGATCCCCGCTTTCGAGGAAGCCAAGAATAAGGCTTTCAAAGAAGGTTGGGACGCCGCCCTTCACGCCTGCCACGTTGAGGTAGGCTCGGACTTGTTCACCATGCACAGCCTCCGAGGTGAGGCAGATGAAGCCTTGGATGAACGGGTTCGATCCGGCCTTGGCGATCATGCGAAGGCAGAAGGGTCGGCCGGGGTCAAAGGTGGAAGCGAACCTATCACACTCAGCGACGGATTCAACCAGTCTTCTCCTCCCCTTTCGTCTTTGCCACTTGCCCAGCCAACAGACGATCTGTCCTCTCCGCCCCCACCATTATTGGAACGCATGATACCGAGCTAGATGAGATATTGGGGGCCAGAGACGAGCTACAAAGGCGACGTGAAAGCTTCGGTGGGAAAAAAGCCGGGGAAGAATAAGCCGAGGGCCTCAGCAGCTGGTGGCCTCACTTCTATGTCCTATATTTTTGCAGCTCCTTGTAGTTCTATATTAAATTTTGCTACTGTTTGTATGCCTGTGGACGCAAAGCCCCTTTTCTATAATGAACTTCAATTTTCTACAAGTGTCTGCTTTCCTGAGTCAATTTTATTGAGTCTTACCCCTCTCAGGGCTGTACCCCTATCGACCGAGCGCTTGACTCATTTGTATTTTGAGAGCGTTGCTCCAAGGGTGAAGTTTTACACTCCTCGGGGCTGTACCCCTAACGACCGAGCGCTTGACTCGTGTTGGTATTTTGAGAGCGTTGCTCCAAGGGTGAAGTCTTACACCCCTCGGGGTCGTACCCCTAACTACCAAGCGCTTGACTCGTATTGGTATTTTGAGAGCGTTACTCCAAGGGTAGAGTCTTACACCCCTCGGGGCCGCACCCCTAACGACCGAGCGCTTGGTTCGTGTTAATGCCACCGTAAAGACTGAAACCTGATTTAATAATAGTATTTCTTTAAATTTGATACATTTCATGGTCGGATTACATCGTCACCATTCATATTTTGCAAACGATATGCGTCTGTGCCCCCCATAGAGATCACCTTGTAAGGGCCCTCCCAATTGGGGTCTAGTTTTCCATCAGTAGGCTCACGCGTATTGCCCACCACTTTTCGTAGCACCAAATCTCTGACTTGGAATTCTCTCGACCGAACTTTCTTCTGGTGCTGCCGTGACAACTCCCCTTGGTACTTTGTCAGCTTGATGGATGCCAACGACCTTCTTTCCTCGGCTAGATCGAGATACCTAGCGAGAGTTTGATCATTATTGCCCAACTTGAAGGCTTGGTTCCGCATTGTTGGGAGTCCTACCTCCAATGGGATGACAACCTCAACCCCATATGTCAAGGCGTAAGGGGTTTCTCCCGTCGAAGTCCTCGGCGTGGTCCTGTATGCCCATAGTACGTTAAGTAACTCCTCAGTCCATCTTCCCTTTGCTGTCTCGAGTCTCTTCTTGATTCCCGCTAGCACAATTTTGTTGGACACCTCAACCTGTCCATTATTTTGGGGATAGGCTGGCGTAGAATAGTAATTGCGTATTCCGTACCCCGAGCAGAATTCTCTAAATGGGCCACTGTTGAACTGAGTCCCATTGTCAGAGATGATAGCCCGGGGGATTCCACATCTGGTGATGATGTTTTGCCATACGAACTTTCTCACCTCCACATCCCGAATGCGGCTTAAAGGCTCAGCTTTGATCCATTTAGTGAAGTAATCGGTTGCCACTAACAAGAATTTCTTGCCTAATGGGGATCTCGGGAGAGGTCCGACAATATCCATTCCCCACTGTGAGAATGACCAAGGACTTGTTAGCAAGTTCAAATCTCCGACAGGTTGCCGGATAATAGGGGCAAACTTCTGGCATTTGTCGCATTTTTGCACATAACTCTTCGCGTCCTTCTGCATGTATGGCCACCAGTACCCTTGCGTCATTGCTCGGTGCGCGAGAGACCTTCCGCTCGTGTGGCTCCCACACACCCCTTCGTGGATTTCGTACAACAGGGATTCCACTTTGTCTTCGGGGACACATAGCAACAGTGGTCCCGAGAATGACTTTCTGCATAGTTGATCGTCTGACATCCAGAATATGGGGGCCTTGAGCTTAATCTTCCTGGCCTCTCGGACGTCCTTCGGAAGCGCTTCGTCCGTTAAGTATGCAATGATTAACTTCATCCATCCCAACGGTGATCCTACTATGATTGGTAACACTTGCTCGGGCTTTGCTTCGTCTATGCTCAGACTTTTTTGGGTCTCAATAAGTATACGCCGAGTTACCTCCGAGGCCAAAGTCGAGGCCAGACATGCTAAGGCGTCGGCGTGGGTGTTATGATATCTAGGAATCTGAGAAACTTCTACTTTTTCAAACTTTTTCATCCTGGATCTTGCCTTCTCATGATATGCCTTCATTCTACTGTCCCGGACCTCGAAGTCTCCATTTACCTAGTTCACGACCAGCTGGGAATCATAAAATATCCAAAGGTGCCTAACCCCAATCAAGCTTGCGGCGTTCTGTCCTGTTAGTAACGCCTCATATTCGGCTTCGTTATTGGATGCCTTGAATTTCAAACTGATTGCCCTTTCAATGATGAACCCTTTTGAGTTGGCTAGCACGATACCTATCTCTGCCCCCTTGCGTTCGAGGATCCATCAACATGAAGATCCCACACATCCCCAGTCTGATCCTGTGATGTTGGGGGGGCTCGGACGCAGAGAACTCGGCGATAAAATTCGCCAGGACTTGTCCTTTTATTGACGTTCGAGACTTGTACCTAATTTCAAACTCTCTGAGCTCTACAGCCCATTTGACAACCCTCCCGGACATATCAGCCCTGTGACGGATTGGTTTGAGAGGTCGGTCTGTAAGGACGTCTATGACGTGAGTCTGGAAGTAGTGTCGAAGTTTTCTTGCCGAGACTACCAATGTCAAGACCGATTTCTCCATTGGAGAATATCTTGTCTCGGCGTCAAGCAAGGTCTTGATTATGAAATACACGGGTCTCTATGCCCCTTCGCTATCCCTAACCAATGCTCCTCCACTCACGGCGTCTTGGGATACGAACAAGTAAAGGCTCAGCACCTCCCTTGCCGCTGGAACAGATAAAGTTGGAGGATGTTTCAAGTACTCCTTGATTCCTTCAAGAGCTCGACCACATTTCTCGTTCCAAACCCCCTTAGCTGCCCCCCTTAACTTGGAAAAGAACGGTTTGCATTTATCGGACAACTTGAAAATGAATCTGTTGAGGGCTGCCAACATCCCGGCCAATTTTTGAACGTCTTTAATAGTCTTAGGCGCCCAAACATTCTGAATTGCTTGTATCTGCTCGGGGTTCGCCTCGATCCCCCGATGAGTGACCAAATACCCCAAAATTTTTTCAGAGTTCATTCTAAAGGTGCATTTTGAGGGGTTAAGTTTTAGGCCATATTCCCAGAGGATAGCAAACGTCATCCCGAGATGGTGGAGATGGTTGGCGTCCTCTTTGTTTTTGACCAATATGTCATCAATGTACACCTCCATTGTTTCGCCGAACTGGTCTTTAAAAATTTTGTTCATCAATTGTTGGTAAGTCGCCCTAGTATATTTCAACCCAAAAGGCATTATCGTATAACAATAGATTCCCCAGGGCGTGATGAACGCCGTTTTCTCCTGATCTGATTTATGCAGGGGGATCTGGTGATATCCAGCCCGAGCATCCATGAAGGTGATGCATCTGTGGCCGACTGTGGCATCTACCAGCTGATCAACTTTAGGTAAGGGGTACTCGTCCTTGGGGCAAGCTTTGTTTAGGTACGTGAAATCCACGCAAACTCGCCATTTGCCTTCTTTCTTCTTGGCGCACACGGTATTGGATAGCCATTGGGGGAATTGTACCTCCTTGATGGAACCCGCCTCCAAAAACTTCACTACCTCTTCATCCACAACCTTCGCGTGATGGGGTGCCGTTCTTCGGGCCTTTTGTCTAACATGTTTGAATGAGGAATTCACATAGAGCCGATGAGTCATCACTTCGGCACTTATCCCCGTGATCTCGGCCTGGGTCCAAGCAAAGACATCGGTATTATGGCATAAAAATAAGGTCATATCATTTCTTTTTGTGCCGCTGAGCGATTCTCCTATCAAGAAGTATTTCTCGCTATTATCCGAGCTCAGGAGAATCTTCACCAAGGCCTCAGTAGATCGGTCGGTCGACTCTGTGATGGGCTCGTCCACCCCCGGACGACCGTTCTGTGATTGTTATTTGGCAACCACTGCATCGGGATCACGCTCCTGACACTGGACGCTAATTCCCATTTTTACCGCGGCATAGAAATAGCTTTTTGCCGAGGCCTGATCACACAGGATCTCCATTACGCCATGCGGCGTTGGGAACTTTATCTTCTGATGGTAGGATGAGTGGACCGCCTTTATTCTATGCAACTACGATCTCCCCATAATAGCATTGTAAGGGGAGTCGAAGTCTACCACCACAAATTTCATTGGCGTGGTCACCACCCCCGCGCCGTACCATGAGACTGATTTTTCCAAGGGGCAAGGCGCTGGAATCGTTGAAGCCGATGAGGGCGGATTTTTATGAGTTCCAGATACATTACCTCGGAGGAGCTGCCCGAGTCCACCAATATTCTCTTAACGTCGAACTTCCTGATCAGCAATGTGATCACCAATGCATCATCGTGGGGGATGACAACACTGTCGATATCAGCATCCGAAAATTGGATAACCTCGGCACCGTTCCGTGGTCTTTTGGGCGGCCGCTCATCCCCCTTTCATCCACCTTGACTGTTTGAGAAACCCTATGTAACTCGGCGCGGAGGGAGTTGTATGTTGGTCTCTCCACTGTGCAGCCATGGATAACGTCAATCATGGGTGCTACCTTAGTTGGCACCTCGGCTCGCTCCCTCGTTGACCCACCGGGATGGGCCCTGTCGATGAATTTCCCGAGGTGTCCGTCTTGCACCAATTGTTCGAGGAAGGATATGTAAGTCTTGTAATTCTCCGTCAAATGACCGACATCTCTATGATATGAACATCGGAAGGCCGCATTCCTTGTCGACGGGTCTCCAAACATCCTCAGGGGCTACGTGAAATAAGGTCTATTTTTTTATCTTGGGGAGTATCCTGTGAATGGGCTCGTTGAATACTGTGTTCACTCCCTAGAAGGATAAGCGAGTTGGGGTTGGAATAGGCCCTCCCCTTCGGGATGGCTGCTCCCTATCCCTTTTTCTCGGAACCGTAGCCCTGCTTTCGGGCACGACAGACTCTTCTTTCACCCGGGCATATTTGTTAATCCAAGTCATCAAGTGTTTCATGTCTGTCGGGGCCTTTTTGGTCAGCAATTTGTACAAATCAGTGTCTCGGGACAGCCCCAGCCTAAATGACGTCGTGGCCAATGCCTCCGAACATGCCTCCACCTCATTCACCTCATCCCAATATCGGACGACATATTGTCGGAGTGTCTCTCCCCCTTTTCACCTGAGCGTCAACAGAGCGCCGATATCCTTTGATTTCTTACTGTTGGTGATGAATCGAGCCAGGAAGAGCTCTGTCAGTTGTCTCCAGGACCCAACACTCTCGGGAACAATGCTCTCATACCACCTCATATCGGTGTCCCCTAAACTCATGGGAAAAACTCGGCACAATACCGTTTGGTCAGTATCGTAGATTGACATCAATTGCCTATACTATCGAATGTGGCTCTCAAGGTCAGTTTTCCCATCATAGACTTTGAACCGTGGGACGGTAAACTTCTTCGACATCTCGACCTCCCCGATAGCCCGGACAAACGGCGAGATAACTTCGTCGGAGTAGACCGAGGATTCATGGTTGCGCTGACCGATGAAGGGAACCCGTGGATCCTTGGCGTCTTTCTCCTCTTGAGGCCTTTGGAGCATGGACTCCGCTTGAGATTCGGCGGCTCCGACGCCCTCGGATATCTCTCGGCGCAGGTCCCACCTGGACAGGCTTGCCTTCTGGCCCGATTTTGACTTTTTCTTGGAGGACGACAACACTCCTCGGCAGTCACATCCATCGGGTAAGTGCCTTATCCAATCCTTCCTGGAGGGCCATCGCCAGACGGGTCTGGACAGGTTTTGGCTGGGAACCTGGTCCCCGACCCAGCGACTATGCTTGCCCGCGGTTGCTGACTGCTCAAAATCGTCAAGACGTTGCTGAACTTTGGAGTTTTTCCTTTCGAGTTGCTTAATACGCTTGCCCATCCGCTTTTCCACCATCTCCACGATGTCATAGGCCATGAAGTCAAGTCTCCCAAGGCCCGGATCCATAGGGAGCGTCCTTTGCGAAGAATGCCCCACCTCATCTGATTGGCCTAATGAGCCTGGCTCCAGAACCATTGGAAGCCGGACGAGCTCTGCATTCCTAGCCTGTACATCTGCTCCCTCACCCTGGGATCGAGTGTTCACCATCAGAGGATTGCTACTGGAAGAAATACATTTGTTCCCATAGACGGCGCCAAATTGCACGGGATGATTCCTGCAATCGTGTGAGGCGGCGATCTCCTAAATGGCGAACTTGGAACAACAGGGTCAGAAAAAAGGGGGTCAGGCGTGTGCCCGGCTAATCCCCTCCGAAGCTTAAGTCAGTAAAAGATCGAAGGGTTTTGTTTAATGGACTTTTTCTGATTTTAGTTTGCGTACTTTTGTCCATTTTTCTGAGGAGTATTTATACCTGAATTAACAATAATTGCCAAAGATCTTCAGTCACATCTGAACATCTTCATATCTGACATACCATCCCTCGTGTAGTGAGTGTTTCGTATTCACGTCTCCTCCTATTGAATGCTAGAAAAATGGGGTAAAAGCTCGGTCATACGCCGAACAATTATGCCCCTCCCCGAATGACCAAATCCATCAGGTCGACATCTGACATCAACCAAGCATTGAATACTCGGTAGAACAGTTCCTCGGGAGATCTGATACGTCGTCTCGGCGCATCAGTCATTAATGCTTAGTCATCATGACAGTAGGCTTAAACTCCCAGAGGACAATTGCTTGCAGGCGCGCATTTATTTGTCTTGTCACTATCACTCATTCCGCCATAAATGTGAGGTCACATCGCATTAAATACGATGTCAGCTGTCGTACTTGGCCGCTCCGTGTCACCATTTCTCGGCATACCACCTCGGCATCCCTTGGTCATCTCAACGATTTCGTTATTTCACGTGTCAACTCAGAGATTGAAGAGCCACACTAGAGTCCCGTCAATTGCTCATTAATAGCAAGCTGAGACAAAACCCTCGCGAAAAGAAACGAAGCAATCCGGTCATTAGAAGACGGGCAATTTAATGATTATTTCCCCTTTGATTGATGACCAAAAGAAGAATATATTAAGGACTAATAACGAAAAATAATTTTACAAACCAAGCAAGTTCGGCCTATCCAACAAGGCCTCAGTACAATTCAAATTCTTCTTATCTGCTGAGAGAATCAGACGATGTCGGCAAATCTTTAAACATCATCGGCCTTGGGAAAATTGCCGGTACGAAGTAATATTAATTCCTCTATTATTACTCCAAGTAAGGGTATAAATAATATTATATTGATCAAATTTTAGAATTAAATAAAAAATTAATTGATAACTAAACACAACAAAATTGTAGAACAAATGTATAAGGAAAGTCAAACAGAAAAAAAAAGAAAACAATCCATCGAGAACAAAACCTATGCCTTCACAACTACTATCCATTCACATGAAAAAATAAACCCCACGATAATTGAAACCAACAAACAAATGAAATACTTTGGCCGCCTACTATTATTTATGGTTTTACTTTTACATACAGATCTGGTCTGAGTTCACGAAAACAAAAAAAAAAAAAAAAAAAAAAAAACAAATGGTTTTCTCAAACCAATTAAATCATAAAGGCGAATTCAGCCATCCTAATGCTTCCAAATTCTCACTTTCACTATATTAACATATGACTTAGCATCTTTTAGAACAATAGTTTTCATCATAGAGATGTTAGTGAGTTGATCATTACAAATGTCTAGACCAAAATGCTCAACAAACACTTGACTGGGTATTCCATTTTGTCACGTCTTTAAGCCACATATTCGTTACAAATTTAATCATTTTTAAATCCCTAACACATTGTAACACCCCCCAGAACAATCCAATCCATCACAATATACCACAAATATATTTTTAAATATAGGGATAAAGTTCTAATTACTTCAGTAAAAATTATAATTACAAATTTGAGCTCCAAAGATCAATAAAACAAGTAATTTCAATTTAGTAAAAATTAAATTGAGATTCATCCATTTCCGATTTCTCCCGTCCTTCCAAATTATCTTGAAAAATATTAAAAGTGAGAAACTATACAATATTATAGGAAAAAATATGTTTAACGATAAAAAAAGAATAAGAATAATCAAATAACAAAGAATTCAATCTATTGACAAATATGAACAAAAGAATCAAGAATCAATTTCAACATATCACATAGCTTAACTATTATTATTTACAGTATCATACTTGGTTCATCTTGGTGACATGTCAAATGACACTTAAGCATATAAATACATACTCATTTTAAACAATTACACCCTACAAGGTTCTAACCAAATTGAACAATGACACCTGTAAGGCCACAACTATTTAGTCTATTCTCAATAATAGTTCTTACATGGACCAATCAATTTCAAAATACTTAGATCAAAACATAAGTCAACTCAACAAAACACATAAGATTTTATAATATTAAAATAACAAATAGAAATACGAACTTTGAGATAAAAAATAGAATATTCTATGCAAAGAGACTTAAAGACAGAAATATATTGTATACTATCCCGTACCTTAAATCACCAAATTTTTTTGATAAATTTGGTCACCACCGTATTATGAATAAGATGTACCAATTTCAGAGTTAACAACTAATTTTGAATCAGAACTTCGTCATTTCTCCTTCCATCTTCTTTTCCATTGTTTTTTCATTAATCTGCAGGCCTTTTGTAGCCAAAATGTGGGGGAGCTTTCTTGGGCACCAAAACACATGTGACTTATATGTTCACAAGAGATTAATTTAAATGAATGCTTGTCAATTCTCATATGCATTCTTAAGAGTACTACTATGGCACCTAAAAGACAAACTTTAATAATATAGAATCATAATTATTTTTTTTTACGAGGAATTTGGAGGCCAGTCCTTAGACCTAATAGGATTCCAAAAAAAATTCACTCGCCAAGTTTCTTATAATTAATGCTCTTTATAATTGCAAAAAATAATAACAATGTCATCACATAATTTAAACATCTATTCAAAAAAGTTACCTCATCATAATGTATATTTTTCTCCATAAACACAAATTGTTAGACGAGTAAACTAAAACGCAGATCATTAATGTACATTCTTCTCCATAAACACAGATCATCAGACATCATTATAATATCTAAATTGCTTAGTTTACGAGTTTAAATTTTAAAATTAATAGATAATACCGTAAAACCCTCAATAACAAACACACAAAAAATGACGCCAATATTGACCGCATGCAAGTTTTTTAAAAAATGGGAGGATTTTTTTTTTAAACAAAAAAGTCAATAGGACTAAAATGACCAAGTTATCACGCGGCTCTCAACATTAGAACTTTCTTCCTTTGATTGTCCCAAAGAAAATAGGGTCTGCCAAACATGGGAAATTTCTGGTCAAAGCATGCGTCTCTGGAAATGAAATTATTTTATCTAACAGTTTATTTGTTTATCATTGTTCAATTTGTTGGGTGTGAAAAAAATCATCATAATTTTGATTTAATCAAATGGAATTAATTTTTAAGAGGTTAATTAGTTTTTTTGAAAAATACTTGAGATGATACCTTTTTCACTATTCTTTAAGTCTTAAATTTGTCTCGTTGGTTTATACTAAACCACAATTTATAATTTAAACATGATAAGTATAAGTCTTTGAATAAAATTAATCAATCTCACACCACAATCTTCTCTTGCATCCGAATCAAACATACCCATGTTTTGTGTTGCTTATTTAAAAGTTTCTTATTAACTAAGTGGCAGTATTTACCTAATATTAACTAGCCGGCTTTCTTTACATGCATGTTTGTGCTTATGATAATGGGTTTTGATTTTGAAAAACTTCACCATCCAAGTTTTATAATAAATCCACACCAATTAAGCCCACAGACCTCTAAATTAATGGTTTAAGTGGTCTTAAGTTACATAAACTGACAAAGCCTGCTTGCTTGCAAACTGAAAACTGTGCTCTTACCTAACAAACAGTTTGTTTCTGTTTCATAGTTTTGGGCATATATAGACCTCAGTTGCTATATGTAAAGGGGCATTTTTTCTGTGTGATTCAGTTCAAATGTATCATCAATTGGTCATCATTAATGGAGGTGTAGATATTCATTTGGAAAGAGACATTGCTGTGGGGCTCCCATCTACCACATCACATAATTTAATATTAGAATGAGGACAATGGAAGATGATGATGATGATATGTCAATTGACTCAATTCATTGCTCTTATTTTATTTGCTTGGGCCCTTAGAATGTAACAATATGGATTAGACTTGCTTCTATAATGTACTTAATTCCAAGTAGGCCACAAGTGACACATTCCTCGTGGTAAGATTCAGATTCAGATTCATTTCAATTAAATTCAGTTAATTTTTTAACTGTTGGATTATGTATCCTGAATCTCAATTAGATTCACTTTATTCAGGTAGATTCCGAGCAATATTGGGCGGATAATCTGGCATTCAAAGAAATTGACGAAACCAGGTGAATCTTAACCCTATAATAATGTGTGGGTAAGGTTGAATTTTTGTTGGGTAACGAGGCTAAACTACATTAGCATCCCTGCAATTTTTAAGCAAAATCAAGATCGCCTAATATTTGAGAAATTACATAATAATCCTCATTTCCGAATGTTTTGAAAAAGACACATTTTTTATTTTCTAATATCTAACACCTGAGCCGAGTAAAGAATAAAGACACTGATTTTTGGTAATTTCTTAATTATGAAGTTTGATAACTTTTATTTCCCCAAAAATATTGAAAAATCCATGTTATATTCAATTTTATCAGAACCGGACTGGATCGGTTCAACCGTGACCCGGGACCTCAATCAGTCTGGTTGACTAGTTAAACCGCATAAAGAAGAAAACTGGATAAAAACCATCAAATCGGCCAGTTTTTGGAGAAAACCGTGAACCATACGATTTTTAAAAATCGAACGATTTGTAGTCCATAAAAGAAAAAATAAAAATCAAATCTATTTTTTTTATTTGGGTCATTTTGTTGTCGCCCTAAATTGCATAAGGCAGAGAACGAGAAGTGAGTCAACTATCAATGCTCAGCGACCAGTGCTATTCGTCTCACCAACTAAAGGGAGGTATCGATCAATGCTCAGACAGCACTCAGGCGACCAAGGAAGCAGTCTATCGAGGCTGTTCAGTACTCAGGCGTCCAACGAGAAATGAGAATTTAGTGAGAACACAACACTGCTCTTCGTCTCACCAGCAACAACGAGGCAACGAGCGGTGCTCAGGCGGCACTCAGACGTCCATCGAGTATCGAGGTTGTTATGTTCAATACTCAGGCGCATTCAAGCGACCACTCAGCAATCGACCGATCTCTCTCAATCAGTCGATCAATTCAACACACCAGCTCTCTGATGTCTTTAACGTTAAGGTAAAAAGTTTGTCTTCTCATCCTTTCTCCTTTCTCACACACACTGTTTTGTTCTCGATTTCTACAGTCTCTGACTTCAACTTTTTGTTGCAAAAGTGAACTGTGGTTATTGGTTTTGTTGTTTAGAAAGCTGTTGTGAATACTCTTTTATTTTTTAATTTTTTTTGTTTAATCATGTCTCTTTGAAGATTGCGGATGGTTATGATTGAATTTTAGTGTATTATAGTTTTCAACTTTCCACTTTATTGTTAGAGGCTTACATACAGCTTAAGAAATCAATGTGACTATGTTAGTGGTTGTACTGCCTTACTAAGTTATGAGTTACTAGTAAGTTATGAGTTACTAGTTTGCTTAAGAAATCAATGTGACCTTCTGATGTTGTTTGTTTAATTATTTGGTGTTTATTCTACACATTATTGGTATGCCATGAATTGATACTGTAAACACCATTGATTTCAAGAATCATAAAATCAATACATTGGGCAATTCAAATGGTCTATTATTGATGTTACTGTGCTATTATTATGAATTGAGATTGTGGGATTGTGAGTTAGAATTTTTTTTGTCATTGTGAATTTTATGCTATCAGTTTGTTTGCTCTAGCAAAATGTCATCTTTTGGGACACCAAATGAATCTACTCCAACCCCAACTAGTTCTACAGCTACACCAAATATTTATTCTACACAAGCTACAGTCAGAGGAAAAACTGACCTTGCATGGGAACATTGTCGGGAATACGTTGTTTATTCGAAAAAGGGGAGGAATTTGATTTGTTTGTATTGCCAAAAGGTCATAAAGGGTGGTGGTATTAACAGATTCAAACAACATTTGGCAGGGATTAAAGGAGCAGTAGAACGATGTACTAAATGCTCACCCGATGTGAGCCTTAACATGAAATTGCTCCTAAAAAGTGTTGGTAACAAGAAAAGAAATACACAAGAAGATTACGAGGAAATAAATCAATATGGACCGGAGTTTAGATGTTATGAATAACAGGAGTACATGCAAAAGAATGGAGATGTTCAAGAACTTCCATCCTCTTTTAAGGGAAATGGCATTTTCATTGGTAGAAGTCAGGGTAAATCAACACCTAAAATGGATGGAGGAAGAAAGAGTGAAACAATTGGCTCTTTCTTTGTGCCAAGGACTACTTCAGGTGCTCAACCTACTATTAAAAGTGTGTTACAAAGAAAGGAGGAAAAAGAGAGGTTTGATCTTGATTTTTCTAAATGGATGTTTGATGCTTGTATTTCCTTTAATGATGTGAATTCCAAGTATTATCAACCTATGCTCGATGCAGTAATAGGTTATGGTGGTGGTTATAAAGGCCCAAACTTTTATGACATTCGTGGTTATTTGTTGAACAAGAATGTCGAAGAAGTCAAAAATTTTGTTCATAATTTTCAAACAACATGGAAGGAGACTGGTTGCACTATCATGGTTGCTGGGTGGACAGATCAATGTAGGAGAACTCTCATTAATTTCTTGGTCTATTGTCCTAGAGGAACGGTATTTCTAAAGTCAGTTGATGCTTCTGATGCTTCAAGGACAACTGATATGTTATCTAAATTATTTAAAGAGATTGTGTTACTTGTTGGTGTAGAAAATGTGCTGCACATAGTAACTGACAATGCTGCAAATTATGTTGTTGCGGAGTGGCTATTGAAGCAGGAGTTTTCCACAATATCTTGGTCACCATGTGCAGCTCATTAATTGAACTTGATGTTGGAGGACATTGGAAAGTTGGATAAGGTAAATGATGTTGTGCCCCATGCTTCAAAGATCACAAAATACATATACAATCATTGTTTTCCATTGCATTTAATGAGGAAGCATACTGGTGGAAGGAAAATATTGAGACTTGATCCTACACACTTTGCAACCAATTTCATTGCATTGCAAAGTACTTTGGAACAAAAGGATGCTTTATGATCTATTGTTACATCAAGAGAATGAACTTCATCGACATATACCAAGGAAAGCAAGGGAAAAAAAATTGTTGATAGTGTGTTGGATTCTAGTTTTTGGAAATAATGTTCTATTATTGTCCAACTTATTGAGCCTCTAGTTTGAGTGCTATGGATTGTTGATAGTGATGATAGGCCTTCAATGGGCTATTTGTATATGGCTATGAATACAACTAGGGAGGAACTATTAAGAAGATTTCAAAAAAAGAAGAAGAGAGTAGATGTTTACTTGAAAATCATTGATTCTCGCTAAGATAGACAGCTTCACAAAAATCTGCTTGTTGTTAGTTATTTGTTGAATCCGAGTAACCAATGTAACACTATTGAAATGGAAAAGCACAAGCAGACTATCTCAGGGCTCTTGGATGTTATTGAGAGTTATATTAATGGAAATCCCACTTTAAGAAGTAAGTTGACAAATGAGATTAAGTTATTCATAAATGCAAAAAGAGACTTTGGGTGGGTGACGCTATTAGTGATCCACATACAATGCTTTCTGACACTTAGAATCTTTTGAGTTTTGACTCATTCAAGTAGTTTGTTTAGTTTATTTTAAATGTGATAATTTGATTGTGATGCATCAATTGTAGATGAATGATGGTTGTGTTATGGAAGTAGTGCACCAAATTTGCAAGAATTAGCCATTCGCGTCTTAAGCCAAACATGTTGTTCTTCGGCTTGTGAACGAAATTAGAGTGCATTTGAACACATTCATTCAAAGAAAAGAAATAGGTTGGAGCATCAAAGGCTTAATGACCTCGTTTATGTTCATTACAACTTAAGATTGCAACAAATGTATAAAATCTATGTTAGCATCTCACTAAAAGAAGAATGACTTTTATTATATTTTATTGATTGCATATTTTAGACACTTTTCTCAAGTAAATGACGATATACAAAAATTACTTGAGGGGTAGAAATTATGATCTAATTGACTTTGAAGATTTCACAAGCAATGCCTCATGGATTTTAGAGGATGGGTCTTCAAATTTAACCATACATGAAGTAGAAAGTTTCGTCATGAATTAGTTGCATGCAATATCCAACCAAAACTCAACACTGGTATGTTTCATACTTCTTGTATTGTCTTTATTAGTGAAAGTATATATTTACAATAATTATTTGATACAACAATAAATAATGCCTCTATTGGATGTAATGTAGATGAAATTTTGAACTTTGAATTGGATGATGACAATGATGATCTTGAAAATGAAGAAGGTAATGGGAGTGGAGGTTTTGAGACTGCAACTACTGTTGAAAATATCAATTGTGTTGGAGCTGAGAACCCCGAGTTTGGCATGGATTGGAGTTCATGGAATAGAAGCACTCGTTGAGAAAATGAGAATGAGTAGAGAATGTGCACTGTGTAACTTTTATCAAGCATTTGAGGAGTTGTACTTTTATTTTGTGTGGCCATTATAATGTTGTGTTTGAGATTTGTAACTTATGTTTAATTATTATTAGGATGATGTGTTCTTATGTAAACTTTTAACTTCAACAAAGATTATGCTTTGGGGTTTGAACTTGAAGTGATTTTTCTATTATGTACTTGGATTGGAGTTTTAAAGTTGAAGTTTGATATTTGGCATAAGTGTTTCTTTTATTTAACTTCATTAATTTTTTGGCAAATTGTATGCATTTTAGACATATTTTATATTTTTTAGCTAAATTATTATGTTTTATAATAATACTAGTTATTGTCTGTACTTGAAGGCACAGAGAGTAATAAAAAAATAGTATACAATAAATATATTTGTATTCATATCCAAAATCAAATCACAAATATAGAGAAGAGATAAAAGAATTTAAACATCGATTTATAGTAGGGGTGAAAGGTGGTGGGTTGTAGTAGTGGTGGTAAGAGACAATGATAGTTGTGGTGGGTGACAATGACTATAGTGGTGATGGCGGTGACAACGACAATGATAGTAGCAGCGGTGGCAATAGTGGTGGCAGGGGTGGTCGTGGCAGTGGCGATGGTGGTGGTGCAGCAATAATGGCGATGGTGGTGGCGGTGATGGTGGTGTTAATGGTGGCGATGATGACGTCGGCAATAGTGGTGGTGGTGGAGCGGTTTCAAATACTATTTTTTTAAAAGTATTTATGAGAAATAATTTTTAAAAATATTTTTAAAAAGTCACTTCAAACACACCTTTAGCAGCTTATTTTTTCTATTAAATTTATGGTGTTAATATTAGCCGTTAGATTAACCGTTAGGTCAATAAATATATATTGAACCGGTCAATAACGGTTGAACCAGTAAACTATTGATCTGATCCCCTTATCGGTTCAATGACCTATCCAGTTCTGATAATATTGGTTATATTATCAAAGTGCAAAGTAGTTCCTAAATTATGAATTTTAACAATAATTTTTTTCATTTTTTCTCACAAAAAATTGAGAAAATCTCTTTGTTATGTTTTGTAGGGTGTAACGTTGTCCAACATGTAAGCAAGTAGATCTCATTTAATTTAGTAATTACCATGTCTATGTAAGAAAATAACGTTGGACACCATGTAACAACAATGGCGTTGTGTCACCATAATATTTAATATATATATTTTTTTGATTTAACGGTTAAAAATGTCTGAATGAATTTATGTGCACTTCAATTAATTTTTTCTCTAGTTTAGTTAAAGACAAGTCATTCATGTCAAGACTAGAATATTTATAAAGATGAAAGATAAATTCTTCATAATCTGACCCCAAATAATTGCCAAAATTTAAATAAAAGACGTTTAAATTTATAACCTGTCTCGATTACTGCTTAATCTACCTTAGAAATTTTATGTTCAATATTTTCTCAAAAAAAGGATAGCAACATAATTTTTGTTAATAATTTTGTTGAACCACATTTCCACAATAGGAATTATCCAAATCGAATTTGGTGACAATGGAAGGCGGCTGTGGAGCATAGGATAATATCAATGATGGCCATATTAAGCTATGGTTATATTCAAATCTGTTTGGTTACCATCCGTAGGACCCACGAAATCGTGCTCCCTTTTGGGCCATTCAAATGTCTTTGACGAAGCCCCTTCAAAACCCCCCCCTATTTTTTACAATTTATTTATTGGATTTGCAATTTGCAGCCGCCGGTAGTCCGTAAGTTTGAATTTTATATCAACAGTCTGTTACCCACTTTGTGAGTGACCCAACAAGGTGGCCTCTTCCATTACTGTTTGCCACCGCCATTTTGCGAAATTTCGCATGTGCCCATGGGTTTAATATGGATAGGTTAAATCTCACGTGAAAGAATCGTAAATTTTGATGTCTTAAGTTTAAATTTTGATAATTTTTTAAGACTAGATCATGAGAAATTTATCCCTATAAATATTTTAGTATCGACGTAAATAATTTGCCTTTAATTGAACTGAAAGAGGATTAATTGACGTTCGTGTAAATTGACCTGAAAATCCGTATATATATATATGTGTGTGTGTGTGTGTATACATGATTTTGAGAGGGATATTAGTGACCGTTTAGACGGTCAAATGAGATTATTAAAGTCTGTCATATTTTATATTATATATTGGTCAGATAGATTGATAGTCCAATCTAAGTTGTAATAAAAATTTATAACTATGATATAATTTGAATTTCGAGTATCCATATTGTATGTATGATTCGATTTTCATAAACTTGGACTAAATTTTGAATTCAATTCCTAGTTTGAATTAGTGTTAATTTAAGTTGAGTTAGACTTTGATTCAAATTTTCATTATAGGGTTTTACAATTGTGATTGGAATACGTGTTTTGAATTTGAAGTTGAACTGAGTCATTAATTCGAGTGAAGTTCAAGTTAGGTCCTAAAAACTAATCTAACTGGAGTAATATTATTTGGATCTAAAAATTTGATCTAATTTACTATCATAATGATGTGGATTCATATGAATTATTGGATTAACACTAAATTTCAATGTTTGATGGGGTCTACAATAAATTCAAAGGCTACAGTGAATTAAGTCAGCAAATTATATCAATAAATTAGATCCAAATAACATTGATCACCTAACTGTTGCTTGAATACACATTAAATTATATATTTTTTGGTCATATCTACCCCAAATATTATAAAATCTGTGATAAAATCTTGAATATTTATATGTTGAACTTTCATTGAATTCAAATTTACCTCCCCAAATTAAAAGTATGCAGGAAAATTCAATTGTATATCAAGTGGAGTGAGAGACAAGAAGCTTTCAAGCAATGTAGATTTTGATGTGGATGGACGGAGACTTTTCCTTTTAATTAAAGTTCCTTGCCGAGGTTGGAGGGTAGAGGAAAAAAAAAACTCATGGGTTTTCTTGTTCCAGAGGGAATTCAATCTCAATTGATACATAATTTTCTGGTTGCCATTTGTTTATGGTACATCTCCCCTGGTCTTTGTCCACTAAGTAATGATCAATCTTTGTATGCACTTCTTACACGCAATAAACTTGTGGGTTACAAGGAATCAGGCTTGAAACTGTTTGATGTAATGCTACTATGAATTTTTTTACACAATAGGTGTAGTTGAGGTAAGAAATAACGATTTCTACTCAGTTTGTTCCATGTTGATTGAATGTAATTGGAAGTATGGATTGAGTATCCGTTCGATTTTTTGAACAATTTATATAAAATGGGTTTCTTTATATTTATTTCACAAACTTATGGTTGTTAACCCGATACTTAGAATAGTGTAGTAAATGTAACCCATTTGTGACTAGGAAATGTGTTTTATTTCCAAAAATGTAAGGCTGTACTTGCATTTGTGGGTAAAAAAAAGAGTACTTTTAAGGCACTTGTTTTAAATTCAAAAATTATCGTTCAAGAGTAAATATTTAGCGTAATAATTATACTATACCAACATTATCATGTGATGTCACTGTTCAATAATATACAAATAAGTGAACAATATAAACTCTATTTCTTTACATGGGCGATTATTATTTTACATGGTAAGATTCAATTTGTCTATTTACTAGATTACCGAGGATACAATGTGACAATATTAATTTTTGTATACAATCATTGCAATGAATATTTTCTACTTGTTTAGATGGAAAGAAAAAAAGACGACAAAAAATAAAACCTCATAATACCACTACTTGACCATGACTTAGAAAATAATTCGTAATTTCTGCGGTACAAAGGGGCGAATTAACGAAGAAAAGCCTAATTGAAACTTGAAAGACCAGCAAAACATACATTGGAGACGGATGGAGCCCACTGCGAATAATAACACCCTAGACGACTTAGTCGCTTGAGGAAGACTTGTGTTAGAGAATGATCTGTTTTGTCAAACACGTGTCTACTGTATCAACTTCTAAGTAAGCTAACTAATCTAACACTATCCCCACTATGCCACTATCAAACAACAGTCGATGCAAATATTGGTTTAACTATGGTAGTGGGTAGTGGTGGCGGCGGTGGTGGCGGGTAGTTTATACAATTTCATTTCCACTATTTTGATAATTAGTATTTCAATGTCACACTTTTGTTATCTTTTGTCCGTTATTATATTAACGTTAATAGAGTGATTTTTTACAGAATAAACAACTGCAATTAACATAAAGAACATATTACAACAATTTTGATATATTGAAACTTCAATTTGAAAAAATTGTTCTCTAATGGTGTAAAATGAAAATTCTTTAATATTTCTTCTTTATTAAAGTCCTATTCATATACATTATAAGTGTACTAGTTATTGTTTTTGCCAAAAGATATAAAATAATAAAAAAAATGATCAACAATAAGTATATTTATATTCATATATAAAATCAAATCACAAATATAGAGAAGAAAGAAAAAAATTTAAGCACTGAGTGAGAGTGAACGATGATAATGATGATGGGTGGTAGTGGTGGTGGTGGGGTGGCGATGACAGTGATGGTGGTGGTGATGATCGTGAGAGGTGGTGGTGAGGCAATAGGTGTGGTAATAGTAAGGGTGATGGTTGGATAGTGACGGTGGTGATGGTAAGGGTAGTGGAGATGATTGTGGTTGGGGTAGTAGGAGGGTGATGGTGGTGGGGTGGTTGCAATAGTAATGGCGACAGTGGTGATAGTAAGAGACAATAGTAGTTGTAGTATAGTGGCGATGGTGGTGGAGTGGAGGTGGCGATAGTGGTGGTGGTGGGTATAATGGGGATGGTAGTAATGGTCGAGAGGCAACGATGGTAATGATAGGGGGTGGTATGGTGACAACAACGATGTGATGGTAAAAGTTGGGGTGATGGTAGTAATTGTTATAATGGTGGCAAGGTAGTGGGTGAATGGTGGTGGTGGGATGGCGATGGTCGAGGTGGTAATAGTAGTGGTAATGATGGTGGAGGATAATTTGGTGATAGGGGTGGGGTGGCGGTGGTAGGGGTGGGGGTGATAGTGGTGATGGTATTGGGGTGTTGAAGGTAGTTTTAAACATAAATTTTTTTTTTAAAGTAGCTATGAGAAATTGATAGAGTCTCTCTAAACACACCCTTAGAGGTTTTTTTTTCCTATTAAATTTGAAATGTTAATATTAGTCATCAGATTAAATTTAAAATAAAATTGAAAAAGATCTCGATTGCAAATAGCAAAAATTATTTTATTTATCTTTTAAAATTTGAATTATATTATATAAATAATGTCTTGTAAGATTTTTATTAATTTTAAACCAACAAAAATTTTTAGTAATAATTTCAGAGTAAAAAAAAAAAAAGAGAAATAGAATTTTCTATAACAAAAAAATTGAGAAATTTTTAGGTTATTTTTGACATATAAAAAAAGCTCAATATATTTTTTGTCACAAGGGGGCCATTTGTTTTGAGTATTAGAGTGGTATAAGGAGGTGGTATTAGGAAAATAGTACGTGGAACCCATCTTATACATTGTTTGTTTGGTATTTTATAGTCAGTACTATTTTTCGGATCGTAATACTGACCCGCTATGAACAGTTGTCATAATGTCTTGTAGAAGGTCTTAATGAATACCACCTAGAGGGTGGTATTATATTCTTAGTATAGGTATTATAAACTAAAAAGACCGAAATGTCCTCCGATACAATTTCCATATAAAAGTCTACCCGCAATTTTTGATTTTTTAAAGGTTAAAATTGTCTTTTACATTGGTTAGCCACAATTATTGACTTTTTTAAATAGGTATTACACAGATAATATTTGTGATAAACAAATAAGGAGAATTATGGAATTATAATTTAACACCGGATATAATATATTATTGGATTGGAGTGAAATAGATATAAAATCTTATACCATCTAAATTTTATACTCGAAACAAACATGCCCAAGTTGTTTAAATTTGAATCAATTATTCTCTCGAATTTTGAGTTAACTATCATAATTCAAATTAAATTATATATTTAATGAGTAATATTATATAGATTTAAAAATTAAATTTAATAATTATAAATATTAATTTCACTATGGGTTCTAATATTTATTATGAGTCACTATCTATTCAATAATTATAATTAATAAATCTAATTTTTAACTTTTTGTAATATTACTCATATTTAATAGATGCGGAAAGACAAGGGTTGTTTGACTTAACAAATACTAATATTAGTTAATAAAGATAATTCTATTAACCTTAAACAATTAAACCATACAAAAACCTCACGGTAGAAAAAATCGCTGAATAATATTGGCTACTCTCTCACTGTACTATTATACACAGCACTGTTTACATTCAATTGATCAAACATGGCCACGTTACGAAGGCAGAAGTATCTCATAGAATACAATTACAGAACAAGCACTGCATTTTCCACAAAAGTACTAACTAGCCCCAGAAAGTATGGGCAGAGACTGGTCTTCTTGGTCATCTGACTTCAACGAGGAAATCATCTACGTTAAACTCTCCAAAATCTTCGGCGCAGTAATTCTTCGACAGAGAGATATCCGGCGAAGTGAATGGCATGTCGATGTCGAATCCGAACCCGAACTCAAACCCGAATGCGTCCACCTCACCATAACTGAAATTGTCAAACGCCGTGAAATCGTGGTTATAACGGAGTACCGACGTCGGTGATAAAGCGGCGTCGTTTGACAGGCCTTCGTTTTCCTTCGGCGGTGTGGAATCTTTGTTATAATGGAGCACCGACGTGGGCGACAAAGAAGAGTCGTTTGCTAGGCCTTCGCTTTCCGTTTGTGCTTCAACGACCGTTTCCATAACAGAAACTTTGGGAAAGTTTGTGACGGCGTCAGGACCCTTTAATTTAACGGCGGCTCGGTCGTACACAGAGGCAGCTTCTTCAGGCGTGTCGTAAGTTCCGAGCCAAAGCCGTTTCCTCCGTGACGGGTCTCGGATCTCCGCTGCCCACCGTCCCCACGGCCGCTGACGCACGCCCCTGAACTTTTTATTGCGAGTGACGTCAGTTTCAGGCGAGCCCAAGCTTTTGAAGCTTCGCTTCTTAGCTAGTTCTTGCTTTGGCGATTTAATAGTTGGCCTGAAGCTTATCTCTCTGACGAGTCTCTTCATTCTCCGATTGGTAACTTGTTCATCGTCATCGGAGGAATCAGTGGCATCGGCGTCGGTGAGTATGATCCTTACCACCTTTTGCCTGAACTTCTTTGGTCGGCCGTCGGACGCCATGTCGTGAAGACGTGGTCTGAAAGTTTCACCGGCGTTCGTACGGACACCTTAGAGTCAACCCCTTGATTTATAGTCCTTGCTATGGACGACGCAAAACACAAATAGAAGGAGATGATTATCTTTTTGCACATCAAAAGGGTATCAAGATCAGCTCTTTATTTGGGTAAAACTTAAAAACAAGAACTGATACACTTGAGAGGATCATTGAAGCAACAGTTGAATCAGCAGTGAAAGAACAACAATCTCGGAGTCCAACGTTTTGGCTCAGAGGTTCAGAATTGTTGGGACCAGACAGAGAGACAGAAGAGAGTCTTTATATATAGAGGAGAGGGAATTACACAGAGAAAGTGTAGGCAGTTAGTATACGTAGTAAAGCTGTGCTCAAACTTATAGAGAAAAGGAAAAGAGAAAGAGATAGCTCTCTGCAGCAAAGAGCTTTTGCTGTTTTGGCGGGAAACCAACAAACACACAACTTGTGTAATAAAAGCTTTCTGCAGCAGCAGAGTTAAAGATATGGAGAAGGAGAGAGAAAGAGGGGGTGAATCGGAGAAGACTGATGCAAGTAGGCCTAAATTTATAGTGCACGGGTGTAGAAAGGAGGGAGTAAAGTCTCTCTCTCTCTCTCCCTCTTTCTCTCTCCTGTGTGTGTGAGTGGAGTCTTTCAGGACTGCCTCGGTCGTGTCGGGGTGGAAACGGAGGACTATTACAGCTGGTTTTGTTGACGTGTCAAAGGCTTTTATTTTACGCCAAAAGTCTACGCTTAGCTCTCTTCTTTTCTTTTCTCTTTTTTTTTTTTTTTTATTACCAATCTTACTTTATTTGCCCCAAAAAAATTCTTATTATTTTATTAAGATTATATAATTTTTTCTTCTGTAAAATAAAAAGAAAATAAATAATTATTTGCTGAAAGTTGTGGAAGAAACGTTTGCGAAAGTTCGTGGAAAACAACTGTGAAGACCAAAGTGGAACGTGCAAAGAAGCAGCATTTGTCATTGCTTGATTGTATTTTATTTTATTATAGCATGCTTAACAAGTTGACATTGGTTTCCCTGTTCCAATTTTTTATTTCAACGATTAATTTGATTAATTTTCTCATCGTTTCGATAAAAAAAATAAAGTATTTACGTTATAATTAAAATATTTATAAATAATAAATTTTTCATAGTTTGATCTCATGACATTGTGAAGATTCGAATTTAAAATATCTGAATTTACAGCTCTCTTTATTTAGAATTTGGTTTGCTTAGATTCATAACCAAACCCTCTTCAACATCTTCTTTGGGGCAGATTAAAGAGAGATTAGTGAGAGTAGAAATGTAAATTAATCTAACTAAGTCGAATGTTAGTGTATTATATGAGCTCGGCTTGTTATTGTGACAAGTATTTAAACAAACTCGTTAAAACTGATGAAACGAATCACGTTCTTGTATGAACTTTGCTCGGATCGTTTATTAAATAAGCTGTAAAATTGAATTTAAGCTTTGTTCATTTTAAAAAATACACAAACTTCAAATAACTTATTCTCTTGAATTATTACATTTATTTCACTTTACACCCTTAATTATAAAATTTTTCACATTATACTCTAAAGTTTCAATTTTGTTTCACATCACTTCAATAGATAATAGTTGCTAATTTTTTGAAGGTAAATGGACATGTGAATAGTTTGTACTACCAATAACCGATTGCATATTATACATGTGCAAGTCAAAAATCAACAAAAATATCTATCTATGATTTTGCCCTTTCTAAGTTCCAAATTTTTTTTTCTCTAACCGACCTTTTTTTCCTTCAAAGAAACTATTTTGTTTCAAAAGAGGTAAAATAAAGTGATGTTTGGCACTTAGCAGGAAGATCTTTGGAGTTTTCCTTCCTCATTTAACAGATTTTCAAATTTATTGTTATCTATTGGGGTGACATAAAATAAAATTGATACTTTAAGGTGCAATGTAAGAAATTTAATAGATGAGAGTGCAAAATGAAATTAGGACAATAGTTTAAGGGATGAAGTATAATTAACTCATTCATTTTCTGCCTTAACATGAAGTTAATTGGATCAGCATACCGTGGAACTGGGGCCAACATGGCATTAGCATGAAACATACGTTGCCAGAAGATGCTTACAGTCCTAATCGAAGAATGTTCCTCATACCATCCTATGATCTAATTGATGAAATAAGCGGGTGGGTTGTCTCATATTTGAAAACCATTCCTATTATATTATTATTGATGACTACGAGTTCTTCTCTTCAATCCATATTTCTACCTGTTCTATTGCTAGGATGAGTTAGAAAAGGCAATGAACACGTTGAAAAGTAAGCGAGAGTTGGTTCTTGGGTTGAAGAAGCAGCAAATGAAAGAGACCCCACAAGACAAAAACGTCACCGATTATGTACTAGACTTGGGTAGACTTTTGGCTCGTTACCTAAGCGATGATGGTTTACACGTTTAAAATATCAGAAGAGACCCCCCTAGAGTTTGTAAATTCATAAATGAAAATGTGTAATAAATTTTTTATTTAGAAAGTTCAATGTTCAAAAAACATAGTCAAAATCGCAATATATAAATAGTACATATCAAATTTTAACCCTAAATTTAGACAAACGACTCCCGAGACAGATTGATGTGATTATATTTGATTAGTATTTAAATAACAAACTCATCTTTTTTTATATATCTTAGTATATAAATAATACATACATAGATGTACCAATGAACTTAATAGAAGTTTGGAGAAAAATAAGAAATCCAACAAAAAATAGAAAACAAAATACTAATTTAAAAACATTATCAAACGATACTCAATCTCTTCACTCTCAATGTAAGATGTAGTAACTGGTTCGACCATTTTTAATGAATAGATCGTAATTAAAAAATCTCAAAAGTAGTGCAAATCCACCGAGGCTGACAGACATGGCACTTTCAGGCCACGAGAGCAAATGACACATTCACAGACAAAACAATTATCAAAGACGTCTCTTAATTTAAATATCTTTTATGTAACACGCGGTCTTCATCCTCTCCACCATCCTATTAACGAAAGAACCCATCCCATGTCTGGTTTGAAAATTCATACTGTGTTTTGGACCTCATATCCACCGCTTCTCATTTGTTTTCAAGCAACAAAAAATCAAATATGACTACTGAAAGCAACTTCTCAATAAGTTCAAAAAAAATTATTAAATCAAGATATTTTGAATTCAAAAATTAACAATTCTCTTAGTACTCTTCTTGGTACGATGAAAAAATAGAAAGACAAAAAGTTGAAAGCATAATAAGCTTGATGAACAAATAAAATATCATGATTGGTAAAAAAGAAAAATAAGAATGATAAAAAAATAGATGAAAAAACTTTCATTCTAACTTACCGCAATCAATCTCTCCAAAATTAAAAAAAAAAGTTGATAAAAAATTAATTATTTGTGTTAAAATATATCTTATTTGTCTATATATCCTTTGATATATACTTATATTATATATACATTAATTTCATATATAAATACAATGATAAAATATATATTTATATTTTTTTAAAAAAAATTAAAAATTAAAAAAAAATAATCATTTTTATTTTCCATCCATCCTACCATATATAAAAAAAAGAAAAAAAATTCCTATTTTCCTTTCTTGAAAGATAAAAAATATATTCCTCCTACTTTTCATCCTTCTTATTTTCTATTCTTTCTACCAAACAAAACATTAGAACCAAACTATAAAAAATTTATGTTTCATGAGTTTTCTAATCCAAAGTTAATGTTTTAACTTTGATCAGACTCGAGAGAAGATTAATCAAATTACGCGTAAACTGACTCAAACATTTCTCGACGCATACACTATAAAATACAATTTCATCAAATATCAGGAACGCCGATCGATCTGTTTAAGGTCTTAACTGGGGCTCCCAAGATTGTATTGCCGGATGGTTTCGGGTCATAGAGCTTTCACAATCAAACAAATATCTAGTGACTCAACATTTTTCGAACTTACTGTTCGGAAAAAAAAAAAATCTTCAAAATTAACTCCCCCCGACCCAAAACAAAAAAATAAAAAAAAACAAAAAATCCCAAAAAGAAGGAACCCATGACTTTAGAAGATTGGAAAACGAGGATGATGCAACTTGGCAATGCTATTAGTACCAACCCCATATTGCCGTGAGTCTACTGACACGAAGAAATTCCCATGCATGAATTTTGTCCATACAAATGTAGATATCCCGATCAGGTTGATCAATCAAATCACCTCAATAAATGAGTCCACAAGCATTTAACTTCAGACAACGCAATTAACCGAAAAAAGCTGTATATGACAAAACCCCTATTATTATATAACTAACTAATACAAAGCACAAACTCAACTATATTCATAAATAATAGGACCATGTATGTGAGTTGGACGACTTTTTGACACGATACAAACTCAACATGACCTTGCCAAAGTTTCACTGCCTATAAATCATATAACATCCATAACCCATTAGAGAGACTAAAAGAAACAGATCAATCATCCACTTGAAAACATCAATGTCTCACTACATTACAGCTTTCCCCCCATTTTTCTAATGTCTTGAAATTAATATTCACATATTGTGAGATACACACTCCTTGCCAACATTAAATTTTAGGAGGGGAAACAGAAAACAAAGTCCGTTACGAGCAAATAACTTTTCACCCACACAGAATAAACATTCGAGTTGCAAAGTCTTTCAGGCATGCAAGGGTTTGTTTTACCGTCATCCCATGGCATACTTCTGTGTCCAGCTACGAGCAGTGGCCTCATATTTGGGCCTGTCTGTCTTATACATGTGAGCAATCTCAGGAACGAGCGGATCATCAGGGTTCGGGTCTGTCAAGAGGGAACAAATAGACAGCAGAACCTGATACATGAAATTCAATAAAGATTTTTAACCCAGACCAACATAAAACCTATCTTTCCACTAAGTTTCTAAACTTCCACAAGGAAATAACAAGGCACCTGTGAGAGAGAGAGAGAGAGAGAGAGAGAATATAGTTACTACATAACTAATGTTTGCGCATAATCATTGAAAATATTCATTTATGTTGAGCAGAATAATAAATGATGTATCTATTTGGATTCCCATACATAATACAATACATTAAAAGATTGATAATCCCCACGAAACCATAATAATCATGCATTCGGCAGACGTTCTAACAATTGAAATTATGAAGGTTGTCACTATAGTAACACTCATGGAAAATAACAAAGCAACAGTAACAACAAACCTTAGATATGGTTAACGCAGGACTCCATTGCTCTTTCAGAATATCCAGGCAAATGCTTCCATTACTGTTGATGTTTGGGTGAAAGACCTTAGTCCTAAATGCAACCTGAAATATCAACCACTTCAACACTCGTATAAATCATAATGGTACAAGACATTCTTATCAAACTCTTAAGAACTGATATGTTTTGAAATCGTGAACCATCGCACACATGCTATTTTGTTAAGACAATTATCACTGTGACACTTGATTAATCATGAAAAGTATAAAATTGTGATATACTAATTCCTTGTTAATAAAAGGGCAGTTATAATACAATTTTGTATTTTACACTCATTTGGATGTGTTGGTATTTTGCAGATAAATAGCATAATTTATGAAGTGTGAATGTGCATGGGGCCGTGCGTGCATGTCAAGGATGATTGCATGTGAATTGGTTTGAAAATTTATTTCAAAGATTAGAAAAATAATAGGAATTGATCCAGAATACTTTTGAAAGAATGTGAAGTACCAAAGATTTAATGGAGATCGATCCAACTGTGAGAAGGATCAGTCCATTGTGTATGAAGATTAAAAGGAGAACCAAAGAATTTAAAAGGATCAATCCCTTTATAACAAGGATCGATCCAAAGTGTTGATTGCAAGAAAGGAGTGTTAGAAAGTTAACGAGGATTGATCCCTCATAATTGGGATCAATAATTTTGGTAAGGAAACAAAAAGTGCAGGTAGAGATTTAACAAGGATCAATCCCTTGGATGTTTAGATACAAGGATTGCTCTCTCAGCTAAATGAATTGATCCCTTGCCAATAAGAATCGATTCCTATGTATTTGGGATTGATCCGGATGAAAGGAATTCTGAAGAATGCTACACAGAAACTTGTTGTGGATCGATCCCACCCAATCAAAGATCAATCCTTACCATATTAATTTTTTTTTTTTTGGATAGAAAACAAAACGTTCATTAAATAAGAAAGTTTACATCGTGGGTGGACAAGAAATCCAACAAGAAATGCGCCTAAACAGATAATTACATCAATAAAAAAAACAATAAGCCCTATGTCACCACAAGAACTCCCCTAGCTACATGAAACTATCCAAACAATAGTGAGGAAATAAAAAAGTATATTCTTGAACTCATTTGCCGTCGCAGCCCACAAGGACGTCAAGTACCTTATTTTATCCCAAAGAAGCTCTATTCTTTCTTCTCTTGCTTCAAAAATTCTGTTATTTCTTTCTAGTCAAACAACCCATAAAATTGCCAACAAAACCACACATTCCCATTAAATGGATGCTTTTACACCCTTTTCCAAACACTCCATAGTTTATCTCCAAAAGAGAGGAAAAACTTCTCAGAACCACCCTATACCATATTAATTGTGGCGATTGATGCAACGAGATTGAACCTGATGATTATGGATCTACCCAAATGTATCCAACAATCATTACCACCCAAAAATGAGGAAAACAAAAATCTATACAAAGCTACATATGGCACACAATAGTCTTATCATCCTAGAATGATCTAAAACTTTGCACACCATACTTATTACATGTGAAGCAATCAATATGGTAGTTGTGCATTGAACAAACACAAACACTCGTATTATGACATATGCACACTTTCACCATCTCAGGCAGTCCTAAAACATCAAAAAATAGCATTTTAAGAAAACAAAGTAAATAGAAGAAGAAAACTATGTTCATGCGGTTGTAGAATGTTGTAAAATTATGTTCGTTCATTCACTTATATCTCTTATAGCAATAAAGTTTTCCAAGGCTGTCCGGGCCCGGCAAGTTGATTATGTTGACGTGGATTATTTTATGTTTTGTTCCTTGCTATCCGCTACTAGTTACAAGTAGCAGTCTCTCTGTCTTCTTTCATTTGAAGGTCATCAGTTGATTATGAGTGCATTTATGTCATGTGCCTATCATGTCAGTCAGTTTTAAGTGATGGTATGGTATCTTTTTATCAGTCCATCAATCTACACTTGTTCTATCTCTACAGATGGCTCTTATCAGCACGCCCCTTGTTCACTGACCAACAACATTGCTGTTACTTAGCTGATGGTAACACTGAAAACATGGGATGTTCCTCAACCACTTCGACCAAAAGGTCTTCCGAGTTTCAAGTCTTCGAATCTTTTATCTCCATGTGTGAGCATCAAAATAAAAAGCTGTATCAAGTTCCCACGTGCACTGGGGAAAAAAGGTAACAAAACAAGTTCCCTGTTAAACCCCCCCCCCCTTTTTTTTCTTTCTCTTTTTATCAAAACGAAGTAAATAGATTATAATTACCCTCAGCTACTTCGAAACAACTCAATTAAACTAAAAGCCAATGTCATACAAATTTACTGTAAGGCATCCAAGGAAACCAGATGCATTACACCACTAAAACATACCTTGGGAGGCTTAAAAGGATAATCAGGAGGAAAATGAATCGAAACTAGAAATACACCTCCTGTATACGGGCTCTCGGCAGGCCCCATAATTGTTGCTTGCCAATGGAACATATCCTCAGCAACAGGACCTATATTTAGTAAAACATGTACCAATATTTAGTAAACAAAGTTCGGTCTAGGACAACTATTAAAGTAGAAAATGCATCGAAAAGGAATCACAAATCCTCCTGTGTGCAAAGATGACTGCCATTTCTGTAAAATACGGTAAAGGATCGTTGACAATGGAAAATAACCTCAGAAACTGGGCCAAAATTTAGTAAAATATGCACCAAAGTTTTGTAAATAAAGTTCATTCTAGAAAAACTAGCAGAAGCTAGTCAATAAGTTGAGGTTTTATCTGTAGCTTCCATTTCCTATATTTGAAATAGGAACACCCCCCCGGCACGGTCTTTTCGTTTACTGTGACTGATAGGCAAAACCTTACCTCACACCAGCCTCCCAATCAATGAGACTGATGATCAGCTCTTAGAACTATGCACATCCGAGACAAGCTGTTCAGGCAATTCTTTTGCAGGTGTTTGCTGCTTTTATGTTCAGACAGAGCTCATTGCCTACTCCACAATTCACCACTTCTCCCACACCACTTTCATGTATATAATAGTATTGCCCAAGAGCTTCCTTTCGCATGGCTCATTCAACCTTCCAACTTCACTCTGTTATCTGCGCTACCGAAGCATGTCTTAACACATTCCTTTGAACTCATTTCACCTATTCTACCTATCAATACCTCCTCAGCTTGCAACTTCTCTTTTTTCCTCACCCTGTGATCCCTTTCCCATGTTGTGGAAGTGCAGAAAAGAAGTAACAAATCCTCCCATGCACAAAATATATAATATAACAATAAAGAATGATTAACAGAGACAATAAACATAGAACCATTTAAAACCCCCAAAATCATATGCACCAATTAATTTTTGAGTTTGTTATCACTGTAAGAAATAGTATACCAACTCAAACTCAATAATCCATCAGAACCACAACCGCAGCATATAACCACGGTACCAAGTCCCTTTACACAACTTAACTATCGAGCCAGCATGTTTCTAGTTTAATTAACTCACAGAGTCAGAGACGTAAGGTAAGGACATCATGAAAGTGAAAACCCAAATTACCCATACGCTAAAACCCCGACCAGCTTTAACCATGTGAGAGACATTCAAACCACGTGATTTGCAAAGTAATTTAACCACCAACACTTCAACAGAAGATGTACAACAGTAAATGTGCTTCCAAAAGATTCATCCTCCCTTAACACCGGTCACAAACACCGTAAACTGAAGCAGTGAACAAAAATCCAAGCTCCCAATCACAATAATTCCGGCACAAACACATAACAATATACACGTCTATGGATAATAGAGAAAATATGTAGAATTTACCAGCACTGCATGACGTCGGAGGGTCCTTCTGCAAATCCTTGAGCTCCTTCAAGATACGTTTCGACGCCATAAATTCAACCGATCCTTTAGGTCTTAAAATCAAAGTCCTGAAGTCACATCCAGGAAAAGTTAAATCAGAAGAGGCAGATCTTGAACCCCAAAGACAAAAATTAACTAGATTATTACTAACATAAACCCTCACAAGAACACATAAAAACCAATTCAAGATCTGACCGATTTTTCGTATCACTGGAACCCTACAGTCGTTCCCAACACACACACACACACACACACACACACACAGAAGAGATGGGTGACCTAGTGGAGAGGAGGCGAACTACGTAATTGGGGGGAATGGGACGGTGATTGCAGATGGAAAACAGAGCCCATCGGAGTTTTAAACATTTATTTTTATTTTTGCGTTAATTACCGTGAATTATATTATTTATGTTAATTAAGTTTTTAAACTATGATTTATGCCAATTTAACTCTTAAACTATACCATTTGTATCAATATACCCTTTCTTCTAAATTTGTGGTTAATTTTGACGAAATTCCTCAAGTGTACATTACGTTAATATGAGAGTAGGATATAGTTTAATAGTCATGTGTTATTCACGTGAAAATTTTTGTCAAATTCAATAATAAATTTGGATGGAAATGTCATATTTATACAAATGTTATAATTTAAGGGCTAAATTAACAAGAAAAATATTATTTAAATACTTAATTGATACAAATAATAGAATTTAAGGACTAAATAGATAATTAATTCTTTATTTTTTTTATTACTTTAAGTAAAGGGGCTTAAAATTAGGAAATAAGTAATTTTGGTCCTGAAGGCTATGTTCTAGAATATTCGTGTAAAGTCATAGTTAGCGTACAATCAACGGGGCACTTTGTCTTTATACGTTGCCCTTGTTAGACAACTTGTAGTTCGACTGGGTGCGGGTCCTCATAGAATCCGAATCCCAATCCAATTTCGAAATTTCATGTGAATTTTATCAGATTATTTTAATTGTTATATATATATATATTTAATAATTTAATTAACTAATATTTTAATAAATTATATTTGAATTTCAACTTAATCTCATCAAATAGCTGCTTAATTTTATCATATATTTATGTACATAACTATAAAATTCAGATGTGATCACTATAAAATCAAATATTGATATTTTTGTATCCATATTCAGAAATTATTAAATTAAAAATTGGAATTCAAATCAAAATCTAATTCAATCTTAAGCCCAATTAATCATTTTTTTTATTGGCTTAATCACAATATAAACTGAGATGCATTAGACAAATAGGGACAAATCCAATGATGCTTGGGCCGGGTCAAATCAAAGCAACCTCAGACAGACTCCAGGTGCCCAAGCCCAGACCACGATCCTTCCTTAGCGAAGACCTAACCAAAGGCCCATAACCATAACCATTTGATCAATTTTTTATTAAAAAAATGACACAGAAAGACTCTGGTCCCGTAGCAATAAGGGTACATCCGTACAAAACATACTACCTATTTAATGATTATAATTATTAAGGAAGTATACATTTTAAGTCTGCACATAATATTTGTATAGGAACAATGCGAAAATTACTGAAGGAATGGAAAGAATCAACTCACATTGGTTTATGGGACTAAATGTTTACAAATTACAACAAATCATAGAAAGAAGAATTTTCTAAAACAGAGTAGAAGTTGATCCTACCACAACCTATGAAAAATGAAACAACGGACAAATTCACTCTTAGAATCCATAAATGCAGGTAAGGTTTGAATTAGACCTGGCAAAACCCTACCATGTATGGAGGCATTCAATTGGGTCTTGAATCAGATGAATTTTTGAGAGCATACCGCTGGAAAACTTGAAATTAAAAAAAAATCTGAGTTCCCAGAAAAAAATCATGGGGTCTGCACATTTGAGTCCTTGGATTTGTTCTCTTCAGAAGATGGCCGATTTTCTGAGTCAAATTGTCGGACTTCTTCGATCATTCTAACAACTTCATCCATGTTGGGCCGCATGTCTGGCACCCTTGCAACACATGCCATGGCAATTTGCAGCATTTGTACCATCTCTTCTTCAATGTTTTGAAATCTCATCAACTCGACATCAAAAACTTCAGCCGTCCATTCTTCCCTGACAACTGACTGAACCCACCTTGGGAGATCAACCATGTCATCGCGTCCTGGTGATTGCATTGGTTGTTTTCCAGTCAGCATCTCAAGTAGGAGGACACCGAAGCTGTATACGTCTGATTTATGAGTGTGCTTTCGGGTTTCAATCACCTCAGGAGCATGGTACCCTAGACGCCGAGATGGAGTGGCAGGGAAGTTCATAACAGGGGCTAAGCCGATATCAGAGATACAACCATCTAGATCTTGGTTGAGGAGGACATTTGAGGACTTAATATTGCCATGAGTAAATTTTGCACCACCAGCAGCATGTACATGAGCAATGCCCCTCGCAGCTCCGAGGGAAATCTTAACTCTGGAGACCCAATCTAATGGGGTTCTTCCAGCGTCCCTACTTCCTGTGATTACATAAAAAGTTCAGCAGAGAACATAATGAGAATAGTTAAATTAACAGACTGTTTGTAGACATGGTTACCATAATTCACTAAACCCTTAACGACCCACAATCTGGATACATCGATCTCAAAAGAGTTGAATTCGAGATCCAGATCACCAAAATGGACAACCCCAAATTGTAATATTAACCCTAAATCAATTCACTTTAGGACATGAAGCACAAATATAAAATACATATTAATTGACTACATGTATACAGATTTATAATTATATATTATTTTAAATAATAGAAAATTACGCACAACTATAAGATAAATGGTAATTAACTTTGTATTTATGAATGTTCTATAATATATAATGTTGTATAGTAATGAAAACAATCTACATAAGAGTTTCAAACGAATATCGACCAAAAATATCGTATCAGCTAAATCTACCCCCTATTGTACTGCGTACCTAAGAAAGTGTCATACCATGTACTCGTACCCCTATCATGTTCCAAAGTGACCCACGATCCAGGTAACAGCCAACTACAATAGATTTGACACAGCTAGCACAAGTCATGCATTATGAGCAGATGGACGAGGTCAGATCGAATGTCTCACATTGCAAACATCAGATACGTTTGAATTGCAAGAAATTTGCAATGATTTTAATAGACAGCAGCTTTTATTTAGCAAGAGTTCCCACTAATATAGGCCCTCTTTAAAAAACACTACCAATGCGATTGTCTCAATAGAGTAGTACATGAATGTAAATGTCCAAACTAAGATACATGCAGGTACAAAAAACTATGATGATAGGAGCATTTTGTGAATATGAAGAGGGGTAGTAGACTTTTCTCTTCAGTACATGGTACTTCCCATTCATTTATTTTCATATTCAAACACCAGAACATGGCTTGGCTTTAAGAAAATTTGCAGTAGCCTTGAATCCTTCTCATTGGTCTACAAATAAATTTTGTGTAATGTTGGTTCACAAGCAATATGTGTGAATTGTGATAGACTAGGCTCTCCATCAATTGATAGGTCAGAGTTCATCACATGCTTAACCTACACCTTAGGAGGTAAATCTTGTAACGCATTGGGAACAAAATGAAAGAAAAGAAAAAGATCAGAAAATGATACCGTGCAAGAGCATAGACAAACTGCCCCCTGGAATATAATCATAGACCAGGAGCTTCTCATCCTTAGAGTAATAATAAGCACGGAGAGGAACAACATTTGGGTGCTGACCAACCCTCCCTATGATGTCCATCTGCTGTTCAAAGTCCTTCTTCCCCACCACAACTTCTTTCAGCCTTTTTACTACCACCGTTGTTGCCTCCTCCAAGACAGCCTTATATGCAGTCCCATAACTTCCCTTCCCCAGCACTTCAGCTGAAGCCCGCAGTAAATCCTCAAGATCAAAATTATAAGAACAGCCTTCAAAGAAAACCAGCTTGTTTTTCTCGGGCTCTTGTACCCCACTACCAAACTCCTCCCTGGGCTTCTCACTTCTTCCACCCCTAGAAGACTTCCCTTTCACCACACCATCAGCCTCCTTTTTCTTTAAGCAGCACAAGAATATGAATAGGGCGACAAGAAACAGCACAGCAGCCCCTCCAACAGCGATGGCAATAATAGCCCCTAATGTGAGTTTCTTTTTGGAGCTTTGTTTTTTAGGGCCTACTGATGGGGGTGGAAAATATGAAGGGGAAGGAGAAGGTGGAACGAGTATGGGGAAACAAGGATCTAGAGGTAGTCCACACAAGAAAGAGTTACCTACAAATGAAGAGTTGGGAAATTTTTGCAGTGAAGATGGGATGGAGCCATTCAGACTGTTGTAGCTCAAATTTAAATGCTTGAGCCTTGGGAAGGTGCCATTGGGAATGGGCCCTGACAAGGAGTTGCTCTGGAGGCTCAATCCAGTGAGTTCAGTCAAATTCTGTATTGTTGGTGGAATGTCGCCAGTTAAGGAATTATATGAGAGATCCAGTACGTTTAGTTGAGGGGAAAGCGAGGCAGGAATATCCCCAGATAAATTATTGTGTTGGAGAAAGAGATAATGGAGGGAAGGAAGAGCAGAGATATCAGAAGGAAGATTTCCACTGAGAAGATTTGATCGAAGGCTGAGAACCCTTAGGGCATCCAACTTTCCTAGTGTGTTTGCAGGGATGGTGCCAGTAAGTCCAACGCCAGGAAGTCGAAGATTAACCACGCGGGTACTATCCTGAGTGCATTTGATGCCTACCCAAGATGTGCAGACAGGGGTAGCAGGATTCCAGTTGAGCTTACGACCATGTGGAACAGCAGCAGCAAAGGCAAGAAGGGCTTGTTTATCTGAGTTCAAATCACCAAGAGCCAGAGGCAGAAGAGTAACTATGATGAAGAGGGAAGGAAGCAGTTGACAGGTAGAGCAGAGTTTCATGAGGTGCAGTTCTCTCAGTTTTCCTGGTTCAGTACACAGACAATGAAACAACCTTAAATGCCCAAACAACATAGTGGGTCAAGGCACACCAACACTAAAAGAAAGAGAAAAATGCAGCCATCTTGTTTTTCACAGGCATGAAATATAGTGATGATCGCCAAATTGTTCAGAAAATAAAAAGAAAAGACAACTAGCTTTTCTTGTGTATATTACATGTGTTTCTATGCAGCAAAAAATGTTTAGTCAACTACAGAGTGAGATTAACTTTAAGTTGATCTTCTACCTCAAGGAGGTCTTTATAACTTCTGAAACTATAGGAGGTTGAGTTTATTCTCACTAACCCTCGAGGGCTGTCAGTTTAATTTACTAAAAGTAGGAACTTTAAAGCCAATAATAAAGACCAATGATTATTTGCAAGTGACCAACAAACAGCTGCAAATGCAGCTACTTATAGCTAATTCTATAAATTATATACACGCTTATCCAAACACTGTAAGGACATAATGCTGGTATATAATTGACAGAGTAATAGCACCCTCCACTTCAGGTGATAAGAGAAGTAATTTGGACTTTTTGAAGTTCAGAGCACAAAAACCTGTGGCATGATAACATTTAAGCTCTCTGCAGAGGAAGCATTGTATATCATATACAAGGATTGCATGCTAAGACACTCATAACAGTGGCGTTCATGCAGTTTTCTCTGAATAGCAGAACACGGCAGAAAATAGGAGTACTAAATGCATACTTTGAAAAAACTAAACATTTTAATTGGGATTTGGCTCACTTTATAACAGCAAAGCATAATACATCATTTTTTTTTCTCAATCAAACAACCATTACGTAGAAAAAGTTCAGAAAAGAAAAGGGGGGGAAAGAAAAAGTAACCAAGATCCAAAAGCAAAGGCAGAAGCATCCTACAAGGGTAAAAGAAAAGCATAACACTTTCTTTTTCCTATCACCTTCTAAGACGAAAAAAGTAATAAAAGTGCCCATCTTTGAAGGAAGTGGACACAGTGTTATAGAAAAAATGTAATGTAACAGATCCATTTGCAACACTAAATTAATCACCAAACTGGCACACACTACCAAGTCTAATTTCTCCTGACCAATGTGAAGAAGAGATTGTGAACCAAGACTCGGTAAAATTACATGGTTATGCTAAAAGTTTGCAATTGCAGGGATGGGACAGCTAAACTATCCTTGGGAATTTCGTTCATTCAAGGGACTCAAAGAAGGCGAATGCCCATGAGATTTTCTTCAAATGGCATCCTAGGCAGATTTAAGTCACTGTATGCATGTGTGTGTGTGTGTGTGTGAGAGAGAGAGAGAGAGAGAGAGTGAGTGAAGGAGAGAGAAATTCTAGCAGATTCCTACCTGAACGTTGAAAATCCACTTTATCCTATGGATTAGTTGAGGCTGTTAAACAACCAAACTGGCATTATTTGAAAGCAGCTAAGAATTTCAGATTTCCCCATAACTAATTCAATCATAGAAATGATTACCACTTTCAGCAAGAGCTAGTCTCGACCCAAGTTCAAGGACTTGTTACAAGAAAGCTATAAAACCGCCCAGATTTTGCGTATTACAGCTAAAAAGAGGAAAAAAATATACTGTCTTCTATTTGTGTTCGGATCTCTGCTAAAACCTTCTATATGCTTTCCTCTGTTTGTACTCAAATCTCCACTAAAAAATAACGATTTGGTTCTGTTTGAACCAATGCTAAAAGAACAAAACACACAAACAGACACACACACACAGGCATTATAAGGATTCAACAGAGATAACCTAGCAAAAATAGTGGTTAAGGTAGGGCAGCAAAGTACCTTGTGACATTGCGATTAGGTCCTGGATCGACTAGAGTATCATTCTAATCTGGGCATGCTGAGCTCCCAAGTAGCCATAAAAGATCATTCTGAGCTTCAAATCAAAGTTACAGAACAGCCCAAACAACGAGGAAAGCGTTGGACTCAAATTACGACGTTGTAACCACATTTCTTCACCAATTTCCTGCGACCAACTCCTAGATCCGAACGGACAACACCTAAACCTTTTTCACCTGAAATTGGTTATACTTTGGTTAATCAAAGGCTACGAACAACCAAGAAAACAGGTTGAGAAACAGTGAAATGAGAGAGAATAAAGGCAAAAGAGCACCGGTGGAATTGCTCACTGACAGTGTGTGAAAGTAAGAGAGATAGAGAGCAATGCAGGACCCAACCCTTTTTAGGCGGGCTTAATTAATTAGCGTATGGATTTGTTCACATATGACCCCATACTAATATATTTGTTTGTTGCGTCGAGCATTTGTTGTTCATCCACGACAATTTCAAAATCAGCCCTTACTTCTTTTACAATTACACTTATACCCCTTTTTTTTTTTTTTTTTAACTTTCTCTAGATTTGTAATTGTAACATAAATTCGTATCTCACTTGAAGCAATATTCGAACTTATAATCTTGAAGTGCGTATATGACGTAAGTCTTTTCTTTCAAATTATACTGGCAAAATTTTATCATCTCAGGATCCAAATCTGTTGCTATATAGTAGAAAATGATGTTTTTAAATCATTTTGTGTATAATAATACATTGTCGTTTTAAAGAGCAACAAAGATATCAAACGCATGTAATAAAATCCTTTTAATTTGGGTTATTTCATCAATTAAGAGTCTTGAAAATAATGTTAACAATTTTGTAAAAGAAAAATAGGTCATTGCCCCAAACCTACACAATCCTTTTCACCTAATCTATTAGTTGAGTGTCTTGAAAACAACTAACAAACTTCGTATTGTTGTAATTTGACTCATTAATTTTCGGGTGGATATTTTTAGGTACTTCCAAGTTCCAACTAGTGTTCATGTGAATTCATTCAACCACTTGTTTATAAACAACTACGTAAAAACTCTAAATGATTTGAAATCTCACCTATTTCACCACTCCCTTTGATTTTTTGGATCACCAAGGTTATTCTTGTAGGCTTATAGGGATATGAATCCTATTTACTATAATTTTCCGTCAATTTCTTTTAATAGTATGCTACCCATTATGCATTGAAAAAAAAACTCCACTTATATATAGTGTGTGTTACTTGAATTTATAAGAGCGATCTGTATTGTACAATAGATCTAACCGTTTTTCACGTCCATGATGGGAACACATTACACTGCAAGACTGAATCCTTAAATTTTCAGTCTGATCATCACCACGAGACTCTATAGGTTTGCATTTACTCTCTCTGAGGTGGAGGATGAAATTGTGGTTGGCATTCAATTTTTGGGATGGCCATTCTGGTCCTTTGTTCTGGTTGGTGAGTCAATTGGCTTCTTCATGACGAAATTCAATCTTTAGAAAAAGAAATAAAAATTGAAAAAAGTACTTTTCAAGAATCTATAAGTGGTTTTGGAACACTCAGTATGACAACTTCTCATTTTTCCTTTAACCTCATTCTTTTGTGTAAATTCCCCTCTTTTTCTTTCGCTTTCATAGAAAAAGTTTGAAAGGGAAAAAGAACACTTTATTTTTTTTTCCATTGTCATGACATTGACTTTTAAAATGAATATTGCTTGGCAAGTCAATAAAGCCCAAAATAGTTCTTTCTTTACTTTGTATCCAATGACTTATGAATTATCGGTGGCTGGATGTTCAAAACACAAGAAGGGTTTGACTTTGAAACTCCCTAACAATACTATAAAGATAGACCCCTACGATCTCATTGGACTAGCCATGGATCACGTTATGACGATTTATTACCATGCATAATTAGTTTTGTGTATAAATAAATTCGTATAAATTCTTTTAAATTGATAAATTCTTTTAACATGGATTTGATAAATGACGTGTCTGCCATATTTTTAAGGTTGCACTATATTTTACACCTTGGGAAAAGGGAGGAGAGAGACGGTTCGTCTACTCTACGTTTCTATGAAGTTATTTGTAGGAACTGCATTGAAAGATGCAGCAAGACCTTTGACTAAACAAATAGTGCAACCTTAAGATGTGCCTGAATATACGATTTGTATTTTGCTAATGAAAACTGACTTTCAACTAACAGACCTCTTTTATGAAATTCATGAATGAGAAGTTCCAACACTTACCATGATGTTTTAACAAAACTTTTGCTATTTATATCAATGTTTTGTTGAAACTTACTTGGTGACTAAGCAAACAAGACAACATTATTAGAGCCTAGATCATCTACATCTCAAAGTAAAATAAAAAATACAATCACACGATACTTAAATTGATATAATCGACACATTATTGAACTGATCTAAGGTTTAATCTTTTTTCTCACTCTCTAAGAACTAGTCATTCTTGCCTTTTAAGAACATGTTTTAACACAACTCATACCACGGTGGACAATTGAGTTTAAAGGAGTAGTCGACACAAACTTAGACACATGTAACAAATTTAAAAAAAAAAAAAAACAAATCATGTTCATATGTGAAGACAACCCACCTTCTATAACACTTTGAAAACTGCTAATCAACGCATTATTGAACTGATCTTGGATCTCATATGTATTACCACATGACACAATTCAGTTTCTTACTTAGATTAATATTAAGTTCATGTTAGTTGAAGATAAAAGGTTCACAACATATCATCTCTCTCTCTCTCTCTCCCTCCCTACACACACAAACAAAACGATTACTCACTTGATCTACATAACAACTTCACCTAAAGAATTGCATGATGGCATTGGACCACAGACTTAAATAGTGACAGGTGAGAGCTTACCCACTATAGATCCGACTACCAGCATGTGATCCAGAAAATGTGAGGTGGATATGCTCTGTTTCAGTACAGTTTTAACACAATATTGCAACAGTTTAGGAAATTTTTCCATTCAAACTTTTAATAATGGTTTTAGAGTATTGTCGTGGGATTTAATATTTTGAATTTGAATTTGCAAGAGAAATGATGAATTTGATGCACAAGCTATATGATTACCAATCATTCCTTGTTTGTGTTTTTATGTTCTATTTTCTTCATGATATAAAGGCAACAAAAGCCACATGGTAGGGTCACCTGTCTTAAAAATAACTGTTTCGGCCATCTCCTCCTCCATTTTTCTATCAAACAGGTCAAGATTAGGGATACACAAATGAAGAAGTGACACAATGTAGGACCTCTTTCTTCATTTTTTTTTTGGGGGGGTTTCCTTTAGAAGTTTGTAATAAGATGTCTGTTGGTTTGGTTTGATTTGCAAATTTGGAAAACAGATAAGATTATTGTGATGAATAATCACCCTTCCTGTTAATGGATTGTGCTACGAATACATTTAACATAAATATATGAAAAAAATATTATTTGGAACTAATTTAGGGATCTAATCAACTTCAACTGTTGGATTGAAAGTAAACTACATTTAACATTAAAATTCACAACTAATTCAATGACTACATTTTAGTATAAAACTAAAATACCAAACTTTAGTATAGGTTAGTACAAGGCTAAAATACCAAACTCCATGCATGTTATGAGAACAGCTAACATTCACGGGTGAAATAAGGCTCCACCTAAATTCTGAATACATTAAGACATATAATAAAATTGAAGCACAAAAAAATGTTATGAATGGCTACCAAACTTTAAAACCAAGTTGCCTAGGAAAGGGATAAATGAAGAGAAATCAAATGTTGTCAAGAAAATTACCATAGATCTTAAATCTGTCTAATATAAGTAGAAATCAAGTAACGAAAGGAAAATTTCATTTGTAGAATGAAGAATTTAGACCAAATGAAACAAACGGACTTCAAATACTGGAAAAGGGAAGACATGAAGAAAGCAAGATGACTTGTGGTGTTACATTACACAATAAGGAAAGAAGAAAGCAGAGAAAAGAGAAGGGAAATGAAAATAATTAGAAGCCGACAAGGTGACGCGCACTCTAGCAGGCAGGCAATCATTCTTGCTAAATTTATTGTCCCTAAGAAATCTCAAAAGAATCTTCCAGGCCCCAACTTAAATATTGATGGAAACATTTCTCTACTCCAAGAAATTCCTTTCATTTTTCTATTATGTATTCTACCTAAAGCTTTGAATTGAAAAGGCTATGGTGGTTGTGCTGCCTTAAAAGTGCCTCAGCTTTGGCTCCTAGCCACCAGATTGGAATAATAATTCATTATTTTATCTTCTCATGACGTCTCTCGAGTCTCAACTTTGAAAAAAAAAACTGAGAATTTTCGTGATATGAACTCAAGAGAATAAAGGCTCAAAAGGAGGGCATTCTTATTCAGCATTTTGCTGGGGGCTTGCGTCTTTTCATTCTATTGGGTGGGAAGTATGATGAAAGCTCAGCCCGCACCACACGTTCTCAGATGGTAATAACACTTTTTCTACGGCATTAATACTTATGGATTATGAATAATTGTTGTTTGATTGCTATGTCCTTGTTTTGTGTTGGGTCTCTGTCTGGGAAGGACTTGGACTGTTGACATACCTTGCAAGACTAGAGACGTCTTGACATCCGAGATTTTTTGAGTCAAATGTTTCACACCCTCGGCTATTAGATTGGTCTATGCGGCGGGATTTAGTGCAAAAAAATCTTCACCAGAATGGTTATATCACGCAAAAATGCTACCATATGAAGAAAAAAAAAAACAAAATTATTTAAATAATTTTCCTTCCATGTAAAATAGTAGCCATAGTTCATCAAAAAAAAGATGAGATTCACCTTGTCTACTTGATTGCTAATATCATTGGACTGTTACATTACGTAATAATACTAACGTGATATAATTGTGATTTATTCATTAAGTGCAGCCGTATAACACCTGATGTGGACATCACTCTTTGAAACAGAGAAATCTCGTCGCATTTGGGAGTTAATATTAAATATATCAAACTCTCTAAAATCTCCGATAGCAAAAATCTCAAAAAAAAAAAAGGACTGCCCTTCTAGCCATTAGTTTTTAAAAAACTGGACTAATGACTAGAAGGGCAGTCCAATTTTTCAAATTTCGACTGTTGGACTTAACACTTCTCCAACATCACCCTCCTTAAAATTTCATGGCTAATGTCAGGAATGATAAGTGTTAGGAGTAGAAATCGCGTGTTCGAATCTTATCCCTGAACTCAAGAATTTTGGGTATCCATCCCTAAGGGGCTCAGGCTTATAAGGGGGTGGGAGAGACGACTCTCAGTCGATATGGGACGAAACTCCGCACGGGCACTGAGAGGTAAAAGGCTACTGGATTGCCCTAGGAAGGGGTCCAGGTTAACCAAAATCTTTGAGTTCAGGGATGAGATCCAAACGCGCGATTTCTACCCCTAACAATAAGATATTCATGGAATTGCCTATACGAGGAGGGGTGTTAAAGATTTTAAAACTCAATGGCGGATTGCAACTATTATTCTAGACTGTAACAATCTGAGTGGTTACCTGAAGTTTCATCGACAATTGCGCTCCTATGTCCGACGATTGGCTGGTTGGGTCGGCCCAGCCCATTGCCGAGAAGCTGGACTCTTATCATTGCTATTTCATGCATCATGTGCAACTACTTCTTTCTTCCCATTCCCAACTGTGGATAAGCTGCATAGATATCTAATATTAAACACCCGCAGAGTACTCTTTCAAATGAAGATACCCATACCCATATATGACATGGGAAGTGGATACCATTCCCTGGCCATAGAAAATGCCATGTCACATAAAAGTACCGCCAAAGCAAGTGCTGTTAGTTTTATGTAAGTTACACTCTCGCTTGCAATGTTCCATAATACTTTGGCGCTTTGGTGGCGGCTTTAATTAGCCTATGATCAAGGTAACCGTATCAGGCAAATACTTGCCATTAAGCCTAAGACAAAATGTTTAGGTGGGACCCTTTATTTAATCTAATTAAATTAGTTATCAGCCAAATAATATTTCCTTTTTAAATTTTACATACACAGTTCATATTTGGAGTGGACATATTTAAGGTAAAAACTACTTGCAGTTGCAGAATAAATAAACTATAGAGTTCAAAAAAACAAAAAAGGTAAATATGTCGGAGTTACAGGAACTCATATAAAATGAGACAAAATAGTCTCTTATTTTTTTCCTCCCAATTTTAGAGGCATTGATTTTAGTGAATTCGAAAAGAAAACTAATTCATTCATTTTTTCATCTTTCTTATTTTTCTTCCTTATCAAACATAATGTTGTATTTATAAATCTTCAGTAATAGATACTAACAATTTACAAATACCAACAGAAAGAACCTCAAGAAAATATATTAGAAGCAATGAAGCTTAGCTAAAGGGTAAGAAACCTGTGTCTATTCCAAACAGCCTCATATGGGCGCTAAGAAAAACTAAGGTAAGGTTACTGCTCAGGAAGGGAAGAAGCTAGAGGGCAAAGTTTAGAAGAAGCCAACTCTTAAGGAACCAAACAAACCATTAGTTAGAACCGATTCCAGAAACATACTGTTGAACAAATACACATCCATGACTAAAGCCTTCATTTTTAAACGATTCCTAGAAACACAGGCATAATGCAAGATAACAATCAAATATTATTCATCAGCAACAGATTAAGCCAATTGAATCTCAACCAAACTTGTTTTCCCCAAAGACCAAAAACTGCAATAATAGACCAACTAACCTGAGTAGCACTGATTTTGTCTGACTGAGAGACATAGTCCTCCAAGTCGACCTCATCACTTAATTTTCTTTTACAAGTACGAACCTATGCAAAATAGTCCTTCTTAGAGTGCTCTACATTTGACTATCAGCCCAAGCAATAAAAATGAGCAGTCCAAGTCGACCACTCTAACTAACAACTTCTCTCTTATGTGGGTTATGAAGATAAAAACATCCAATTAGGAGAAAAATCAAGTACAAGCCCTCAGTAAATGAAGCAGAGAAGACATAATTAAAGCATCCACAACAATCACCTGAAAAAGAAGCCTCTTATGTCGTTGGTTGGCCAAAGGAAACTCAATTTTTTGGTGAAGTCTTCCATGACACAGAAGCGCAGGGTACAAAGTGTCAGCTCAATTAGTTGGCATTATAACCTTCACATTAGCTGTCTGGTCAAACCATACATCCACAGAAGACAACTTAAATCCATAATCTGTCTACAGAAAATTAGGAATCGTGGCGGCCAGCAAACATCATAGATACCAAATTGCCAATGGGCCATAAACAAATGATCCAATCATAATCCACAACCAATAATTTCTGCCATCAGGGTCCAGAAAACCTGATTCTTTGTCATCTCCAACAAAATTCTACTTTTACATTCATCTCATAACAATACCGGATTCGAAAGTTCCATGAGGATTAGCTGAACTGCTCTGTCAGCTCAGGTCTGAGCTAAAACCTAGCAGTATCAATTGCATCTCCTTCATCAATAAAACAATTGCAAGGGCATTTTCTTCATCAAAGTGGAAAACATCAGAGACTATTCGTGGACCCTGGACAAAATATGACAAAAAAAGGTACTTACTACAGATCATATTTCGACAACCCAGCTATTGGCAATCCAGAGTATAGCAAAAATAGCACAAAGAATACATTTGTTCTCAGTAACATTACTACGTTGGAAATGCACAGGAAATAACAAACACATACTTATGTTTAGAAGATTCAAGTGACAACCACTGCAAATTGTAGCACTATGCTAGCACAATGTGGCCCATCTCTAAAGTTGAAAGGCACAGATATGGCACCTGCCAAATTTAAAAATCTAAGATGAATGAAAAGAAAAAGTAAAACAAAAGATTAAATGACATAGCAATCGTATTTGCAAAATAAAATGAAATTTATGCTAATGACAACAATAAAAAGCCCAATCCTTTCGATGTTCATATAGGCCACATCATCATGAACAACACCATACAATTATTGAGGTAAATGTACAAACAATTCAGACACTACAGCAGGCTCTCGTTTTCAGGCTTCACCATACATTGCGCGGACCAACCCACCTCACAATCACGAATTCTTATAGCACCAACGCATAGAAGCCAATATTGTACCTCTACAGTTCAATCTCGATCTCTATTGCCCCAATTGTTAGTTTATTAGCTTCAGGATAATTTATTACCTTCATCACTGTCAAAAGTCTAACGTGCTCAACTAGAAGATGTGACCCTAGCATTCCATTCAACCATATGCTCATGAAGCAATTCCTTGTTTATACCATCAAACCTACTTCATGAAGCTAGGGAATAACATGTCAAACTCAGTCAAAGTACCCTGATCAGCACACATGATGCCTCAAATGCTCTCTCCATGACACTTGTGCTTAGATGAAATTGGGTGAATTCATAGCTACAAACTACTTTCTACAATATACCATGGTATTTGAACTTACAATTCAATCTATTGAGATGAAAATGTGCGAAACTTTCCTGATGTTAGCTGCAAGGAAATAGTAAAGGTCAAGGATATGTGGTTAGTAATGAAGAAAAGGGTGAAGGTTGTGTTATGGCAGGGCTGATGGCAATATAAGTGGCAGTCGCAGAGTGGGTGGTAGAGTTGTTGAGAGGGGACGGTTCAAAACACTAGTAGGCATTCCCAACCAAATGTGGCTTGAAAAAACTTTCGGCATGACCAGATTCTAAAAGGGTTGAGTCTGGATCATGAAGCAAGATGTATAAATAGACTGGAAAGGCACAACTTGTACCACACTTTCACTTGTGAGGCAATCACATGTCATGAACTCTGCCTTTCAGATCGTAAAGACAATAGCAGCAGACCTAAAGCAAGCAAGCCCCTAAAAAACCTCACAATGTTTTGCATTATAAAACGTGTTGCACACAATATGCGCATTGCAAGTGCACCATACATATGATGTTTAATGTGATAACTACAAGAAAGCTGCACACTTAGAACTAGTGGTAACCCTATGCACTGCAAGGAATATGTGATAATTTTATCTTTACATCTCATCCATTCATTCGAAAAATACATACAACAAAGCATTCTTTATCTTTTTTGGAATATACATTATACTAATACTTCTTAGTTTTGATGAGGTTGACTTAAAATTCAACGTGTTTACGTTCTTCCAAAGGTCAATAATGTCTACCAGTGAAGATGCAAAACGGAGCCTATGCAACCGTTGTCTAAAAACATCAATTCAATCGCTGATGAACTATTATTTGTATAGCAAAAGAGTAGAAAAAGGAGATTATGGGGAAAGTAAGCCCAAACACCTGCAGGTCCTTAAAATCAGTAAAGAATTATATGCATAAGAAATACGTAAACAACATAAATAACCACAATCCCCAATTAGCCCTAAAACCCAATTCTCCAACACAAACCCTAATAAACGAATTTTCAAATTCAGTCCAGTTAAAACTTAACTAAAAAAAAGACTTACACTATAAGTCCAATCTGGCTTCTCAACAGCGAACTACTCGAATCATCCACAGACGTCAACACATCAACAAACAATTGTGAGTGCCTTCTGCGAAGTTATCGATGAGGACGCTTCAAAAGCTCCTAATTAAGAGAACTCAACCCTAACATGGTATCCAACAACGTCGTAGTGCTCATCGATCATCTCCAAGAACTATATTAATTTATATCTAACTAATCAAATTAATTTCGTGAAATTCGATTCATCGACAGCCTACCCATGGGCACTGTCTGTTCAGCCATCGACACGATATGTATTACTGTTTTTTCGTTGATTATTAGAAAAGTTTTCGTGTTCTATTATTTTAACTCAATGATGTAATAGACCCGTTAGATCAATCCACTCAAACTTGATCATGGTGGAGATGTTGAAACATTTGGAATTGGAGGGAAGGAGTAAAACTTAGACCACGGGCAGGAAATAACCATGGTGTTCTCTTTTTTTGGTTTCATTATTTGGTATGTTGCTGTTTTGATTAATTTATGTGTATTTTGATTAATTTTTTTTCGGTTCAATCAAAGACAGATGATTATGTTAAGATTAGAATATTCATAAATTGCTTATAGTCTAATTTCAAAAAAATAAAATATAAAAATTCAAACCCATAACGATGTTCTCAAAAGCCAGTAATATTTTAATACAACCTTTGGCACATACCCTGTCTAACAAGCGGGTCCGCACAATCCAACCGGCTGTTGAACAACCCAGAACAGCCCGACTGGGTTAGCCAGGCCAAAAAAAGTTACAGCCCCCATGCCTATTTGATTGGGTCAGTCTTAACGGCGTTTAGCAATCAACACTGCTTCACGCCCCTTTCTCATCGCACCATCTTAATATAAACTTTTATGTAATGTTTGGTACGATAAAAAAATAGACGAGTGAAAAATGAATAAAGAAAAATGAGTGAAAAGAAATAGATTTTCATTATTTGGTATCAATAGAAAATAGCAGGGAATACAAAATAGGAGAGAATTTCTTTCCTTTCCGTCCACAAAAAATTTTCTGCCCAAAATTAAGTGGGAAGTGATGAAAAAACTGAAGGCAAGATATAAACTTCCAAATCTGATTTTTTTACCCCTTATCATGTGAGGTATTCCAATACCCAGTTCACCCACATTTACTTTTTTTCATACACTATAAGGTATATTTACAGCCACGTCACCAAATTATTATCTTATTAGAAAAAAGAATAAATGAATAGGGCTCTTTTATACAACTTCATGGTTATATATTGCTATTCTGTTATTTTTTGACATAAATTTGTTTTATTATTTTTAAGAATGGGGGAATTTTAATTTTTTTAATTAACGGAATTGATTGATAATAGTAAATAATTACGGAAAAAGTTAAAGCTAAAGACTTGTATGTGGGGGATAGATTGGTTAATTTCATTGTGAGGGTATTTTGGTAAATTGAGTTTGTATATCTTTTCTTTTTTCTTTTTTTCCTTCAATACTAAACAATATAAAATTTATTTCCTCAACTTTCCATCTATCTATCGTACTAAACAAAAAAGAGAAAAAAAATAATTTCTTCCATCATGAATGAAAAGTCCATTACGCTATCTTTTCATTCCTCATATTTTTCATCTCTCTCGTCAAATGAACCATTGAATAAATAGATCTCATTGAATATTTAATTGTTAAATATCATGTCACGTCAAGTACTATAGATGAGATAGTATATAAATATGATGTACATATCATTATTGTTAGCAGATTAATCATTTGAGAAACCTTAGTGGATTTATTTGAACCGGATACCAACCCGTCCGGTGGGCAAAAAACCAAGGCTCTGTTCATTGGCGTATCTGGCTACCTACATCAATTCAATGACGGACTGTACTTTCATATGGCCTGGTTGACGTATCATCCCATGGGCCTCGGACCATTTGCCTCCCCTTATCAAGGACGAAGTGGGAGGATATTAGTGAAAAGAAATATTAAATAAATAAAAATTGTTCGTACATGAAGACACTGTATTATTCATAAAAAATTAAAAAAAAAATTTACAAAGCAACAACACATATACAAATACATCAACAAAAAAAATACTAATAGAACCAAATCAAATTTACAAACTAAGAAAAAAATTTATATAATAAAACAGCTATCGATTTGAATTTAATCCCCATTATGTTTTCCCCCTCAAAACCATCTCATCCAACCCAACCCAACCCAACCTAACCCAACCCACATAGCAACGGCTACCTGCAACACACAGAGCCAAAACCATCCCTTCTCTCTCAGTCTCTTCACTCACTTCCCCAATTTCATGCTGACAAGCGGCGAGGGTCTCTTCACTACGCAAACACCATCCCCTCACCACCTCCTCTCTCTCTCTCGCGAGCCCCAATAACGCCCAGCCCCAACAGCGTTCCATGTATCTCTTTCTCCCCTTCTCTCTTCTCACACCCAAAGCCTATCCTCTGTCTCGCTATCCCCAGGTTCACAGAGCCCAGCCTTCCTCTCCCTATCTCTCTCTCTCTCTCGCTCGCCTGTAACCTGTTCGACAAAATTTCCCAAAAGAGCTTGAGTAAGGGTTCTCTGGTGTATCATATTTCTCTTTGCATGACATTTGGATTGTTTATTCGTTTAGCATTTGCTCCCCATAAGATCTTAGTAGCATTGGGTTTATGCATTTTTCCTGGATTTTAATCACCATCTTTCATTTCAAGACCACCACTCAACCACACTACAGAACCACATGAGCATGTATCACCTCTACCCTAAACCACATCGGTTCCTATACCGTGAATTAGAGTCCTATACCGTGCTTCTCCAGCGGTCTTTCAGGTCAACTTCAACCCCTCTTTCGAGCGAGAAATGAACCACATGGTCCACATCAGTAAACCCCTGACAAATCAACCAAAAATTGATAGAGGTTGTAGTTTTGGTTTTCATTATCTGCATTGATACAAAATCAAAAAAAAAAAATTTCATTAGGAGGTTTTAGTTTTGGTTTTTATTTACCCATACTTTCTCTCAAAATTGGAGGTATCATCTTTCAAATAGAAACCATCTTCTCTTACTGACCAGTAGTAATTCACCGTATGAGCATTCTTTCTTCCGCTGCTTTAAGATTTTTTTAATATGTCTTACTTTAAGCTGTTTGAAACCCACGGGTGCTAATCTATATCAAAAGCTTTTATTCTCTAAAGTACTTTCAGACAAGGAAAAAATATCATTAGTGAACTATGTAGCTAATCTGTAACACTAAGCTCATTTCTTATTTATTGAGATTTTTTTAATTTGTCTTGCTTGAAGCTGTTTGAAACCATGGATGCTGATCTATATCAAAAGCTTTTATTCTCTGTAGCTAATCTGTAACACTAGGCTTTTATCACACAGTTTTTACATGCATTTTGCTCTTGGTTTGTCTTTGAGTAATTTTACATCTTATTTCTCATAGAAAATTTTTATTACCGAAGTAGCAAAGGCTGCTGCATATGGAATATCTTATGGAGAGTTTTACTCATGGTTGTACACTGCTTTGGCTGTAACTTAAGCTCACACACACACAACAGCATAATGTGAATTCCATTCTCTTGGAAAGGACGCTATTCTCTTGGAAAGCACACACAGAGCAGCTGTTGTTCATAATTATTTTTTTTTTGTGTATTTTTTTTGGTTGATACATGTAGTTTATATGTGGTATTGATTTTTCTGCTTTTAAGTTTGTCGTTAACAACTGTTTGGTGGTGGTGGTGTTCATAGTTATATTTGTGCTCTTATTAGGCTGATTCTTTGTATATTCATGAGGGTTACGCATTCACAAATTTTTTTGCATATTCATGAGGCTTGGCTATTTATGGACTGATTCAAACAATTTATTTTGCATTGTTGGAGGTTAATGAGACATGGGTAGGCTTGGGTCACTATAAAAAGGCGGGGGTTCTACAAGAGCATAGAGGTCAGCTCTCTTTTCAATCTTTTCCAGTTGCTTGCTTCATGTGGTATATATAGATAGGTTAAAGATATGTGTTTTTGAGATGATTATATAAAGGTTTGGGTTTTGAGGTGAGTTTCTTCTTGAAAACTAAAACTGGCACAACCAGTTCTTTTCCTTTTTAAAGTTCCTTTCTTTTTTATGCTTTAGTAAGTTTAATTATTTGTTTTTCTACCTTCTTGGCAAACCTTTTTAATTTTAATGTTATTTTTTTATGGATTTTGCTAGGATTTTGTGTTATGTTTTTTAATTTGATTGTATGTTTCATATTCTAATACACTCAATGTCATATTCTAATACACTCAATGTCATGTTTTGCCGTTGTTAGGTCTTCTTTGGAACCAATATGCAGGATGATAAGAAGATGCTCCCACATTGCAATTAAGGATTTGAGATGGTCATCCCTATTTAGAAGAAAAGATTAGAACCAGAACTCCTCTTTGGTTGATTATACTAAATTTTTTATTTAATCTAATGACACTATAACAATCCTTAGGAAGTCTTTGATGATATGTGATATTTTAAGCTTCATCTGATCGGAGCACTAAATATTTGAAAATAATATAATATGGTTTGGTGTGGTGTGGTGTTGATCCAAACCCCCCCCCCCCCCCAAAAAAAAAAAATCCACAATGAGGATTTGACCTCATTTTTCATGCACATAAGAAAAATGAAAACCAAATGAGTTTTTCATGGCCTCATTTTTCATGTGCATAAACCAAATGAGTTTTATTTCACTTCTTTATGGTTGTATAGAGTTTTGATCAGATTTATTTTCTCTTTGCATGACATTTGGATTGTTTATGCATTTAGCATTTGCTCCCCATAGGATCTTAGTAGCATTGTGTTTATGCATTTTTCCTGGCTTTTAATCACTATCTTTCATTTCAAGACCACCACTCAACCACACTATAGAACCACATGAGCATGTATCACCTCTACCCTGAACCACATTGGTTCCTATACCGTGAATTAGAGTCCTATACCGTGCTTCCCCATCGGTCTTTCAGGTCAACTTTAGGCCCTCTTTCGAGCAAGAAATGAACCAAATGGTCCACATCAATAAACCCCTGACAAATCAACCAAAAATTGATAGAGGTTTTAGTTTTGGTTTTCATTATTTGCATTGATACAAAATCAAAAAGAAAATTTCATCAGAAGGTTTTAGTTTTGGTTTTTTATTTATCTATTTTTTTTTCTCGCATATAGTTATAAATCAATTATGGCCACCCATACTTTCTCTCAAAATTGGAGGTATCATCTTTCAAATAGAAACCATCTTCTCTTACTGACCAGTAGTAATTCGCCGTATGAGCATTCTTTCTTCCATTGCTTTAAGATTTTTTTAATATGTCTTGCTTGAAGCTGTTTGAAACCCACGGGTGCTGATCTATATCAGAAGCTTTTATTCTCTAAAGTACTTTCAAACAAGGAAAAAATATCATTAGTGAACTATGTAGCTAATCTATAACACTAAGCTTATTTCTTATTTATTGAGATTTTTTTAATATGTCTTGCTTGAAGCTGTTTGAAACCATGGATGCTGATCTATATTAGAAGCTTTTATTCTTTGTAGCTAATCTGTAACAATAAGTTTTTATCACACAGTTTTTACATGCATTTTGCTCTTGGTTTGTATTTGAGTAATTTTACATCTTATTTCTCATAGAAAATTTTCATTGCCGAAGTAACAAAGGCTGCTGCATAAGACATATCTTATGGAGAGTTGTACTCATGGTTGTACACTGCTTTGGCTGCAACTCAAGCTCACACACACACAACAGCATAATGTGAATTCCATTCTCTTGGAAAGGATGCTATTCTCTTGGAAAGCACACACGGAGTAGCTGTTGTTCATAGTTTTTTTTTTCTGTGTATTTTTTTTGGTTGATACATGTAGTTTATATGTGGTATTGATTTTTCTGCTTTTAGGTTTGTCGTTACCAGCTGTTCTGTGGTGGTGGTGTTTATAGTTATATTTGTGCTCTTATTAAGCAGATTCTTTGTATATTCATGAGGCTTATGCATTCACAATTTTTTTGCATATTCATGAGGCTTGGCTATTTATGGATTGATTCAAACAATTTATTTTGCATTGTTGGAGGTTAATGAGACATGGGTAGGCTTGGGTTACTATAGAAAGGCGTGGGGTCTACAAGAGCATAGAGGTCAACTCTCTTTTCAATCTTTTCCAGTTGCTTGCTTCATGTGGTATACATAGATAGGTTAAAGACATGTGTTTTTGAGATGATTATATAAAGGTTTGGGTTTTGAGGTGAGTTTCTTCTTGAAAACTAAAATTGGCACAACCAGTTCCTTTCCTTTTTAAAGTTCCTTTCTTTTTTATGCTTTAATAAGTTTAATTAGTTGTTTTTTACCTTCTTGGCAAACCTTTTTTATTTTAATGTTATTTTTTTATGGATTTTGCTAGGATTTTGTGTTATGTTTTTTAATTTGATTGTATGTTTCATATTCTAATACACTCAATGTTATGTTTTGCGGCTGTTAGGTCTTCTTTGGAACCAATATGCAGGATGATAAGAAGATGCTCCCACATTGCAATTAAGGATTTGAGATGGTCATCCCTACTTAGAAAAAAAGATTAGAACCAGAACTCCACTTTGGTTGATTATACTAAATTTTTTATTTAATCTAGTGACACTATAACAATCCTTAGGAAGTCTTTGATGATATGTGATATTTTAAGCTTCATCTGATCTGAGCACTAAATATTTGGAAATAAAAGAATATGGTTTGGTGTGGATCCAACCCCCACCCCCCCCCCCCAAAAAAAAATCCACAATGAGGATTTGACCTCATTTTTCATTCGCATAAGAAAAATGAAAACCAACTGAGTTTTTCATGGCCTCATTTTTCATGCGCATAAACCAAATGAGTTTTATTTCACTTCTTTATGGGTGTATAGAGTTTTGATAAGATTTATTTTGTTACCAGTCATGGGAAGATCAGAGATCGATCGTCATCCCCAAAGGTAACAATTTTTTTTTCCTTATTTTTTTGGAAAAAATTTACATTCTTGGTTTGTAGTTTTTGAGTTTTTTTTTTTAAAATTTCCATGACGAATTTTTTGTTTTGTTTATTGATGATGCCACCGATCACGAGAAGTCGATTGTCATCCCCCAAGGTAACAATTTTTTCTTTGATTTTTCTTATTTTTTGGAGGAAATTTACATTCTTGGTTTGTAGTTTTTGGGTTTTTTGTTTTATTTCCATGACGAATTTTGCATTTGTATGTTTATCAAACTGAGTTGTGCTTCTCTGAAAAAAAATTACATTCTTGGTTTGTAATTTTTGAGTTTTTTTATTTTATTTCTATGACGAATTTCGCATTTGTATGTTCATCAAACTGAGTTGTGCTTCTCTGTATGTCTTTTTCATTTCTTCGTATGGTTGAAACTGAATAATAGATCTTCAGTGCTTTGGTACATATCTGTTCAAAGTTATTCGGAAGTAGATTGAGTGTTCTACCAGGCACACACTCGAATTGATTGATTGTTGTTCCATTGGTACCATTGAGGTTACCTACCTCTTTGCTCATGAGTTGTGCTTATTCAATTTGTTGTCTTATTGTCATTCCTTTGCCTTGGTTTGTGTGAAATTTAGAATTTAGAACTTATGTTAGTTGGTGTTGTCATAGACCTAGAACGGGTTCTATGAAGCTACCTTGCTACTCAGGTTGTGCTTCTTTATTTTGTTGTGTTTGATTTTTTATGTTGACCATTTGATTTCATGCTTAAATGATGATCTATAGGGTACTAATATACCTATTTGTTGTCTCTTCTTTGTACACTATAACATGTAAAGTAGGAGCTTTTATCCTGCATGTTTGAGCAAATAAATCAATTTTTGCCATTAAAAGCAAGTGAAAGCCTCTCAAAATATTGTGTTACACTTGGACTCAAAATTTTTTGCCAAGTGAAATCCGTACTTCATGTTTTACGTGCAAGTTTAGCTCAAGGGCTGTTTGATTAAAAAAATTCAATAGTTTTAAGCATGAAATACCAACTTGCATTGTATTCTCTTGGACTGATTCATGTGTGAAAAAAATTATATTATTTGATTGTTTGTGGTTTTCTTTGACTCAAAATTTGATCGTTTGATTTAATAAAATTAATCGTTAATTATTTATCATTTAATTTCACAATCTTTGTAAAGGACTTATATGTTGAATAAATCTTAGACTTTTCAGGTACTTTTGAGTCAAACCTTAAATTTTGTGCATTTGCCACAAACACAGGATAAATTGAACAAATCATCTTGATTTGTTTCAGTTTTACTTAGATTTTGGACTTTTGTTGTAACAATTTTTATATGAGAACTGATATGGATGTCAATTAAATGTGTGCATTTGTAATTGTGGGTTGAATTTTGATTTTATTATGTTGTTGTGGTAGTTGACAAATGATTTTGTTAGGGTAGAATTGAGGTGTGATATTGAATTCGAAAAATGAATTAGGCCATGTTTTCTTTAAATTCATGTGTTTCTTATTAATAAGTAGATTTGCACTAATTATTAGTCATCCGTCAGTTCAGTGCTTGATTATTTTTGCGTTCAAATTCAATATTCGATTTTTTTTAGTTGCACCATACTTTCAGGCACGAGTTATCCCTAGTATATATATATATATATATATATATATATATATATATATATATATATATATCAACAAAATTTTTAAAAAAAAATTATTGCAATAATATAATTCAATGGACAAAATTTGGAAAGCAATTGCCCTTACAACCAACAATTGCCCAAGTGTCGAAACCTACGAACAAAAGTTAACATATCCTAAAAATTCCAACATCATCAAAATAATACCACATTATGATTTACCAAACAAAGAGACAAATTAAACTATAATTTTAAAGCAAAACAGTGCTCAATGCATCAACAAAAAATTATACTAAAAATTAGTATAAATGAAGCAAGAATGTAGAGAGAGCAAAAGAAAATCATATGAAGGACAAAGTGTAAAAAGGACTCCAAGTTCAAATTTGTCTCTTAGATTCACCCTATTCAAATATGGTGATCATATTAATTTTTGTTCCACTCTATTCAAACATTCAAGAATACTAAGTTCCATTCAAAAAGAGACAAATTTATTTTCAACATTAATAAACACTATACTAAGTTTTATAATAAATTTATTTTCTACATTATAATAAATTTATTTTCAACATTATACTAAGTTTCCATTCAACATTATAATAAACATTCAAGAATATTAAGGCTACTAAGTATAATTAACACTCTATTGCAAACTCTCAACCAATATACTATATGTATCATATTGGCTTTAAGTTGACATTAAAAAAGAGCTACATTTTACTTACCTTCATTTCAGCCACATCCACATCCATCTTGAGGAAAATTACATCAGGCATAGTGTGAGCAAACCCAGCTAGAATTGGAGACATGGAGTGGCACGGTCAACACCATGAACCTGCAAAATCCACAAACACATGTAAGAAAGCTAACATAAATTTATTAGACATTTAAGATAAATGAATAATGGATAAGAAACCAATAGTTGGCTATAAGGACAAAGAAACTCACATAACGTATCTAACCAATATGGAACTCTGTCCAAATCGGCTACTAAGTTCCACCCTATTCAAACATTCAAGAATTCAACTCATTCCAGAAAAAAAAATTATAGAGATAGTCATTTAGGGAAACTTTTTTTCTTTGATGCAAAACAACAAACATATTGTGATCATATACAAAACCCAACCATCTTAACTCACCCTCAACATCAAACAACATAAAATTGAACAAACTTAAAACACCAAGTCCAAGCAAAAGAAAAAAATTGTAACACATGACAACAAATAGTAATAACACATAATATGAAAATTGAAATTGATAACTAATGCTAATAGCAAATAACATGTCTCAATTTGAACTGTGAATTGTGCTCAATAGAAAATAATTAATAACTAACCTGATGGAATTAGTGCTCAATAGCAAGCTATTTGGGGACCATCACACCCATCCCCTAGCATCCAAAGGAGATCAACTCTAGGGAGTGGGGAATCATAATTGAACACATAGGGCAATGACAATCCAATCAGATTTTCAAAAGTGAAATTCAATTACTTACCGAAAAAAAAGACATTATTGGCGTGAAGATTTAATACAATATAATATAGAAATTGTCAGGACAAAATTGTATAATTGCTAACATCAAATTGGAGAAAAAAAAAAGAAAATCCAAGAAGCTTGAAATTGATAACTAATGCTAAAAGCAAATAGCATGTCTCAATTCGTCGAGGACCTCACGTTTTTTGGCGATGTCGACAGTGGGATTTGAGAAGAAGTAGAAGACTTTAGGGTTCGAGACAAATTTCTCCACCTTTTCGATGTCAGCCGAGGTGGCTTCTAGGGTTCCATTGGAATTTGCCACCTCAATAAGGGCGTTGTCGTAGCTTCCTGCGGCAGAGTCTGCCATTCTAGCACCGTGATAGTGGGTTCTTCCGGTTGACCTTGATGGTGATTTTTGGGAGTTTGATAAACTTGAAACCTCCAGAAAATGAGAGGTTTGTTGTTCTTTTAGACTATAATTTGGGTTGATCGTGGTGATCGGGATTGAAATGTGATTGAAGTTTGTTGTAGAGCAACCATTGTTGCCATTGGAGGGAGAGAGAGAGAAAGAAAAGAAGATACGTGACTCAGAGAGGAGACTGAGGGAGGGAGGGAGGAAGAGAGAGAGATTCATAAGCAACAAGAGTCTAGAGTTGTAATGAGATGAGGCTTGAGAAATTGGGAGAGAGAGACGTGAGTTAGCAAATATTGTTGGGCGAAAAAATAAAATTCGGTACTCACTGTAGATCGTTAGATCAAAATGTTTGAGATGATCTGAATCGTTTTTTATGTTGCGATTATGTTGTTCATTGAATGTATTTATGTTGTATGATTTAAAATTGATCCGGACCACTCTTTGTCTCTTGGATTCAAACTTCATTCTACTTTATTATATAGATTTAAATAAAATTTTAAAAGTAACAGTTGATTATCATTATTTTTTTTAGTAAAAATCACTCATCCAAGAAATAATATATATTTAAATTATATTTTTTAAATTTTATTTGAACTATGAAACATTTTCCTTCTCATAATCACTATTTCTCTCTATTTTTATTTTGTTGTTAGGTGTCAAGACTTCTATTGATAATTCTCTCAAGTTCTGAGATCGGCCACCGTAATTTAGAGTGTGTCTGACATTACTTAAAAAAAAAGTGTTTTTTGAACTTTTAACTTATGAAAAATACTTTTTTTTTAAAAAGTAGTATTTGGCTTAACTTATTAAAAACACTTTTTGATAAGTAAAAGTAATTTGAGCACTTAAATAAGTTAATAAGAAAAATTAAAAATAATTAACTTTTACTTTTAAAAGTCACTTTTCATTTTTACTTCTCATTTTCTCCTCACTCCCCCGATATCTCTCTACAAGTCCCCGATACCTCTTTGCCAAAACCCTTCATGTAGCTGCTTTCTCTCTTGATGCCCACGTCGACACCGACGTCGATGCCAACAATATATTTTCTCATCTCGCCGACCAACAACACTACTTTCTCTCTCGCCAACTACCAACGACACCGAAGCCAAGGAGCTAATGTATTTTTGTTCTCTTCTATCTGCCAAACGAGCTATTTCAGACTGCAACGAGGTACAATATCTTTGTTGTTGTGGGTTGATGTATTTTGGTCTATATTTTTTTTTTTTGATGATGATAAAATTTGTGTAGATCAAGGAGCTGTCTACGGTATCAATTTTTGATATATTTGGGGAAACTATTTTATATTTTTTTGATCCATGATTATTATGAAAATCACTATATTATTTTACTTCCACAATGCATTGCTATTTCTCACATTTTATTTTTAGCAAAATTAGATAGTTTGATAGAATGTCCACCAACTGTTTGATAAAATAACTATCAGTTGAACAAATGCACAGTACCTAGAAACATCATGTTCGACATGCTTTTCTCTAGAGTATTGATGTTTTATTTATATGAATTTGAGTTTGTCAGTATGATCAGATCACTATACAAAGGACAGATCTAAATAATCCACTATACATGCTAGTGTTTCTGAGGGAGAAAATGCCAAATATTTAACTCGGGTTATGATTGGTGAGCTATTTTTAAGGTTGTTGTATTTACACATTTTTTGATATACACATTGAATAGATTTGTTGCTAGTGAATTAGTCTGCCCATCCATGTTTTGAAAGTGTTTATTGGTTCTATTTCAACACCTAAGCACTAATCTTGTGGCATGTTTTATACATTGTCCAACAAGAAGATAAGAACATTTTTGTCTGTAACATAGCTGAAGGAAATGGATTGGTGTAGCCTACTCAAGACAGTTGGGCATGCCCTTGTGTGGTCTTGTTTGGTTAACAAACATCATTCCATCATTAGCTTATGAGTCTTACTAATAGCTTATTTTGTTTACTCTACCAATTGACATGAGCATTAGGCATTCAATAATCACCTTTATGTAATGGCATATGTGGGTTCGGTTACTATTGCAATATATATCAGTACATGAGAAAAAATTTGGAGTTCCTATATTGGATGGCTAATTTTGTTGTCCTGTGTTTATTCACTGTTGTGGCCATTGCCCGGTTGATCAATAATTGGGGCGATCTGAATCCCATTATCTACTTTTCTTTTCATTGTTGGTGTCTGGGGATCATCTGGGATTAGTATTTCTTTTGCTGATTTTAAATGAACTAGAAGTCTAGATGGTCTTTTGAAAAATGTGAAAAAAAAAAGTATGTTTCGAGTATAAACTCAACTTTATCAGAAGAGCCATCTTCATGGCAGTGAGAAACTAGACATCTTTGAATCCCACCTAATCATGGATGTTCTTTGTTTGTAGAATTTGTAAATGTAACAAATTTGTTTGTAGAATTTGTAGATGGCTTCTAGTAGTTCTAGGAATGACAAAGACAAAGTAAATTGGACTGTGGAGAGACGTAAGACTTTTTTAGAGTTATGTGTTAAAGAGGTGGATAAAGGGAATCGGTATACTAGTAGTTTTAACAAGCAAGGTTGAAAGAATATTATAGATGGATTTGCGACAAAGGAAAAAGTCATGTATGACCAAAAACAATTGAAAAATCACTTTACAATTACTAAGGATGCATGGAAGTCATGACACAAATTGACTAATCATACTGGAGTGACTATTGACCCTAAAACAAGAGGTGTCTTGTGTGATGACCAGACATGAAATATATTTGTTGAGGTAACATCTAATTAGATCAATTTAAATATTGTAGGAGTTAATTGTTTAAATTTATGGTCATGATTTTTTCCTTTATCACAGGCAAATATTGATTGCAAGGAATTTCCATAAGAAATCACTCCCATTTGCTTATATGCTAGATATATTTTTGGTGGTACAACCGCAACTGGGGAGCATTTGCTCCTACAGCCAGTTGTGGTGACTATCATGACTTAGAATTAGACAGACCTTGTGAAAGTTAGATTCCCGACAGAGTTGGACCAACAAGAGAGTAAAGTAGTGACACAAATAGTCAGATACATCACGGACATTATGGGTCCACATCTTCAAAGCGCTGTCGAAAAGTGAGTGGGAGAGAACAATGAGATAAACAACTATCAAAGTTATGCAAGATAATACACAACACTGTTACACCAACATTGTCCACAGTCAAGGAATGCATGCAAGAACTTCACAAAATGCGTGACCTTGTTCCATATGGTAGCCTGTTTTACTGACATGCTCTTGTTCTTTTTTGGGATGTTATCAATAGGGAAACATGGATGAATTCACCTAAACCTAGTGTTCGAGCTGCATAGTTGGAGTATATGAGGGATGGAGGGAACACTAGTTAGTAGGATGTCGTTTCAAATTTAGATGTTTATTTTCTATTATAGACTTGTTTAGGTGCTTTTTTTTAGAAGAAATTTTAAATATTTTGTTTATTTTGAACATTACTCTTTACTGTGACTATTTAGTTACTTTTGAGCATATTTGAACACTAAGTATTACTGTGATGGTAATACTTGAGCTTTTGTTTTTGATGATTTTTGAATTTTTATTATATTGATGTATATGTTCGACTCTTGAATAGACATATGTCATTGGAATAGTTGGACTATGTAGTTTTTCGTATGATATATTTATTAATATAATTTTTTTGTGTATGTTTTTTTTTTGGTTTCATTATATGTGTAGTGTATGTTTGTATATGGACATTCAATGTCATTAACAATTGTGACACAAATAAGTATTTTTACATCCAAACATGTTTTTTATAAAATACATTAATTTAAGTACTTTAAATTTTAAATATTCAAACAATACTTATTTAATAAAAATATTTTTCTTATAAGCACTTTTGATAAACATTTATTAAAAAAAATATTTTTTGAATTTCATAAGTCATTCCAAATACACCTTTAAACTAGTTTAAGAACATATTAGATGTATCTATCTTATTGAATGTAAAAAATATGAAAACTAAGAGCTCTTACTTAAAAGAAGAAAAATTTGACAACTCCTAAGAGTTGTATTTCCCTCTCTACCTGTAAATTGTAAACAGGACAAAATAAGCACACACAAACAAACAAAGGAGAATGCTCTCAAATTTTTCACACACAAACAGATTAGTTCTTTCATTCAGAAGTTGAGCAAAACAATCAAACCTTTGCACAAATTCAATACAATAACAGAAAAAGAAAAATCACCCCACCTAAGAGAGAGAAAATTTTCTAAGACATGGAAAATCTCCTCTTTCTAGGCTTGGTAATATCGACTGCATCTTCAATATTAGAAGTATCCTTGGATCCGTGCTTGAAAGGATTCAACTTCCCCAAAGTTTTAGACATAGATGAAAAGAAAGTTGTCTTCTTCAAACCTCCTTTGCTTGATGTGCCTTGAGGAGTCGTCTTCTGCAAATCAGTAATGTACATTTTCATTTGCAGCAACTCAGTTCTTAAGGCCTCATTCTCTTTGATTAATGACACATCTGCCTGTAACTGGTTCCTCGTGGCTATGGCGTCGGGCGCGGTCCTGTCCTCGGTGCCACTCCTTAGCTTCAGTTGATCGTAGTATAGGGCATGAAGCACAATTTGAACAGGTAAACGCTTGTTCTGTGAAGCATGGACCCTGGCTTCATAGGAAAGTTTGAGTGGATCCATCACACTGCATACTTTCTCACGCTCAATCTCATCTAAGTTTGGATGAGCCTGCAGTGACAACCAACAGTAGCAAGCTTATGAACTGTACAGGTAGTTACATTGTGCAAGCAAAATGACCGCTTCCCAAAATATAGCTTTTCCACTTTTTTTCATCACAAAGATTTCTCTCAAGCACACATATGTTGGACTTATGATAATTAATTTATAATATAAAACAGGGTAAACTCTCGTAAATTTATCCGACGGTCTCAAATATATTCATCTAATAACCACCAACATCCCTCTTAAAATCATTCACATTACATCATGTCTTCAGACACAGATTATCTTTAATTATTATATAAGCTTCGAATGTGTGCAATCACCAACAAACTACACATAATAAAAACATTTTTAGAATTTCGAAGAATTTAGAGTCTATTTGGTTTGCGTTTCAAAAAATAATATTCGAAAATAAATTTTGAGAAGAATTTTAAGAAATTATGTTTTAATATTTTCTAAGATAAATAACTTGTTTGGTTAGATGATTCTAAAAATAATTTTAGAGAACAAAAAACATTAAAACATATTTGGACAGTCTAGATATATATTTGGACAATAATTCAAAAATTAATTAAAAAATATGAGAGAGTTCAATAAATTAAACTTTAAAATAAACTAATTTATATTTAAATTTTCAATATCAATTTATTTATAAAATAAATAAATCAAACACCAATAAAAAAATTTTCAAAAAAAAAATGTCATAAATTAATTTATATATAAAATCAATAAGCCAAACACCAATAAATTGAAAATGGACAAAAATAAATAAATAAAAAAATAGAACAAAAAAAGATCAACACAAATTTGAACCCCAAAATCTACTACTAGTAATAAAAAAAGCCACCACTCACAATCAACACATTTTATAGGAAAAAAAAAATTAAGTAATAAAGAGTCAAATCTAAAACCAATAAGAAAGAAAAAGATAGATCTGGTATTCAACCCAAATTTGAAGAAGATCAGCCCAGATCTAAAGAAAATCAACCCAGATTTGAACCCATATTTGAAGATCAACCCAGATATGAAGGAAACCTAACCAAAGAAAACCCCTAAACACCGACGTTGGAGAGAGAGAAAAACCGATGTTGGAACTGACCTTGGAGCCAACACCAGAGAAAACCTAGATCTAAAATTTGGTGTGTGTTCTTTGTCTCATTCGTTGGAGTGGAGAGAGAAGGACCAAAAAAAAAGGCAAAAAAATTCTGTCAAAGGCAATAAAAAAAATAAAAAAAAACTTTTTATAGTAAGATATCTTTTGTTGTTAAGAAAGTTCAAAGAAGAGACCTCATTAATGAGTTGGGGTGTTCTCCGTGTTTCCTTCTTTTGTCTCCAAAACACCAAAAAACAAGCCCAGATAGTTTTATATTTTTTGTTCTTTTCATCCATCTTTTTCCAAATATTGGAGAACCAAAACTCAAATCAAACAGCTTTTCCTTGTTATTTAAAATTTTGAGATCAAAAAATTATTTTCAAAAACCAAACCAAACCAAACAGGCCCTCAGATTCAGTTCAGTTTGCATATCAAAAATTATTTTTCTATTTTTGAAAATAGTTTCTGGGATAAAAGTTGTCTGGACCACTGTATTGTGTTTTTGTTTTTTGAAAACTAAAAACAAAAAATGGATAAATTTAGAGAACAAATTAGAATTCTTTTTTGTGCTTTTTAAAACAACTTTTCCTGAATTTAAAAAGCACTAACATCATTAGACTTCCACCACCACCACACTCTTACCCCTACCACCACCGTCATACTTCCACCATATTTCCCATTTCTATTTTCATTGTTTTTGAAACTCAGCCATCTTAATTACCCTTTGGAGTTAAGTTTTCAATATTTCATGGTAAAAGACCATCTAGCAAGAGTATGTGTCACACTAGCTATTATTGTGATTAGATTACAAATATTTTGATTAATTCTATTTAAATTGAATTTAGTGGTCAAATTTTCATTATAACTAGCTTAACAATCAAACCTAACATTAGAACAAATCAACTACTAATTGAACGACAACAATAGATCCGATTAGAAAATTCTGATAAATAAATTCAATTCCATGATTATTATTGTAATACTTGGCTCACCTTCAAGTAGATATCAATAGCCCGGTAAAGATCATCATCAACCTTCCTAGCCGTCTTGGGCACCAAGTTTGCGATCCCATTGAACTTAGAGATACTAAGTTCAACATACGTAGCTATCTCACCAAGGTAAGCATCAACAGTCTTCGCAACCCTCTGCATCGCCGTCGAACACACCTCCCTGAAATCGCCGCCGTTAAACACCGCCATACTCTTCTCCTTCTCCATGAATCCCGATATGATCCTCCTCACACTCTCCAGATCAAATAGCCCCTCACCATCGTAAGTGTGAGAAACCACCAGAAGATCGTCAACAGTCACGTGTTCCAAGATCACCGATATTCTCTTCTCGAGCTCGTTCTTGCAACTGTTGGCTGCTCTCAGGAAAATCGCCGTTCTGAGGAGGCAGCAGAGGAAGCTGATCGGAAAAGCGGCCTTTTCCGAGGGTAAAAGAGCGACGATAGACTCGAGAAGATCTCTTTGCCGGATTCTGACGTTGGAGTCGCCGGGATCTGGTGATTTCACGCCGTTCCCGGAGTGGTCTCGAACAAGATCGCGCAGTGATCTCTCGGCGTATGTGATGATTGCGCTGGCTATGGTCATGGCTTTTGCTCCTCGCGATTTCATTCTAGCTATGACCTTCTCGAAAGAAGTTACGTCTAAGATTGATAGCTCCTCCGTCCACCAATTCGGCGGTGATCGACTCGGAAAATTCGCCTCATTACAGGCCTGTAGAAGAAGGTAATTCAAGATTTTTACAAAAACATATCAAATACATGCTTCAAAATTCCATATTTACTAGATTAATACGAGTTTTTTTTTTCAAAATTGTTGGGACTTATTAATTTTTTCTATGTTCTTCATGAAACCTAATTTTTTGTCAAATCTATAGTGTTATTACGAAAATAATGATTTAAACTACCGATTTAATAGATTTAACAGTGAAAATCATACATTCAAACTAGTTTTGATGAGAATTAACAAATAAATTACATGAACTCAGAAAATAATGTTAGGATAAACATTAAATTATTGTACGTCGTACCTTAGCACTTGCTACGTCAACACATCTTTGGTCAATTTTGAGGTCTTCCGCCCTGGGAAGAAGCTCTTCGCAGGACTTCAAGACGACGACCGCGCCGGAGAGGCTAGTCAAGGCAACTTGGGAGAGAAAGTCCTCAGTCCGACCGGTGAGGTTACTGTCGCAGTATTTATCGGTCATTTGGAGATAGTCGGCGGCGCAACGGAGTGCAGCTACGTTGTGTACTGTGATTTCAAAGTTTACACCATAGCAAAATTTCGCTGCTTTTTCGAAGATCTCAGGTCCTCCAGGTATATCAGACAGATCAATCCTTGTTAAATCAGGATCTTTCGATTCTAACACCAGTTTTCTTATATGGTTGCTCTTTGCCACGAGCATGAACTGAAACAGTTAAGTGAGACCGCCATTAAAGTTTCTCTACAAGTTGGAGGAAGACAAAGAAGCTAAACTAACATAGAACAGCTTGCTCACCTTGTGGAGGGAGAAAGAAGCTTCACCCACTTCAACTACAACGTCAGTTGGGATTTCTTGAGAGAAAACCCTGCTCAAATCCAAAACAAAATTTTCAAAATCGAGAACAAAATTAAGAGAAAACGTTAATTGCTGATTAATTGATTTCATGTCTAAATCAATTACCATTGGCCAGTCCTCTCCATGGCACGGGAGAGCCTGGTGTTCTTGATGACAGGGGTAGCCATGTCTGGTGAGGATGCTCTAGAGCGAAGAGATCTTCAGAGAAGAGTAGGTTCTCTTTCTGGTTTATATAGAGAGTTTAATTTATCTTGATATTGTTTTTTAATCCACATAATTACCTTTATTAACTACTATTTTGGATTTTAGGGGACACAACACGATATATATATATATATATATATATATAGATATAGATATATATCTTTGTAACCACATCATAAGTTGCTTTTCATCCTTTTTTATCCAAAGTTTCTAATGTAGTTTTCAGTTCATGATTCCATTGTCCATTCTACCCTGATTCTGTACACGTCAGACATAAAGGAATCCACTCTAATATACTGTATTTAATTGTAAAAAATATTATGTGTTATATAGAATTTTGTTTTGAATCTTTATCTAAATAATATATTCTATTCATACTATGGACTTGACTATAATATCGCTTAAGGAGATGATATTATAGTCTAGTTCAAGTGTATTAAATTATAAATTTATTATTTTACCCATCAAATAAACAAAAATATTAATAATTAGGCAAAAATTGATTATTTTTCGGTCAATATATAATTAAGACACAATTATTCCAAATTTATTCAATGCCTTATCAAACATTGAATTCCAATGAATATTAACTTTATTCTAAATTTAATCTTGTGTTAGTTGGCTAATATAATCCTTTCTTTTACTATATGACAACCAAAAGAGTCATTTACGTTTTAAGAGAATAATATGGTACAAAAAAAATTAAAATTTTTATTTAAATTGTTAGGTTATTTATAACAAAAAAAATTTAATGTTTTTTGGGCTAAACTATCATGAATAACCCTCAAAACTTATAATGATGGTATATTAAGGATATTTTAGATTTATTTTTTGTTTTTGATTTAGGATATTCAAGTTTGTATAGATTATTTTCTCAAACTCAGTGATTGGTCATCGTGATTTAAACTAAATTATAACATATCTTTAAAATGATAAGAATGACTAACTTTTAAGAAAACTGAGAAAAAATGAACTTAAGACTTATCAAATGTAAAGTTCAACTACTAAACTACTTATTAAAAATTATTTTTTCTCTCGTTCCTAAATATTTGTTGTTTAAAATTTTTACACAAGGATTAAGGAAGTTATTAAATAGTTCTAATATGAGTAAAAAATAATTACACAAGACTAAAATACTCTTATTCAATACGTATTAGGAAAGAAATGAATATGAAAGGTACTTAGTTTCCACTTAATCTAATGCATTGAAAAGTTAAAGGTAAATTTGGAAAAAAAAATATTAATTATGCTTTGGTTTCGTTAAACGACAGATATTATGGAATAAAAAAAATTATATAAAACGATAGATATTTAGGAACGGAGGAAATATGATATTTTAAATTTCTACATCTGACACGTGGATATGCAGTATCAATTGGATACACTGTAGAATAACAATATTGAGAAAATTAATAATGAAATATATCCACAATTTTATGTAATATATAAAACATTTTTTTTTCGATCTACGTATCAGTCATTTTCCAGTTTTAATTCATTGCCTATGCCAACTTGTATGCACTTTAATTTATCTGCCACGTCTAAAAATGAGATATCAAATCCAACGTTGACAATAAGGTTAAATTTTATTAGAAATGCAATCTATAACATGAGATTAAACATAGTATAGAGAGTTGAAATTATGGCTAAGAATCAAGGTAAGAGTATTTGTATACCACATAATATACTAGAAATGCATTTTTGCCCTGTAGAGTACATCCACGTGACGGAGCCGGCAAAGATTATATCTGTTACTATCCGCTCTTCTGTAAGCTTTAAATGATAACCAATTTTTATATGCGTGGAAGAAGAAAACACAATTAATTTACGTACGACATCATGAAAATGATCCCATACTCCAATCAAATTACTACAACTTAGTAGGCCTGACAATCGTGTCGAGTGGAACGGTTTTGTATCGGATGAAACAAATTTATATCAAAATTTTTTATTCATACCTCATTCGTTTATACAGACGAGTTTAACTATCACATCCATATACGAATTATTTATTAAACGAGTTACCCGATACAACCTGTGTGTCACCCGTTAAATAAGAGAATTGGTTAAAGTATTTTGAGTACACAAAAAAAATTATCAACTTGCTACACATTACACATGTTTGACTTGTTTACTATAACAATAAATCGTGGTTGAGCAAAAAAATAAAGACAAAAAATAAACATTAAATGACTACTAAATTTGAATGAATCTAAGATATAAGAGGTGTGAGATGAGACAAAGGCTCAGATACGTAATATTTAAAAAAAAATTATAATACTACTGTTAACGGGGGTTGAAACGAGTTTTATGGGTTAAACATGAAATCGGTTCATTTATTTCACGAGTCTGTCGAGTTAACCCGTTAACCACCTGACGGGATAAGACTTTACCCAAATTCGCTAAATTCGTATCGATTTCACGAGTCGCTTCTAGAATTGTCAAGTCTACAACCTAGGGATACAATAGTCATAGTATTAAATTCTACAGTTAACAAGGAAAACTTCCTACGAATACTTCAAACTAATTTTAAGGTAAGATTGAGACCAATTTTAACTTATGACAACCACAATAACCTATTCTCAAATTAATTAACCAATTAAGACTGAAAACTCCTTCTAAACAAAAGACAACCCTAAAAATCATGCAACTTGGATACGAGGACATTAAATATTGATGTTACGTTGATCTATATATGGATGTAGAAGAAAAGGTATTAACATTGAAAAAACACAAACAATAAAGACCATTTACAGTTTGCGCTCAATTAAGGCTCGCATTACTATTTTTTGTTGAACTTTAAGATAATAAATTTGAATTTTATCGTTTTCTCTTTTGTATTAGTGCCTGAATCGTCCAAATTTTAAATAGGTTAGAAGACTATGAATTCATTTCTCTAAATAATTAAAAATAGCACATACTTTTTTCTTAACGTTATATACTCAATCAAGAAATATCTCGATAAGATCATATTTATAGCGAAGTGGATAAGAATTTATTACTCTACCAAAATTTTAATCGATTTGTTGGTTTTTTTAGACTCTTGTGATTGGAGAATAATATTGTGTAAAACATGTTTAAAATAAAAATTAAAAAAGAAATTGAATAATTAATCACCGCATACCAACATTATTGGTCCTCCTATATCGTAGACCATGGTGGCTGATGTCTTTTCGGCTGCAAATGTCCAAGATGTCTCAGCCACTCAAACAAGTGGCTAGGACTTCCCCAGCTACCGAACCCCAAAATCTTGGCTGCTCTGTCGCCACGTCATCGAATTAAAACCTTTACACCCCAGAATGGGCCCCATCCTGCGGCTTTGCATGTTCAACGTACAGGCAGGATAATCATCCGTTGGGCCACCACCGTATCCAAGCCTAGCCAATGCCATTCCTACACGTAGCGTATTCATTCATTTCACCCGGTCCCGTGAGAGTAACGCATATCCAACCTTTTGTTTATATTTTCTAATTTCTGCTTCTTCTTTTTTTTGGGAAATTATATTTAAAATTCTTGTGGAAATTATTATATTCAAAGGTGTTCTTGAAATGCATGAACATTGAAAAGGATGGTCTCTGTTAAGAATGCGACCGTACACTGTCAAGTTATTTTCTTTTAGAGCCCACAATCTTGGCAAGAGTTTGATGATGAAAGGAATCAAATTGCTGACCGAGTTTCTATGCTAGCTTGGCTTGCATTCAAATGCCAATAATTATGGTGGAATGATAATTTTTATTTTTTAATTATTTATTCACTTTTAAATTTGAATATCCCAAAATTCAAGAGAGCAAAAAAAATGCTTTTTATGCCTAAATTCTCTTAATTCATTCGTATTAATCAAGTTGATTCTTTATCTTAATAGCTTTTATCTGTATTATATTATAAATAAATTTAGCTCAAATCCACCGAACCAAACCACAAGTTATTCGGGCTGAAATTCCATGGAAATGGTCGGAGGGAAAATGTTTGGCAGATTAGCTAATTTTTGAAAAAATTTCACTCACACACCTTCTGGTGTGTTATATTTTTAAGTACACTCTTTCTTTTTTTTTTTTTAATTTTTATTGACATTTTCTATCAAATTAAAAATATTAATTAGAATGTAATTTCACTAAATATATTTTAAAAAAAAACATCCACACTCTCTCTAATTATGCATATCTTTAATGAAACCTTCTTTTTTTTCAAATTTGAGTCGTTTAAAATTTGATTCGAACTAATTAAAATTTATTTTTTACGTATTAAAATTTGAGTTTATTAAAAAATATATTTTTTAAGTATTAAAATTTGAGTCGATTCAAATGCTATTCAAGTCGATTAAAAGTTATTTTTAATCAACTTGAATTAAATTTTAGACAACTTAAATCGAATTTTAATTGACACGAATTTGAATAAGTAAAAATATAAATTTTAATATGCGATAACTGCTCAGGTAAAACTCAAATCAGCTAGAATTATAATACGAAACAAAAAAATTTAATAGGCCCTTAAAAATATGATAAATTAGAACGGGTGTAACTAAAATTTTTCTCTAATATTTTAATTTTTGTTTAATATCCATCCAAATTAAAAAATGTTATTTTATCATAATTAGAGGTGCCCATGGGATTAATTATAAGAAACCTAGGAAATATAGGAGTTCGGAAATTATAAATGCATTTGGATGAAGACGATAGATAGGGATGGGAGAGTTTGGACTTTACATGTGGGGGAATTTGGTCCCCTCTGGATATGTACCATGACCCCCTCCTGCTTGCGTATGCAATTCAATCTACTAATAAAAAGCTATCCACCTAATTGTCAGATTGTCACATCCAAAACCCTTAAGAACACAAGAACATTCAATATAATGATAAATTATGTTAATATTGATAATATTATATTATTAATTAATATTAAAATTGATAAAATAAATTTTACTATGAATAAATTTTACTTGAATAATTATTAATTTATAGAAGAAAAATGAATAATTATTCATTTATATGGATGGATAATTATTACTTTGTATTGGATTTATTTTTTTATTTATTTTCATATTATTGATTAATTATATTATTTGATATTTACTGATGTGATATCATTGTTGGAATAGATTTTTTTTCCTCCAGGTACCACCTGTAGAGGTAGGCTGAATTGGCCCAATGGGTGTGCAAGCCTAAACAATAATAGGCCTCTTTATAGACTTTCAATAGGCTATGGGATTTACCTGCAAAGGTGATCCATTTCGTAATTACTAAGTTTTTTTTTGTTTGCATTAATTTTAATCAAGATTTGTTAGGTAGTTGGTGACGATTAATTTTAATCAAACTCAGATTTCTCGGTTATGATTGAATGGTGATAATAATGACGTGACATTACCGTTGTATTAAATATTTTTTCATCCAATAAGATTTGATTTGCATCAAAATATTTTATGTATCCATTAGAGGGGATAATCTATCGGCTTCATCGGCATCTAAATATCTCATCTAATTAAATTGAAGTCATCTCTCTCCTTGATCTTTTGAATTTTTATATGAATATTTTCTCAGATATTTGATGGATTCTCAAGACCATGTTTGCTGAGTTATTTCCGGATAGATACTTGTGTTTTTCTGCAAATATCTCATTGTAAACATCATTGGCGCACTGGAAAAAAAAATCTGAGCATTGAGAGACGGTTTGCTTGCTGACAACTTACGAACTTGCAAGAAAAGAAACAGTCTTACGAAGGTGTCGAAAAAATGTTTTTGAATTAACCCATTAATACTATCGAATTGTTACCCGTGCAATGGGTCATGTATTATTTCAACGTCATCAATAGTGTGAATATCAAAGCGACTCATCCGCGAACTGGATCAGATTTTTGGTATGAGTTCCTAAAGACCGATCCTTAGACGAAATTTGCGACCCAAATCTGTTTAGGTGTCTGTAAATTTTCTGGGATTTTGATGAAGGATGTTCTAATAGTTGCATAGTCGGATGATTGCTTAGAGGAGACTGTTGGGTTGTCCATATGAAGGATTTCCTAAATGTAAATCCTTTTAGAGGACCTATCCATCCCGAACAGTGGCAGCAAACGCTAAATGGGTGTGATTCGGACTCCAGTATTATCGCTTAACAATCAAGAACAATTAATATTATCGGAATGAGACAAATTCAACATACTTAGGGGTGTGTATATATATATATATATATATATATATAATTTTCAAGAACATTGCGACGAAAAGTACATGGCACTAGGTTGAGATAATGTTTGCATGATCTTTGTGATCTTCTTACAGGAGTTAACCCTCAACACATATCTGAGGGAGCAAATATGTGGCAAGAGAGCTTCAATGCCTAAAGGGGTGAATGGCTTTGTTTTTTAGCTTGAAATGGCAGATATGACCACTTGGAAAGCCATGTCAAACATATCATTGTCTACTTAACCAATGCAATGCAAATTGAATAATTGACTCTAGAAATAGAGTAATGATATATTGACAAAAAAAGGACCGAAAACATAAATTAAATGGTGTGATATTATTATAATAAAAAAATATTAAATGTGTAAAAGTAGGACCCACAACACCATTAAGATAATACTGCATTATTTGATTCGTATTTTTGATTATTCACGATTGAAAAGAATAATAACTACAATTATGTATTTATACGGTGAAAGAAATGCATTGGGATCTTGTTGACTAGCCTAGATTAAAGAAAAAGAAGTAATTAGACTCAAATGACTCAATAAGACCAAGTACAAAGAAGATGATTCTACTCAAAATTATAGAACTCGACTAGCTGCAAAAGGTTATTAAAATCACTCAGGGTGGACTTCAAGGGGACATTTTCTCCCGTTGTAATTACTCGGTGTAGAATTGGCCAGATCTGCAAACTGGTCCAATTGTCCCAATCTCATAGGGTTTGAACTTGGTCTTGTTTAAAGAAGTCGCTCTTTTTTCGGCCCACCACATGACGCATGCCCACACGTAAGCCTGCACCTTGGGCTTGTTCACCGAAGTCTTGTCTTTTGGCGGCCCATTCCATTACGCATGCCCTCACGTAAGCCCGCCCGCACGGTCCACCCTTGTACAATTTCGCAACACTCTTCCTCACAGCTTCCACTATATAACCATCATTTAGCATCCTCCATTAGGGCTTTGTATTCGTTTCGCTCGAAGCCGCTGATCAACCAGAGAGAGCCATGGGGAGGAGTAAGTCAACCTCTCTCTATGCACTTGTAACAATCTATACATATATGTGCTATTTATTTGTATATATACACCAATAGAATTGTTGTGATTTGATTATATTGGAGAAACGATTAGGGTTCTTTAATTGTATTATTTGCTTGAATGTTTTATGAATCTTTAGGATTTTTAATAAAATTAAGAGGTTTCATTTGTTTAATTCATGACGAATCGAATGGGGATTGAGCTTATTTAGGTTTTCGCTTTGAATTAGTTGATTTTTTGTGTTGCTTAATTGGAAGCTTTTAGATACTTTTTTCGGTAAATCCGATCGGAAGAATATAGGGTTTATTGTTTATGCTGAGGTATGTATATTTGTGAATGTAAATATGTCTCTATATTTTCGTTTCTTCTATTATTATTTTGCTCTTGATAGATGCCTTGTTGAGATTGTTTGGACTCCGTCTGCATACATGTATTAGTAATATGGAATTTATTTGTAATCATATATGCATCTATCTACATGTATTTATACACAGATTCAAAATCTGTAAAATCTGCATAACCGGTCAAGGGACAGTTTTCCCTTTTTGGCTAAGATGTTTGCACATCTATCAAATTTTATTTTTTTAATCTATATCCAAATTCTTTAAAAAATCATTCAATATTTTTATTGGGCCCTTTTTTTTTTTAATTCTGGAGGCAAATGTGAGCTTTGCTGTGAATTAACACTCTGAAACTAGGCAGGTTTTGATTTCTTTTATTTTTATACTTGTGTCTTGTTTGATTCTAATCTTATATGGCTAAGAAATATTTGTCTAACATTACTTAGATTTGTGTCATGACTCAGTTAAGTCCTCGTAATATAGAAAATATTGGAAATCATTTACTGAACCTTGTTTGTTTGAGATTGCTTAGCTTTGTCGGATCAAAACTACATTACTTGTTCATAAACGAAGGGAATAAAACCAACTGACTTTTGTTCTGTTTTTCCTCTCTGAAGTGGCTCTCGTTGTTTCTTCTCATTCCACTTTCCTCTCTTTATTTGCCTCAAGTTTATATCCTTATGATGCCTCAAACTAATGTCTTTTATTACTATGTTCATGTTGATGGTAATTATTCTGGTTACTACTATGGGAAGGCGTCCATTCATGTGGGGGAACTTTTTTATGATGCATGGTTTTACCAATACCAATAGTGTGTTGTCATTCGTTCTCTATGATTCTGCGATCTATAAGCATTATAAATCTGTTATAGTGGCCTTGTTTTTATGAACAGGAGCTTGTGGTGGTTGTAACATCCAAGCTTTTGTTTTATGGCCATGCAATCCTTCTTATTTTTGGGGAAATCTGTTGATAGTTGAAATGAGTAGTAGATTATGATTTTGGTTTCACTTATTACCATCAATATTATATTGACTTTATGGAAGCATGGTGGATCATAATAATATTCTCAAATTTGCAGGACCTGCAAGGTGTTATCGCCAGATCAAGAACAAGCCATACCCAAAGTCACGGTACTGCCGTGGTGTGCCAGATTCAAAGATCAGGATTTATGATGTTGGAATGAAGAAAAAGGGAGTTGATGAGTTTCCCTTTTGTGTGCATTTGGTTAGTTGGGAGAAGGAGAATGTTACCAGCGAGGCCCTGGAAGCTGCACGCATTGCCTGCAACAAGTACATGACTAAGTTTGCAGGAAAAGATGCATTTCACCTCAGGGTCAGGGTTCATCCTTTCCATGTACTGAGGATAAACAAAATGTTGTCGTGTGCTGGGGCTGATAGGCTCCAAACCGGCATGAGGGGGGCTTTTGGTAAGCCCCAGGGGACATGTGCACGTGTAGCCATTGGTCAGGTCCTTCTCTCTGTTCGCTGCAAAGATACTAACAGCCACAACGCCCAAGAGGCCTTGCGCCGTGCAAAGTTCAAGTTTCCTGGTCGTCAGAAGATCATTGTCAGCAGGAAGTGGTATGCTGAATTTTTCACTCTGTCTTGGCTTCAAGTAACAAATTGATTTCGCTTTCTCAAACTTAGAAACAACAGTTTTGAAAAACATAATTTCCGGAGAGTTGGTCATCCGGCTTGTTGTTGCGTGCCTGCTTATTGTATCGGATTTGAGCATTTTGAAATTCTATGTTATTCTTTGTTTATGTGGAAGTGAGTGAAATTGAAATCTGATTTTCATTTCAGGGGATTTACGAAGTTCAGCCGTTCTGATTACGTGAGGTGGAAAGCAGATAACCGCATTTTGCCAGATGGTGTCAATGCCAAGGTTTGTCTCTGCCAGGATTAAACAGATCTATTTCTTGTCTATCGATCATTCAATTTGCAATTGTGTGTGTATATATTGGCTTGCATGCATTCCATTATTACAACACACGTATCAATTGTAAAGGGAATCTGCCGGAACAGTGGATTGAAAACCCACCGGTGAGTCTTAGAGAAATTATCTCTTTGGAGAGAAAGGTAGGTATAGGATAAAAGTGATATGACCGAAAGTCTGTGGCTCCTTTTGTTTTGTTTCTGTAGTTTCTGTTTTAAAAAAGTAATATATTTACCCTTGTTTACTGACCAAAAGAAAAAAACACACGTATCAGTTTGTGCTCATCTATAGTCGGCAGGCAGTTCCTGGGTCTTGTGGATCAGTCTTTGCGTTCTGATTTCTTCCTATGCATTATGTGATATTACGAGGGAACTTATGATTTCTATTATGTCACTTGCAGCTTCTTGGCTGTCATGGACCGTTGGCGCGGAGGCAACCTGGAAGAGCATTTTTAGATGCGGCTGCGTAGGAGTCGGGGATATATTCGGAACTGTAGCAGAGATTTATCTGCTTCTTTTTGCTACATTTTCTACTGCAGAACTTTAATTGCCGGGATGTTTGCTATGACTTTGTGTTATTTATATTGTGAAACAAAATGTCAGTTTGATCTTTTAAGGTCTGTTTTTTTTTTGTTTAGCATATTAACTCGTCGTTTATCCACAATTCATAGGACTCTACGTGGGAACTGATCCACCTCCACTACAGTCTATGCTTTGGAGGCATTGATTTATGAAATATCAGTGACAATTTTGTTAAAAATTTTGATAGTGATTATCCTCCAGCTCTTGGAAGATGCTATACTTTTTCCCATTGGCCCATTATTCTCGGATTTGGATCCTCTATAATGCATTTTCCGTCGATGGTGAATTTCTTGTGGTAAATTCAAGTGGGATTTATGATATATATGTGGATTTTCCGTCGCTGAAAATCCACTATTATGATCTACCATTGAGGGAAGTAGTTTTATCATAATGGTTTGTGATACATGGTCACATTCTTCTAATAAATGCCAAATGACCATATTGGTTCTATAATTTTTGGCTTGGAATTGCATTGCAGGTATTGATTATATGTTGTAAATTTGAGCCCCTCAATTGTTTATATTGACCCGAGATTTCATATATTCGATTTATATATATATATATATACTAGTAATAATTCGTGCCTGAAGGCATTAAGTAACTCAAAAAATCTCGATTACTAGTTATACAATATAAATATTTCAAAAATATTTTATTTTTTTATTATTTTTTTTAGTTACACGATTCAAAATTAATTTAAAAACACTTTTTTTAAAAATTTTGACAAAACTTCTTTAAAAACACGATTCTTAAAAAATATCAACATGCATACAATTTATATATTTAATCATTATACCTAATAAATATCTTCTTTGTTTTGTAGGAGTCAATATATTGACATGTGTGTGTTGGCGGGTATATAGAAAGAGAGTTATATGAGAGATGTGATAAATTTATGAGGGATGAAAATATGATATAAAAAGAGATTACGATATTAATGGGTATTATATGTATTATATTATTATTATATATATATATATATAGTCATTCAAGCTAAACTCTCAAAAGATAGAATTATATAAGAGATGAGAGTGTGTGTAAGAGAAAGAGATGTAAAAAAATAAAAATTCAATTAGGATCATATAGATATAGATATAGATAAATAGATATGGGATGACATACTTGGACAGAGCTACATAGGGGCGAGGGTGGACATGGGCCCATCCTCAATTTTTTTAAAAAAATATGAGATATATATATATATACTTATATATTTTAAAAGTTATACATATATATATATATATAATTATTTAGTCTTTTTTATTATAATATGACTTTCTTCAGATGACTTTCATTTTATTATGAATTTTTACAAGTGAAAGTGCTTTCAATTGATCTTCATTTGATTTTGTTTTTTCTACGAAAAATTATCTTTTATTTTTATTTGAGTATTGATTATAGTCTTTATTATGTGCCAATTGATTTTTAATTTTTTTACTATGTCTCTTAGATTTTAGTTTAATAGTTTAATTATACTAATATTTTAGTGATAATGTTTAAAACATCATTTATTGAATAAATTTAATAGATTGTTAGTGAATAATTGATATTTTTTAATTATAAAAATGACAATTAGCTTCACTTTTTACATTGGTGATAATTAGTCAATTTTTTATACATATATAATATTTGGGTAGGATTAGATTAGATGAATTTTGATGACTTCTAAATTGTATATTTATATTTCAATTAAATCTTAGTTGTTCTTCTCTCTTTTTTTAAAAAAATTAAGAGTATTAATTTTAATTTTAAAAATTTAAAATTGCCTTTATATTGTTAGTGTAGATAGATATATATATAGATATACAACTGTCTAAGTCAAATTCTCTAATAGTTTAAAAGGGGATGATGAGAGATAAAAAAAAATGTAGTATAGTCTTAGTCAATCTGTTCAATGTTTTGAATGGAGATGAAGAAAGATAAAAAAAATGTATTTGAGTATTGTTGGAAATGTAGATTAATTAGGATCATCAGATCAATAATATTATTATTTTAGGATTATGTTGTGCGTTGTCCGTTGGATGTGTTTATGTTTTGTCTCAAAACGATTTGGATCTCTCTTTGTCTTTTGGATTCAAACTTTGTTCTATTTTATTATATAGATATATATATCTAAAATTACAATTAGAAAATTAAATTATCAACTTATAAAAACATAACAACTATTAAAATTTATACAAAAAAACTAATATCTAATATCAAACAATACTATTAATTTACATTTATCTCTTTTTACTATCTATTCACTTTTATTTTAAATTGTGTAATTAAAAAAATAAAACAAAGTAATTTATTATTTAAAATATAGATATTACACAATTAATACTCAATTTTTAGTACGAGGGAGAGAGAGAGAGAGATTCAAGTGAAAACAGAGATTGCATAAGGAGAAAAAAGAAAAAATATAAACATAAAAAATTAAAAACATAGATAAAACATCATGTTTAATAAAATAAAAAAAAATAAAAAATTAAATTTTCTTCTAACCTACTAAATCTATCCCTCTAAAAATTGAAAAAAAAAATATATTTTTAATTAAAATTTTAAAAAATTACTTTTTCCATCTTATCAACCATAAAAAAATCAATCCTTTATATTTTTCCTCCCATCCCTCTTATCAAAGACAAGGAAGAATCCATCCATCCATCCATCCATTTTGCCATCCACCTTACCAACACAGGCCATAAATCTTCTTCCGGAGAACTTCTATTTTATTGTTGGTCTAGATGATTTGTCTTATTTATATCATGAAACAAATCGTCACATTGGATTTTCTAGTCATCTGATTTTTCATTTTTCGGTTTGGCTTGTTTCCTCATTGTTTACAGAAGTTTATGGTGGTAACATCTGTGGATTCTGGACTACAGGAGGACATGGAAAATATGCGAAGCTTGCCAATCCTAAAGCCACAAACCAGAACTAACAAAAATATTATTATTATTATTATTATTTAAACTTAATTTACTTACCTAATCAATTACAGTTCATCTCAAAGAAAACTAAAAAAAAAAAAAAACAACACAGCTCTCCAGAAAAGGAAAGCACTTTGTGTAGGACTTTCAGTATCTGTGTGCCAACTTCTCCTTTTCCTTGTAGTGCTGTGCATAGCTGCATTTAAAACACAGATCTTAACCAAGCAGAAATCAGTCTCTGTCTATGCAAATTATTTTGAGAGAGAGAGAGAGAGAGAGAGAGAGCGAGTAGGTTTACGCGTAGGTGCCGATGACAGGAGTCAGGAGGAGGGCGGCGTTGTGCCAGTTCTCGGAGACCTTTTGGTGGACCTTCCCCGGAATATCCTTCCAGAGACCAGACATCACCTTCTGTTGAAACGGAGACAGCTCGTACACCACCGCCTTCATCCTCACCAGTTTCTTCCCCATCTCTTCTCTCTCTCTCTCTCACGTTCTCCGATCACTGCTCCGACCGTTACTCTTTCTCCAGAGATTTAAGAACAAAAATGGCAGAAGCATTTATGCAACATGCTCTGCAGTCAGGTTTCCCTTTTGAAGAGAAAGAGAGGATGATGACATAACTCTCTCGAATGTTCATTTGGGCCATTGGGCTTATATCCTAAATTGACTATTATTAGTGGACTTTTTACTGGGCATGTTGAACTTGCCTTTTCAAAGAGCTGTCATCGGGCGCTCCCAATTTCTTCTTTCAAATCCGAAACTCAAGGAACTTTTGGTTTGAATATTTAAAAATAATTTTTTCAAAAAATTTTAAAAAAGTGTTTTTTGATATTTTTGTTTTACAAAATTTATTTAGTTATATGATTTAAAATAATTTTAAATTACAAAAAAGAGGAAAACATGTTTGCAAAGTGATCCACAAAACTAATTTTTAATTTATCTTCTCGTTGCATCTATCTCTCCATTACTTTCTCACACCGTCTCTCTCTCTCTCTCCGTTGTCTTTTCACACATCACAGACATCAGAGGCAGCCCAACAGATCTAGAGTCTTTAGGCGAGAAATTGATGTCGGGCCCTATATATATATATATATATATATTATACTAATTAATCATTGAAATATATTCATTTAAAGACTATTTTTCTTGCTTTTTGAATTGCAAAAATACTGATTAAATTTTTATTTCAAGTTTTGCTAATATATCATTTTCAATAGATAATATAACTAATTCATTTAGTTTATCTTGTGACATAGTTGATCAGAAATAAACTTTTATTAATTTAAGCTCTCGGCTGAAGTTACTGCGTTGTTAACAATATTATAAAAGTTATACATACATTTAGAAAAAAAAATCTAATTGTTTTATATAAGTCAGGGTTTCAGCTAGAATGTTAATTTAATATTGTAAGACTTTTTTAATAGATTCAATTCTTGAAATCAATCTAAACTATCTATATCAGAAAATAAGTCATGCTTCAAAAAAAATTTCAAGGTTAAGGACAATACATTTTCAAACTTTCATCATCTAAAGATTTTAATTTTTTAAAACAAAATAAAAAACCAAAAATAATTTCATATATTTTGAATTTTTTAAACCTACTTGAGATTGAAGAAATATATAAATCAACTACATATAAAAAATACTCAATCCAAAAGGTTCTTCAGATGATAGTGTTACTGCATTCTCAACTACATCACAAAATTAATTTTTCCTAAGAATTTTACGATTTTTACAAAATATTGGTTCTATTTCCATTTCAAGTGCAGTTTCTTTTGATGAAATCAAAGCAGAGTGAAATTCATTTTCTCTATATGATTCTAAAAAAGAAATAAGTCATTTTAATTGATCAATAGCAACATCAATATGCATTTCTTTGGATTGTAAATTTTTACGAACTATGTTAAAAGCAAATAATATATCATACCAAATATTCATACTCAATAAAAATTCAAAATTTTCAATCTCAAGTAGCTAAGTATCTGGGTTCATTCCTTGTTTTAAGATTTTCACTAGTTTTTGTTAATTAAATTAAAACATCTCATATTTTTTCTAATTGAATTCTTTTTTTCATAGACAAGAAAGAGAGAGACGTTGTTGCTGGTGTTTAGGCGTCTAATACGGCTAACAAGTGGAGCAATTTACTGAGTAAGTTGTTATAGAGCTAATGGGTCTATTAATAAATTTTGGGCCCTCTCAAATCAGTTCATTCAAAATATATGTACCCATATGGCTGATTTTGGTTTCGCCAAGTGGAGAGAGAGAAAGTTAGGAGAGAGGAAGGCCAAAAAAAAAAAAAAACAAAAAACAACCTATATACTATGGCTAATTTTGCTACTAAGGGGATTCGAAGGGGATACCTCATTAAAGAGTGAAATTGTTTCTCTTGTTTTCTATTTTTGGCTTGAAAATTTAGAAAACATCTAAATGATGTTCTCTAATTTTTATTCTCAATTCCCACTTTTTTGAAAAATTATTTTTGAAAATTGTTGTCCAAACAACATCTCAAATTTTTTTTTTTTTGTTTTGAGAACAAAAAATTGTTTTCAAAACACAAACCAAACACCACCCAAGATTTTTGTTGCCTCCTCCTATTAGCCATGGATTAAACTCAACCCCCACCACTGTCACCGCTTGTGCACTCTCACCCTACTGAATCAAGAAAGACGTGAAATAACCAAAACCCAATCCAAGTCTGTCAATTGTGTCAGGTGAAACGAGTTCATGTCGAATTTTATCAGATTCGTGTAAAAAAAATCAATTCATACTTAATTCATTTATTAATCCATGTGTAATGAATCGTGTCATATCAAATTCGTATCATATATGAATAGTATATAACTGGTATATAAACTAATTGTTTTGAGAATTTCGTAATCTCCTATCTTTTAATAATGAAATCTTTTTGCTATATTTCGTTCGTGGACATAGATTTGCTTGTTGAGCATATGTTCTTATTTTTCTATTTTGTTGCATTATTGTTTTACTTGTGGCTGTAGTTCATAACAAATTGGTATCATGGTTTTAATATGGCAAAATTAAAAATAGAAAAATTTGGTGATTGGAATAATTTCAATCTACGACAGATCTTATTACACATCATTACTTTGACGAAATGATTTGACAAAATTTTTTGAAGAGATACTATAATCAACGCTGATGGACATTCAATAGATTTGCTATTTTGGAGAAGGCATGTATAAAATTCATTTATGATTTGATGGTTTGTTGTACACACAAGTCAAGGTAGATTTGTTATGAATGTTTGTGATATTTGTAATCTCTCACAGAATTTGTGGATAAGACAATTAGTTCGTTTGCTTTCATTTTGATGGCTTGATGGAATACAAGACAAGATGAAGATTTGTTGTAGGTATCATATATTTCAATTGGAAAATTGATTTGAATTTTATTCTCTTTAGGGATTTAAAAAGGTGAATGCCTTAGAAATTCATTTCAAGTAGAAGATCAATTAGAAACCTTATTGTATTCGGAGACAATATTTTGGGGTTATAAATAGATTATAGATTACTCAGTTTCTTTTATGCCCTTTTGGTTCTTGATTTTGAGGGATTTTGACCCCCAATTTTGTATATTCATGTTTGATTCTATTCTCTGGGTAAAGGGAATTTTGTGTTCTCTTTTTATTGATAGTGAAACTTTGTTATTATGCTGGAGTAGGCTTTCGAGCCAATTCACATAAATTTGTGTTGTGTATTTTTCTATTTCGTTTCAAATATTTATTTGTTGTTTTTGCTCATAACATGAGTCGTCTTATGTATTTTTTTTTAATTAATTTTATTCATACTCGATTCATTTATTAATCGTGTTATGTTGAATCCACTCGCTTATTGGTTACTTAAAAAAGACTTAAATTCTCTAATTTCATATCGTATTCGTGTCTTATTAATGAATTGTGTCATATTTTATCACTTTAACCCAGAATAGAGCCATCACCGCAACCAACACAGGCGAATCAAGAAATATCATAAAGAATCAAAAGAGAGTCCAACTAACCACCCCCCCCCTTCTCCCCTTCTTCTCGAACCCACGACATATCACTTGAATAATAAAAACTTATACATTACTACATTTTTTATCTGTCATAAATTCTCAATGATTAATACGTAGCCTAATAAACTTAAACCTCAAAATGATCGTTTTGTGCAAAAAATTGTTAAAAGTGAGGTCTGCACCTATACTATCTTCTCAAATTTTCAATAATAGAGGCTAAAGCGGGCGTTATCCAAGCCTTGCTTATGTAAATTTAAGCCATTAATTGACAAAATTAGACTAATTGGAGATTGGTGTTTTGTTTTTTTTTAGCTTCTCCCTTTAATATTTGTCAACTCCTTCGATACATCACCCTTTGTTCTGATTAATTCTTGGAATGACTTTGTATATGGTAGGCTATGGTGGTGCCCTGCCAGTAAATATTGAGTACAACGGTTAAATCACGTCAGTATTATTATGTGGTATAACTGTCTAATAAAAAAAATCAAAAAATAGATAAAGTGGATCTCATCGTCTTAGAATATCTCCGGCCCACTCTCTATTTTTTTATCTTTTAGCTACTTTAGCTAGCCAAACACAAAAAATTCTCTCCAACCCACTCTCTATTTCCTAGTTAACCCAAATGACTCACCAAATGTGTTGAGTCATTTGAGCTCTCTAAATTCTCTCTCTATATATATGTTTTACTTCTTTTAAATTATTGGAAGTTAGTAAAAATTGGGTGTAGTAATTAACTAAAATAGAGAGTATGATTAGAATGAATTAATAAAAATGGTTAGTTAAAGTAGTGAATGTAATATTTAAATATATTTTTACTAGCTATTTTAAAAAAGATGGTTGGAGATGCACTTACATGACGATGGTTACATATAAATTTTGTGAGACTCATTTGCTTGTTTGTTCACGTATTAATGAACGATTACATCACGTGATATTACTGACGTGGTATTAACTATTATATCCAATATTTTTTTCCTTTTTCAAACCAAGAAACATGGGGCAACTTGGACGTCGGCATCACCTAACATACTTTACTTGTATTATACATAAAGAGCTTAGCATCAACCTAACATATGAAGCATCTTGTTGGTCTGTACACCAGCACAAAGACATCAACACATGATATGCCTCCATTGGAATCGGTTTCATTGTCGGTCTAGATTCAGAGTATACATTTAATGTAATAATAATATCACGTTATCATTAATGTGTAATATCATCATTGAATTTAAACTTACCATATAAAATAAACCACATTATATCCTTAAACGTCTGTATTCACCACATTCATAAACTATTACATTTGACAAGCTATACTTGATTGGTAATACCACACATCAATAACCATCAAATAACACGTTTTATTGAATATTTTCTCCTAGACTAGTTGTAATAAAAACCTTAGAGAAAAATCAACTCAAAACCAATGTGTGCATTAGGGACACTAAACACAGTGAATGTCCATTAAACTTTCAATCATTTTTACTTAGATGATAGATCATTTATCATAAATTTAAGTAAGATCCATTGTTTATCTATGGGCATCTCACTCATACATAACGAATGACCTATATTGAGAGCAATCGATTATAAATGAAATGAAGAAAATATATATTTTCATTATCTTTTAGAGTCAGGCTGTGAGAAATTTATATCTTATGAATACTTTAGTTTCGGTGTGGATAACTTATTTTTGACCAAATCGAAAAGAAGATTAGTCAAAATACTCATATATATATATATATATATATATATATAGAGAGAGAGAGAGAGAGAGAGAGAGAGAGAGAGAGAGTAGTGGCAACTGAAGATATATGTGTACTAAACTCAATAAGTTCATCTCAATTCCACTAGAGACATATATGTGAAAATGATATTCTCTTAGATAGGTACAAAAAAGGCAGTAATAATGTATATGGTTGTTGAATGGAGAATGGGTCTTTTTTGGTTAAATGGTGCATGGAGAAGTGGAGCAACAAAAATTCGGCTTGTGAATGCCACGAGTTATCTATCGGGTGAAAAAGGATCATCACCCTCTCACATTTTCAAGTATTATATGTCCTAATATTTCCTTTTATTTTTTAAATTACTGTAAAGATCTACCAAAAAATCTCATCTTCTAAAATTAAATGTGTCGTTAAAGTTAAGACATTAAAATGTACTGCAATAGTTTAGTACTTTTCTTAATTCAAGCAATAACTAAAGTTGGAAATTTGAAGGATAAATTTTTTATGACTTAGTTTCAAGGGATAGTTCAAATTGTAATAGGGATGAGTTGCAAACTCAAATGTCTTAAATTAGAATTATAACAATCATTTGAGGGTTTTATCCCTCATAAATATCTTAATTTCAGCTTAGATGGTCTGTCGAGATTAGTCGAGGTGCGCATAAGTTGACCCAGAAACCCCTGACTGTTAAATAACAAAAAAAATAGAAATTACAAATAGTCTAAGCGATGATATTTCAAATAGGTTAAGACTTAAGACATCAATTATCCTAAATAACCACTTGCAATTGAGAATGGAGCCCCGAGAGTGAGATGATATATCAAGCTTAGTGAAGCCATCGGTGTTGGGGCAGTAATCTAAGGATTATGTCTAGTTTGTGACTGGTTTCTCTTAAAGAATTTGTGTCAATTTACAAAGAAGACAATTAATCAACACAATTAGTAGATAGAGAGAATTTTATGCAGAAATTTAGCCACTTCCAAATGTCAGTAGCACATAGGATGAGTAATAAAATTTAACTATAAGATTAGCTCAAATAGTAACAAAGATGAACTGTAAATTCAGATATTCTGAGCTTGAATGTTGGTAACACCTTAGAGTCAGATTATGAGGGATTTATCTCTCATGAATATCCTAGTTCCGATTAGATGACCTGCCTTTGATGAATCGGAAAGAAAATTAGTCAAAATGCGCATAAACTGACTTAGTCCTGATCATTGAACCAAAAAAAAAAAAGTTATAAAATTCCATGTTACCTAAATTTGACAAGAGTAGACACAAGATCTCATCAGGTCAACTTCTCGCACATATTTTCTTTCCATAAAATTACTTTAATAGAAAAAAAGTAGATTAAAGTATGACTTGCAATTCCACGAGGAATGGTACCAATTGATTTTCATTTTTCAATAATAAGTGAGGAATTCAAGGCAATTGCTCATGCATGGTATTCTTGATGTCACCAATGAGACCGTAAAGAGAGACGACATTACAATTGATCAAAATAGAGAGGCAATGTTTTGTTTAATTAAGATGATCCTGCTTTTTTAGGGTTAAAAAGGGTAGAAAAAATGACTCAATCCAACGTTTAAATATCCATTCAAATATCCCATGCCATATTTTGAGGAAAAGTCCAAATGACCTTCAATAAGAAGATACTTGTACAAGAAATTGAAACAGGTGGATAGGTATTCTCGTTCCACCCATCAACTCAAGTAATTTGACATCAAGAGAGGGTATAGCCTTTACTTTAAGGGGGATACGACAAATTTGATGGGCGCTACGAACTTAATTGGTTCGAGTCTTGGTATGGAAATTTATTAAGAGCATTTTTAACCTTAAATCAAATTTTTATTTAAATTTAAGTAAACATTTAAGTAAAAAATTTAATTTGATACAAAACACTCCGATGGAAAAACTCAAAATTAAAGAAGACAAACCCAAATTTAAAAGATGACAGAGTACGGCCGTTAGATCTATAAAGAAAAATGAAATCTAATCATTAGACATTTGAGTAAAGATTTGAATTTTTCCTAATTTGGGTAAAAATTTTAAATTTTTTTGATTTATTATGAGTTTGAGTGTAAGATTAGAGAAAAATTTTAAATTTTTTTTACTTAAATTTAAATTTAAGTTTAGAAAAGAGAAAGGGTTGAAAATGCTTTAAATAATACAACTTTTTAGCTTCCTAAAACATTAATTTACACATAAAAAGGTACTATACAATAAAAGTCTTATATATAAATCTTAGTAAATAAATTAATAACGCATTTATAAAAGTGCATATGTATATTACTCCATATATATGCAATTAATTTTAGAAAAAAAGAAGTAAACTTAGGTGGTGTTTGATAAAAAAAAAAGAAGGGGGTAGTGTTTAATAAAATTGAAAACTGAAAGCTGAAAGTTTGAAAGTTGAAAGTTGAATACTGAATTTATGGATTGTTTGGTATCCACTGAAATTTAAGTATTGAATCAAACCAATCTGTTTGATAACTATACAGAACTGTCGTCTGAAAATAAATTAATTTTCAGTTTTACCCTTCCACTATTTAATTTTAAAATATTTATAAAATATGTTTTTATCTAATAGAAAATGACAATATATCAAATCAATAATAAATTGAATAATACAATAATTGAATAATAACATCTAGTCAAAAAAAAAAAAGAAATAACAACAAATAAATAATCAAATCACAATAAGTGAACAATAACACATTAAATTACATAATAAGTTAACAATAATATCTGATAAAAAAATAACTAATAAATAATCGAATAACAATAAATAAATAAATAATCAAACTAAAAAAATAGAATAAATTAAATCTCATTAATAATATGTGTGTGTGCAATTTGTGCTTGTGTGTGAGGAGTTTGGGTGGTTGGTGGGTGGGGTGGGTGTACGGTGCATGTCTGTGTGTGCGGTGTGGGTGTGCAGTGAACCTGGGTGTGTATTTCAATATGTTTATTTGTAGCAAACGAGCGAAAAAAAGAAGAAGAAGAAAAAGAACACCTATTATCTGAAGAAAATGATTGACAAGGAGGATAAATGGGTTAGGAGTTTTGGAGAAAACACTAATTAAAATTTTAATAAGATTGTAAAATATTTTGGGGTATAATTGTCAAATTATAAATATTATTAAAGATGATTTTATTGAGTGTTTTCAGCTTTCAGAATTAAGTAATATATCTCCTACTTAATATTGTATCCTATTTTAAAGGAGCACTTAACATAATAAGAGAGTTAAAATTTTAGTTATCAAACGAGCTTAATTAATAAGTGCCAAATACATTCATTTTAAGTGTTGAATTTGAGTTAACAAACACACTCTTAGACAGAGGACGAAGCTTCTTAACCAAAAATAAAATGAGAAAATTTCATCAACACTCCTTCTATATAAGTCTATCTTCAACGACACTCCTTCCATTTTCTGAAATTTCATTGCACTTTCTTTTAGTTTATATATCCTCTTCACCTAGACCCCCCTACTGTAACCACCCATTAGTGACCATATGAAAAGTGTTGATGTCATACTAAAAATATTTATTAAATGTCAATTTTACCCTTCTTATTCTTCAAGAAACCCTTGTTTCACCTTTCTCTTTCTCATGTCTAAACAACCCAATCGCCTAGTTGCAAAACCACCATGGCATTGAACCCGAGCCATTGGTCCATTGTCACAGTTATGAAACTAGCATGTGCATTATGCATACCCGCCATTGTCACCAACAAAAACAGAAACTATTATTTGTGAACACAAAGGAGATAGTTGTTTTGTACTTGCTCTTCTCAAAGTTTGATTCTTGTATGTATATCCATCAATGGATTCGAGTATTTGTTGATAGTGTCCTTACCAGAAATGGGTATATATATGCCCAAATCAACGATTTAACCTCACGCAAACCACTAAATTTTGATACTCTAACTTGAACTTTGATCCAAGCACAATTGAAAGCGGAGCTCGAAGGATTTTGGAATCAAAGGCCACTATTGTATGGCCCAGTAATCAACTGCTCAATTTCAAGAATTTGACATCTGTTTCATTTAAATAAGTTTGTAAAATATGACATACTAGTCAAAGTCAATAACCTTCACAAATCTCTACTTCGAAGAAGGTGATTATGATTAAGAATTAATAATTATTTCAATCATTGTGCCTAACAAAGTCTCCATCTTCGACGAGTTCCATGTGAATTGTATACTCATGTGACTTCAATTGGGGACCACAAAAACCACACCATCAAACCACCACCCCATCAGAAACTCACCGTTAATCCCATAAATCCCATCCCAAAAAAAATTAGATTCCAATTGTGTGTGCAGGATCTTAAACAATATAAATACGAGAACAGATCTCTCCCGTGGTGAACTCAAGTCAGTCAATCAAATGATCAACCTTGCTATTGGGAACAACCTGTGAGGTCCTGTGGTAACTTGGAACGATAATGGAAGACCCACGTGGATCAACGGAGCGATCCAGTAAGGCTGAGGAAGGTTCCTGGAACAAAGAAAGACAAGTTAGAAGGGCGCCAGAGTGTTTTCAGGTGTATCCCCTCCGACGATCAAGTCAGTATTTGAGAGAGGGGGAAAAGAAAACACTGAGTATAGGTTTTAGGAAAGATTTTTTGTTACGTACCGTCTTGCCTTTTGCGAGGACTATTTATACCTCAAAAACTCATGATTGCTGTCAGTGTAGTCAGTAGGTGATCATTAGGTACAGGCAACGTGAGCACTGATTCCTATGAGGAATGTCTTCTCTCTTAACTGCTCGGGACCCCGAGCAATCAATGCATCCTCATCGGCCTGCCGAATATTCAATGAGTTTTTCTCGGCAAGAGAGTAATAAATGCCCAGTATCAGGGATATTTATTGTCTTTCTCTTCCGAGCCTTACCACATTAAATGTTGTCTCATTAAGGGAATAACCTAATTAAATGCTTGTTTTCCCAAGTTGTGTGTCAGCAAGGACATCCGGTCTTTTTGTCTCTGATGTGACACAATATGCCACGTGCCCCTTTCCTATTGGCTACGTCTTCTGTCTTCCTATGCCTTCTGACACCAATTGTGTAAGACGAGGTCATGATGGCTAACCTAGCCTAGCTTAGGCTAGTAACCTGTACATCAATAGCCTCTACGGAAGTAGAGAATGTCATCCTGGACGGTACACCTCGGAACCGTGGGGGAGGTACATCTCGGAGCCAAGAGGGAGGTACATATAGGGACCGATGTACCATATCCCTGACCGAGGGATACGTGTCGGTACGTAAACGTACTGGATGCCATTGATCCCTACGACCAGTACCTCAGGGGAGAGGGACTTGTGAACCGATGGGTACGTGTCGTGATCACAGTAACAAGAATTTAGTGACACCGAGGACACGTGTCTTCATCTTGGAGTATTTTGGAAATGTCCCATCAACTGCCCCCTAGCCTTCGATCTTCTGACACCGAGGACACGCGTCGTAAGGAGACGAAGGGTTCTACAACAACCTCAATCGCTTCATCGTTGTTTTTAGCCGCTTTCCTCTGCTTAGGACGTCGTGCGCATTAAATGTGTCTTTTCGTACTTCGCGCCCAATGATGGGATAGGTACTATATATAAATGGGCTTCCTCTTTTTTTTTCTCATTTCGTCATTCTGAACTTTCTCTAGAGAGCCCTTGCCTGAAACTTCACCGGAGATCCCATTTCTTCCGTTTGTCAACTGCCCAACCATTTCACCGGAGTCTTAAGGCCAGCAGACCCATCCTTGCTTCTGAACTTTTTGGAAGGAGTCGCTTCAAGTTTTCCAGAAAAAACTTCTTTTTACATTCTGGTGAGTACTAGTATCTTTCCTCTCTTCGCTCTTCTGTCTCTTTTGGTTTTTCGATAACTGGAGGTATTTTCTGGTTGCCACTCAGTGACCAATCCTCGGGAAGCCTCCTGGGGGATCTTCGTGGGAAAAAAATACCCTCCACTTTTTATCACTTTTTGGAGATGCCTCATCGTCGCCTTGCCCCCGAGAATTCCGAGGCCAGTTCTTCGAGGTCAGGGAAGTATAAAGTAAAGGGGGGCGAGCAAATTGATAGGTTTAGGGTCAAGTACAACATCCCCCCGTATGTAGGCATAGAGGATTATAACCCGGTTGTGCATCTCCGTACCCTGGGGACCGAGGATGAGATGCCCTTCTATACCAAAGCCATCATAGAGGGCGGAATTAGGTTCCCTCTGCCCCCTCTACTCCTCCAGTTCCTCTCTCATTTCCACCTCTTCCCCGGGCAGTGTTGCCTTAATGTCTTTAGGATAATTATGGGGGTCCTAGAGCTCAGCAGGTGTCTCGGGGTAAATGTTGGGCTGAATGATATCCTCTTTTGCTATTCCCTCTTGAGAGTTATGCCTCAACAAAACTTCTACCTCAAAGCTAGGGACCCGTACATGTACCTCGTAACTCACCTTCCTGACTCGGACAAGGGGTACAAAAATGACCCACTTATCTTCAAGGGATCTTGGCAGAGAGGTGCCGGTCCCGAGTACAACAGCTTGTTATACCCTTTGGAATGTAGAACGACAAGTACGTCGGTTTCTTCGGATCTCATTATTTTTGTTCTTGAGATTTTCTACAAGTGTTCGTAACCCCCTCTCCTCTCTTTTTTGTTTGTGTGCAGACATCCCTGCTCGGGAAACAGCTCCTCCACCTTGGTCCTTGTTGAACTTCGCCGACCTAGTCACTGTTTGGAGTTTTACTGGTGATGACGGGTTCGACTGGGTTGCCCACATCCTCCTGAATTACACTCTCGGATATAAAAAGTTCTCGCAGCTTTCCCAGCCTTTCGAGCCTTTACAGTGGTCTGAATTCTTCGATTAGGCGGTGAGGCAAGAGAACGAGGAGAATTTGGAGGAAGACCCCGACCGGGCTACGGAGGCAGAAGTAGAGGGTGAAGTTGACGAGCTCGAGATTAGAGAGGATTTGGTTCCTTTGCACGCCGAGGTGGGGACTTCGGGGAGAGATTCGTGGCCTGACTTTCACATCCTGCAATCTCTACACGTCGAGGACGTCCTTGAGATAGCTATGTCCAACACTCCCCGCATTAATCTAGGGTTCCTGAGGCAGAGGCAGGCCCTCGCTGCCGGGAGGGGACGAGGATCAACCGGTGGGGCCCCATCAACAGGGACCAGCGCCACCCTACCTTCAAGAGTCGATGGTCGGGGTCAGGTGCGTGACCGAGATCCTCAGGTAGAGGAGGAGAGAAGGGTCAAACAAAGGCACGACGGCCTCGGCAGGGGACCTAGGGCCCTCTCCGCTCAGCAGCAAAGCAGGAGAGGCCGTGGGTTACCTCCTCCCCAGCAGCACCAGCAACAATAGCAACAACAGCAATAGCAACAGCAACGACAGACTCCCCCTCCCCCTCCGCAGACGGTGGAAGCCGCGGAGTGGAATCCTCGAGCCACTGATCACATGAACCGAGTGATCAGGGTCGACGACTCCATTTTGCTGGACCCCCATGTCGCCAATGTAGTGAGTGAGCCGTTGCACTTCGATGCCGACATGGCGGCTCACAGGGAGCGATCAACGAACGTGTTGTTTCGCTCTATCATCCAAAATTCTCTGGTGGTAAGTTCATCTTTGCTTCAGTCCCTTCCATCGCTTTTCTTTTTATTGACAAGTCATTTCCCTTGCAGGCCACCCAACAGATTTCAGTAATTGCGGCTCGGTACCATGTGGCCAGGATGGACCTCCAGCGGGTTCGAGAGCAGAAGGGAGAGGCCGAGGGTGCCCTGGCTAGTGCTAAGGAGGACGTAGTTGCCAGGGATTCCACCCTCACGGGGCAGGCTGCTCAGATCGAACAACTCCTCAAGGATGCCGAGTTGGCGAAAATCAGCGCTGAAAAGCTGAGTGCTGCTTTAATCGACGCTGAGAGGAGGATAACGGAACAGACGTAGCGGCTCTCTTCGGCAGAGAAGAGGGCTGTTGGTTCAGAGGAAAGCTGTCTGGCTCTGACCCAGGAGCTGGACAGGATCAGGGCTGAGGCACAGAACAGGAAGTTCGAGGAGCAACTCCGAGAAGAGTTTGCCGATGACGTGCTCCCCGTTCTTGAGGAAAATAGTAAGGAGTTCTTCAAGAAGGGGTGGAACGAGGTGTTCCAGTCTGCTGGGATCCCTCCAGAGTCCCCACTCTTTCAGATGCACAAATACGTGCCCTCGGCGGAGATGGAACAGGCCGAAGCCAAGATTGCTGCCGAGGGCGTGATTCCAACGCTGGTGCAAGTTTCGGCAGATCCGCCTGAGGCGGTAATTGTGGATTTATCTGATGAGGCCCTGCTGGACTAGGCCCTTGACCATAACATTCCCCAGGCTCTCTCTATTGCCGAAGTACCTCCCACTCTGCTTGCTACCGAAGCTGCTCAACCTTTTTATGCTGATTCGCCCTCGGATGATGTTTTGGAGATGCCCGGGGCCAGATGAAAGCTCTTTTCTTTTCGATTGTACTTTTTTCTGTTGTAGCTCTTAGGGACGTAAAACCCCTCTTTTTGAAATAAAGCTTTTTTTTTGGAGTACTTATACTTTCTTGCGTGCATTTTTTTTTTTTGGCGTAGGAGTCCTTGAACTCTGTCCCCAGGGCCTTACCCTTCTAGGAGGCTTGCTCCTGTGTGTGCTTCGGGGGCAGGAGTCCTTGAACTCTGTTCCCAGGGCCTTACCCTTCCAGGAGGCTTGCTCCTGTGTGTGTTTCGGGGGCAGGAGTCCTTGAACTCTGTCCCCAGGGCCTTACCCTTCCAGGAGGCTTGCTCTTGTGTGTGCTTCGGGGACAGGAGTCCTTGAACTCTGTTCCCAGGGCCTTACCCTTCCAGGAGGCTTGCTCTTGTGTTTTTCTTTGGGGTGCAGGAGTCCTTGAACTTGAACTCTGTCCGCAGGGTCTTACCCTTTAACTTTGCCGTTGGTGAGCATTGAAGGAGATAATACTCAAAAATAGTATTTCTTTAGATTTATCACATTCCAAGGTCATATTACAGGTTTCCCTTCTAAATCCTCTAATCTATATGACCCGGAGCCTCCGACAGATATCACTTTATAGGGCCCTTCCCAATTAGGTCCCATTTTTCCTTCTGCTGGGTCACGAGTATTGGTCGTTATCCTTCTGAGGACCAGATCACTGATTTGGAACTCTCGCGCCTTGACCCTTTTGTTGTGAAGTTGGAAAATCTTTTCCTGATACTTGGCTACCCTTAAGGCGGCTATCTCCCTTCTTTCCTACGCTAGATCCAAATCCAGTCTGAGTTGTCTATCATTTCCCCCTGTGTCAAAGGCCTGTGTCCTTATGGTTGGAAGCCCTACTTCCAGAGGTATGATCGCTTCCATTCCGTAAGCCAGGGAGTAAGGGGTTTCTCCTGTCGAGGACCGAGGGGTGGTCTTATACGCCCATAAAATGTTCAATAGCTCGTCCACCCATTTTTCCTTAGTTTTCTCCAATCTCTTCTTGATCCCATTGATAATTGTTTTGTTAGAGGCTTCTACCTACCCATTGGCTTGAGGGTAGGCAGCGATGAAATAGAAATTACAGATTCCAAGTTGCTCGCAAAAAGACTTGAAACGCCCGCTGGTGAATTGAGTCCCGTTATCCGATACTAGTGCTCGACGAATCCCGAATCTGATGACTATATTTTCCCAGATGAATTTTTTAGCATCTATGTCGCGGATGTGAGTCAATGGTTCTGCCTCAACCCACTTGGTGAAATAATCTGTGACCACAATGAGGAACTTCCTGTTTTCAAGAGCCTTAGGCAGGAGTCCAACTAAGTCAAGTCCCCACTGGGCGAATGGCCAAGGACTGGTCAAGGGGTGCAAGTCCCCCGCGGGTTGCCTGATTGCTGGGAAAAACTTCTGACATTGGTCGCATTTTTGGACATATGCGTGTGCGTCCTTTTGCATTCGCGACCACCAATATCCTTGCGACATGATGCGGTGTGCCATGGATCGCCCCCAGAGTGCCCCCCGCATATTCCTTTGTGTATCTCATAGAGGAGGTCCTCCACCTGATCCTCCTAGACGCAGAGTAGGTAAGGTCCTAAGAAAGACCTCCGATATAGCTTCTGATCCGGAGAGACCCAAAATCTCGGGGCTTTAAATTTTATCTTCCTGGCTTCCTTTGAACACTCTGGGAGGTCTCCTGTTATTAGGAACCTGAGAAAGGGATCAATCCAGCTGGATGGTTTGTGTGTGTCTTGGACGGCCATTGCCTCAGGGGTTTGGTCTATGCAGGAGGTGAGAAGGTATTCTATGGTGATTCTACGTGACTGAGAGGATTTCAGTGCCGAGGCCAGGCAAGCCAGGACGTCGGCATGCGTGTTCTTGTCTCGGGACACTTATTTGATCTCAATATTTTCTGAATTTGTGGATTACAGTCCTCGCCTGGTTATGGTAAGCCTTCATCCTAGGGTCCTGTGCCTCAAATTCTCCGTTAACTTGGTTGACCACCAGCATGGAATCGCAATGTACGATCAAGTCCGTGACCCCAGTTGCTTCGGCTAATCGAAGTCCCGAGATGAGAGCCTTGTACTCAGCATCATTTATTGGATGCTTTGAATTCCAGCAGAACGACCTGCTCTGCGATCTTCCTGTCCGAAGAGACTAGCAAGATACCGATCCCGGACCCCTTACTATTTGATGAACCATCCACACACAAAAGTCATGGTGATCCCTCACAATTCGTTGGGGACGCTAAACCGGGAAGAGGCGGTCTTTCTGGAACGGGATGTCCCCTTGAAAACTCAGCTATGAAGTCCGCCAATACCTGACCCTTTATAGCAGTTCAAGATTTGAAATGAATGTCGTGTTCCCCCAACTTCACTGCCCACTTGAAAATCCTTTTGGATAGGCCTGCCTTCCTCAAAATGGCCTTTAAGGGCTGATCAGTAAGGACGGTAATTAGGTGTGCCTGGAAATAATGCCTTAGTTTCCTTGTAGTTGTGACCAGGGATAGAGCCAGTTTCTCTAGGGGCAGATATCTTGTCTCCGCGTCCAGGAGCGCTTTGCTTATTTAATAAATCAGTTTCTGGCGGTGCTCATGCTCATGGATAAGCACTCCACTGACTGTAAATTCTGATACGGATAAGTACAAGAAGAGCATTTCCCCCTGGATAGGGACAGATAGGGTCGGGAGAGTCCTGAGGTACTCCTTGATTCTAGTCAGGGCGTCTTCGCACCCCTGGCTCCACATATCCTTCCCAGCCCTCTTGATGGCTCCAAAAAAGAGTTTGCATTTGTCTGAAGAGCGTGAGACAAAACAGTTAAGTGTTGCCAACATCCCTGTGAGCTTTTGGACTTCTCGAACAGTTCGAGGGCTCTGGATGTCTAGGATTGCTTGAATCTGGTCTGGGTTGGCTTCGATTCCTCACTGACTCACCAGATATTCGAGAAATTTACCTGACTCTACTCCAAAAACGCATTTTGCAGCGTTCAGCTTCAGCCCGTACTCCCTGAGGGTGGAGAAGGTATCCACCAAATCTGCCAAGTGGTCACAGTTTCGTTTACTTTTCACTAGCATATCATCAATGTAGACCTCCATGGTGTTGCCGATCTGCTTTTTGAACATCCGATTCATCAGTCTTTGGTATGTTACCCCGGCGTTCTTTAGCCCAAATGACATCACTTTGTAACAATAAACTCCCTTTGGAGTGATAAACGTCGTTTTTTCCTGATCTGGGGGATGGAGAGGGATTTGGTGATATCCTACTCGGGCATCCAATAAGTCCATGCGTTCGTATTCGACAGTGGCGTCCACTAGCTGGTCCACCTTTGGTAGGGGGTAGTCGTCCTTGGGACATGCCTTGTTTAGATCAGTGAAGTCTACGCAGATACGCCATTTCCCCCCTTCTTCTTCGCACATACCGTGTTAGACATCCATTCTGGGAACTGTACTTCTCGGATGACGTCGGCCTCCAGGAGTTTGTCGATCTCTTCGTTGATCACACGGGCATGGTGCGGGGCCATGCGCCGTGGCTTCTGTTTCACTGGCTTGTGCGCCGGGTCAACATGCAGTTTGTGTGTAATTATTTCGGGATCCACTCCCGTCATTTCCATTGCGTTCCAAGCGAACACGTCTGTATTTTCTCTCAGGAACTCAATCATCTCCTCCTGTTCGGTTGTGGGCATCGCGGTTCCAACTAAGAAGTATCTTTCCTCCTCATCCTCTACCAAGGGCACCTTTCGGAGGTCCTCCATCGACCGCTCTGTCGGGTCAATCTGGGGGTTATCCATTCCTGGACGCCCGGTCTGTGATTGTTATTTTTCCAGGATCTCTTCCGGAGCCCGCCCTTTTCTTGGGTGAAAGCCCCTACTCTAACAGCCGAATAAAAATAATTTTTCGCGAATGCTTGGTCCCCTCGAATTTCCATGATCCCCTCTAGCGTGGCAAACTTCAGTTTCTGGTGATAAGTGGAGTACACCACTCCCAACGCATGCAGCCACGCTCGTCCCATGATCACATTGTAGGGAGAGTCCGTATCAATCACGACAAACTCAGTGTTGATGGTGAAGGGACCTGTGACAACTGACAATGTGATTTTACCTATGGGTAGGGCGAACGAGCTGTTGAATCCGATTAGAGGTGTCCTGACCTTGGTGAGGTCCTTGTGGCCAAAACCCATCCATTTTAAAGTGTCAGAGTACATTACTTCTGAGGAACTCCCAGAATCTATCAACACTCTCTTGACGTCGAACTTGCCTATCTTTAAGGTTATGACAAGGGCGTCGTTATGAGGAGTCACCACTCCCGTCAAGTCCGCGTCAGAGAATGTGATGCTCGGTTCGCCAATCTTGGCCCTTTTATTGGACAGCCCCCCATCATTCTCGGCCACCTTTCTTGTAAAAGCTACCGTCTTGAGATCGGACTCGAGTTCCTTGGACGTGGGGCGATCTAGCGAACATACATGGATCACATCTATGACGTTGTCCGGCTCCTCGGTCGGGACAGGGGTATGTCTCTCTTCCGGCCCGGGCTCTATGTATTCTTTCAAGTATTCGTCTCGGACCAACCTCTCCAAGAAAGATTTGTATACCCTGCAGCTTTCGGTGCGATGGCCGAAATCCCGGAGATAGGAACACTTGACCCTTTGATCACGGGTGAAGGGATCGCTCTGCATCCTGGGCGGCCACTTGAAGAATGACTCATGCTTGATCTTGTGGAGCAACTTGTAGATGGGTTCCTTGAACATAGTGTGAACTCCTTTGAATGACCCCCTCGGAGGGGGTAGCAGTCACTTTCGGGAAGTATCCCTCTGCTCCCTCTCTTTTCTCTTAAATTGGAGGGTTCTGCCTTTACTGCTTCCCATCTCATCCTCGATCCTAGAGTATTTGTTTATCCGGGCCATCAACTCGCCCATATCCGAGGGAGTCCTTTTGGTCAAGGATCGATACAGGTCCATGTCCCTTGTCAAGCCGAGCCTGAAAGACGCCGCTGCCATAACTTTCGAACAGCCTTCTACCTCATTAACCTCCTCCTAGTACCAAATGGCGTACTGACGGAGGGTCTCGGATTCCCTCTATCTGAGTGTCAGTAATGATCCGATGTCTTTTAGGTCGCTTACTCCCCGTAATGAATTGGGCTAGGAACTGTCTCGTCAGCTCCTTCCATGATCCAATGCTGTTTGGGAGAAGAGCCTTGAACCACTTCATCGCGGAGTCCCCCAAGCTCATGGGAAACACTCGGCAGAGGAACTGTTGGTCTGAATGATACAGGGACATCATAAGTTTTGAATCTCGGCACGATGAATTTTTTTGGAATATCCATCTCTGTGATACCCCTGGAAAAGGGTGATTGCATGTCTTCGTCTTCGACATCATCCTGGACAGCCTTGTCTTTTCTCCTGAATTTTAACCGAGCCCTGAGATCAATTTTCTCCCCAACGGGGTGTCTTCTGAAGTCTCTGAGTTCGTCAATAGGTTCCCATTTCCTGGGCGTCGCGTGGATAGGGTTGAATCCTCCTCGGACTCATCTCCCTTCCTCCGTCTTGATAGTCCTCGTTGGAGGTCGTCTAGGGCTAAAGGCCTTGCCTTCCTGGAATGGTCGTTAAGAGGGCGCTCATTGGCTCTTGGTCGTTTTGGGGCCCTGGAGCTTTCCGTTTTGTCATTTAAATGATTCCTCAGATCCTTCGTTTCTACCTCCCGGGCGGGGAGCCCACGAGAAAGGAATGAGTCCCTCGACCCTTCGCTAGAGGCGGCGAATTCGTTGAGCCGACTTAGGACGTTCACATTATCCTTTTCCAACTGTCATAATCGATCCCTAAACTTTTCTTCGATCACCTCCGCTAGTTGGCGAGCCAAGGGGGTGGTTCCTCCTGACCTGATGCCCATACTGGTCTGAGGAGTAGGCCCTCTTGACTGAATAGAGACATTTCTATTCCCATCAATGTGATCCCTTCCTCCATCATGACATGGAGCTCGTAATTCAAGACTCTTTTGCTGGGGACCTTTCCCTTTTTGTCGAGTATTCACCATGGTTACGATTCTTTACAGAGAATAAACTAGGAGAACTAGTCGTTTCCCACAGACGGCGCCAAATTGTGTGTGCAGGATCTTACACAATATAAATACGAGAACAGATCTCTCCCGTTATAAACTCGAGTCAGTAAATCAAATGGTCAACCTTGCTATTGGGAACAACCTGTGAGGTCCTGTGGTAACCTGAAACGATAATGGAAGACCCACGTAGATCAACGGAGCGATCTAGTAAGGCTGAGGAAGGTTCCTGGAACAAAGAAAGGAAAGTTAGAAGGGCGCCAGAGTATTTTCCGGCGTATCCCCTCCGACGATCAAGTCAATATTTAAGAGGGGGGAAGAAGAAAATACTGAGTATAGGTTTTAAGAAAGGTTTTTTGTTGCGTACCGTCTTGCCTTTTGCGAGGATTATTTATACCTCAAAAACTCATAATTGCTGTCAGTGTGGTCAATAGGTGATCATTAGGTACAGGCAACGTGCGCACTGATTCTTATGAGGAATGTCTTCTTTCTTAACTGCTCGGGACCCCGAGCAATCAATGCGTCATCATCGGCCTGTCGAATATTCAATGAGTTCTTCTCGTCAAGAGAGTAATAAATGCCCAGTATCAGGGACATTTATTGTCTTTCTCTTCCGAGCCATACCGCATTAAATGTTGTCTCATCAAGGGAAATGACCTAATTAAATGCTTGTTTTCCCAAGTTGTGTGTCAGCAAGGACATTCGGTCTTTTTGTTTCTGATGTGACACAATATGCCACGTGCCCCTTCCCCATTGGCTGCGTCTTCTGCCTTCCTGTGCCTTCTGACACCAATTGTGTAAGACGAGTTCATGATGGCTAACCTAGCCTAGCCTAGGTTAGTAACCTGTACATCAATAGCCTCTGCGGGAGCAGAGAATGCCATCCTGGACGGTACACCTCAGAACCGAGGGGGAGGTACATCTCGGAGTCGAGAGGGAGGTACATATAGGGACCGATGTACCATATTCCCGACCGAGGAATACGTGTCGGTACGTAAACGTACTAGATGCCATTGATCCCTACGACCAGTACCTCGGGGGAGAGGAACTTGTGAACCGATGGGTACGTGTCGTGATCACAGTAACAAGAATTTAGTGACACTGAGGACACGTGTCTTCATATTGGAGTATTTTAAAAATGTCCCATCACTAATGCTAATCAAAAACTAAACCCAAATTCAAATCACCCATTAATCACAAATGCAAAATTGGTCATGTTCTATGTACGAACTGGATTTGAAGGGTAGTGCTAGTGGTGGGCATATGCGGCAGTGGTGTGTGCATGCAATGACAGTGGTGGTCTTGAAAAATTAGTTTGTTTCTCTTTCTATGTCTCTCTCCTCCGTTATATGCATACATCCCATTTCTTTATTTTTCTGGTCTCACAAACAACAACTAGTGTGGTCGTGGGGAGGGGATTACTGGTGGTTGGGAAAGAAAAAGTGAGGGGATGGGGATGCGGATGCAAATGGGGGAGATGGAAATGGCGGGGTGGATGGTGAAGAAGGTGATGTGGGAGAAATGGGTGGGGGAATATCTGGTTTCAGTCAGGGGGTTGACATTTGGTCTCTCTCTCTCTCTCTCAATATTATCAACATATGCATATGTATACGTATATAGAAAATAAGAATATATATTTATAAAATCTATGGATAAAATGGTAAAACGTGTGTTTTTATCACGTCTGTTAGTCGACCAATACTGATGGGAGATATCAGTGAAATTTTAAAAAAGGAAAATAATGTCCTTAAGGATAGATCTATTTAGAGAGTGTGTGGATGAAATTTTTTCAAATAAAATGTACAATAGCAAAAATGTGAAATCTAATTGCTATTTGTGAATCTCCACTATTGAATTTGAGTCATAAAAAGTTTTATTTGATACAAAAAGTTATAATAGATAAATTTAAATTTAAAAAAGGATAAATTATGACTATTAAATCTATACAAAATAATTAAATCTAATTATTAGTGATTTGATTAAAAATTTGAGTTTTTCTTAATTTAGTATGAGCGGTAGTATAAAATGGGAGAAAATTTTTAAATTTTTTTTATCTAAGTTTTATATATGTTCTTGAAACGATGTAAATTGGTTGATTTGGTAAAATATCAAATGAGGGAGGCCGTTTGTGTAATTTTAGTCTTGTTCCATCACCGTCATCTGACTCTCAGTGTTCTTAACCTGTACCTCTCGAATCTTGAATTCTTACTCTCGTAGAAAAGTAGGGTTGAGTTTGAATTGTCCACAAGTATTGCAGGAGAGAGAGAGAGAGAGAGAGAGCTTAAAAAGAGTAATGGTCAAAGAAAACCCCACTACTCGTTCTTTTCCAACAAAGGTAACAACATGTATTAGACTACTATTAAGTGGTGTGATATCATTCAAGCTGGTGAGAGAGAAAAAAGAGAGAGAGACTTTATTCACTGTGCAGAAATACGACTACTATTTAGTGGTGTGATATCATTCAAGTTGGAGAGAGAGAGAGACTTTATTCATTGTGCATAAATACACATTCCCTGGTGCCTTACAACCAACACTCCCTGAAAAAAATCCCCTGAGAAAGGTAAACAAGACCCCACTCTTTTATCTCTTAGAGTCTCTCTCTCGCCAGATTTGTAAGATTTCAGCATCGCTTTCCTTACCTCACTCCCATGACGATGGCGACACATCCTCCTCCTACATACAGCTTCTCTCCCGCGATTCCTGCTATCTATCCTCTTTTCCACTTTTCATTTCTATTGCATTTTTTTTTCCAAACTTTTCCGTTTCACCTCACCTACCGTGTTCTATCACTTTCTCCCTACTGTTTTTCTGTGTTTTGCCCCCTAGTTTTTTCTTTCAAGCTTCAACTTCTCATTCCAGGTCTTCTTTAATCAATGAAATTAGGGTTTGTGAAGATGAAAAGTAGCGTCAAAGCAGATATTGGTTCCCATTGATGGAAACCAACCGACGAGAAACTTTGTAAGTGAGCCCATCTTTGTTTGTGCACTGATGAATATATGTGAGCATGTGTATTTACATGCATATATATGGTAGTTGTAATGAAAGTAACCTCTTTGTTCAAAATTTTTAAACGACGATTTCTTGGGATCTTTGACGAGTAGAAGCAGAGATCTCTTGGGATAGCTATTTCTGTGTGTTTAACTACCGCCGTTTTGGAGGATGGATCTCAATTATATATACGGCCATGGAGATCAGCTGTACATGATGTTATGGGGTTTTTGATATTATGCCTTACCTGTGGTTTTTGAACTCAATGTTGACTGGGGAATATTAGGTTATATGGGCTCCTAGGTAGGTACTGATGCTTCAGTGGTTAGGGTTACGGTTAGGGTTAGGGTTTTTGCAGCCTTTTGCTTTCTTGGGAAACTGCAATTGCCTAGAGCTATAGAGAATATTAACTTTCAGAACTTGAAATCTTAGACTTTTGGTTGCTTCTGATAGCAAGATTTGTTGGTGTGAGAGTGTATTTGGTTTGTTTGAACAAAATAAAAATTTGTCAGATAAAAGAAAGTATTCAGATTGGATTCAGTACAAACGTTTGGATTCCGATCTGAAGATTGATTCTACGCCAGATATATTCTCTAATGCTCCATTTTGAGATCTCTGCTATGTAGTTTAAGCTCCCCTAATCACTTTGCTCTGGATCCACACATAGGATATAAACACTGATATAAGAGTCTATTGAACTAACATTTTGCTATTACACCAATTGATTTATTGAATATAAGGAGCAATAAAACAAAGCAGTGTAGCAAATATACAAAGAAGGGAAGTGAAGCTCATCTAGGTATGCTATCATGATTTGAAGTTTATTTTTTGGTTTTGTAGTATTTCAATCTTTTCATCTTGATAAGCTATGAATTTCTGGAATAGGCATTACATTGCAGTTGCTTGCCAGGAAATTGCATTAATCTTGTCATTGACTTCCGAGATTACCTTCCATGATACTTATTCAGAAAGAAATTGTTAGAGTGACATTTTTATTTTCTAAATTAAATTCTTATGGTATTCTTTTTTGTCGGCGATTAAATTTATGTGCTCATATCATACTTAAATGTTATCAATTGCAGTTTCAGGGGGTTTACTTGAAACATTTGGATAAAGGTATTATGGTAAATGATTTAAGGGAGCTTCCTTCAATCCACCCATGGGCGGGTGAAGGGTTTGGATTAGCTGCTGACTCATTCATTCAAACAAGGTAGAAGAGTTCTTAATTTGTGCTACTTTGAATGTGTGAATGATGCAGGAGATAAATTTCATCCTTCTCTTCTCTATGCTTGGACTGAAGGGAGCTCCCTTTCACTGTTTTCTTCATTTCCTTTACTTTTATCCCTTTACTCATTCTTTCTTGTATATTACAATTTTTGTTGTTGTTTTCTTTTTACCTTTCTAATCTGGTATAACATCTTATGCTCTGAAGGGTAGACCGCTAGCACCTTGGAAATTCGTTTATAAAATAAGTTTCTAACATGTTTACTAAAGTAGCAGGGGACTGCTGTGGTTCAGTTGGTTGTTTTTGAGCCTCATCTTAGCAGGTTTTTGCAACTCACATCTGCTCTTAGTTTTTACTCCCTCTAATCTCTCTCTCTCTCCCTCTCCCCCCTCCCCCCTCCCTCCCTCCCCCCCTCCCTCCCTAAGTCTCTTCTTGATCCATCTGAAGTAGTCAATTTGTTTGGTTACATGATTAAACTTTGAAGGTTGGGCTTCTGAGAAATCTCAAACACATTTCAACATGTTTTACAGTGAAGCTTTATTTGTTTTGATCTTTCTTAAGGTTCCTGGAGAGCTTCTTCCCACGTCCCCACCGAAGCGTGGGTGGTTATTTACAGGTTGCAGGCAGTCTAATTTTAAATTGCATTGCTTGAATTCTGTTTTCATATTCTGCATCAGAGGGTGTATCTTCAAAGGCATATGGAGAGAGGAGGCCAAATTTCCTTGTCTGCGCTTGATAGGTAATTTGACCCACTATTTGTGATTTTATCAATTCATGTCAGCAGAGATCGAAAAACATGAATGTCTCCTTTTCCCATTCTTTCCTCTGCCTTCTTCTACATCATTCAGTGTGTTCAGTTTCGGTTCTATTTCCTTGTGAGTTTTCCATCATGTTAATCTTTCATTCTTCAAGTACTTGGAAACTACAGATGTAACAGCATCATTCCTTCCCAGTATTAAGGGTAAACTACTCAAAAAAGCTGATCACTCCATGTTAGTGTCTTCCAAGTATAGCCTCTCAAGAAATAAGGCCACATTGTGTAGTGTCATCGTGTAGTAGAATTCCGCAGAAGTGCTATTACTTTCTGATTCATTTTCTGTTAGAAATGAAACCGAACCCTGAAAACTATTAAAGATGACCTCGTGTCTAGATAAAGAAATGGCCATTTTGCCGAAGTTTTATGGAGTGCTTCTGAAGAATCAGTGTTAAACCTTTATTCTCCATCCTTGTGTCTTAGTTTTTCATTTTGGAGATGAGGAAACGACTCTTCAAAGTCTAGCCAAACAGCTCTTTCATATATTCCATCATTTGCAGCACTTGCTCCTGCAAAGTTCAGCTAGTCGAAAAACTTTACTTTTATTCATTTTGTGGTTGGATATGGCACGGTATGAACTAGGGTTTGGACCATCATGCAGTGAAGAACATATTTAAAGTTGGGTGTGATACAAGAATGTAAGACTAGCTCTTGAAGAATTTTTGCCTTGTGGTTTTATCTGCATTAAATAACCTGAATCCTTCATATACTCTGGTGCATATCCGATGGACGAAGCAATCTATGCCGATTAGCTACTTGTAGCCACATATATGCGTGTGTGTGTGTGGAGTCGTGAGGTTTATTTCTTTAATGAGTTTGAACAGTTTGGCTGAAATATTTATTACACACTTGCATGATAGGCAAAAAAGAAGGTAGGGTTTGCCGCCCATCCAACTAATGAGCCTCTTATTGTACCTCGTAATGTGTTGAAGGGTACGGTATTTTGCCCTAATAGCAGCTGAGCTGAGTCATCTTTTTTATGAATTCCAGTGCTTTCACGTCTTTCCTTGAGCCAAAGCCATTATTAAAGAACTCATCTGAAGATTCTAAACCGACTTAAAAGCTTAAAAATAACCAGCTCATTGTGTTGATCGAGAGTGGAAGTACAATGAACTGGGTTTTCTTTTACGTTTTCCAAGTGATGAGCATGTGCATTTTTTTAATCACCTCTCTCTGCTACTTCTCCTAAACCTTCTGCCTTTATTTATTTATTTATTTTTTTTTTTTGGGGGGGGGGGGGGGGGGGTTGTAGACAAGTTTTACATTTACTTCATGATTCCCAGTCATGTTGTTTTATCATCTACCTCTTGATTTGGAAACGAAAACTATGTTTGGGTATTTCATCTCCTTTTTTGTCCTTCAGCGAAAATATGATACTTATATAGGTTTATTATTTTATTGTTTCACATTCTCTTATTATTTTATGATCACTAATTACAAATAAATCGAATCAAGGTTGCATCTCAGTTTTTTTGATAGCATATGTTTATCAGATCTACTTAAATGTGTTGTTTATCCCCCCTGGACGACATGTTTTGTGACACATGTTCAAAACAAACAATTTAAAATCCTGCAAATAGGTAAACAAGCACAAAAAAACATCTTGATCGTTTCAATTTGAGATTTTATTAATTTTGATACACTTAAATAGTTAATTATTTGGTTTATCGGCACTTGGGTTTGTACCCGATGTAGCACTCTAGAACCCTGACTAATGAGGATTAAGTGGGTGGTTGTAATCTGTTCTATTTGTACCTAAGTATGCTTTGTTAGAATATTTTGAAAACTTTGAAGGGGAAAAACACTAATAAGTCGTATTTTTTTGTCTCAAAAAATGATTTAGTCCTATTAAATTTGTATATGAACAATCAAGTCCTACTTTTTATTATTGGTTCCAAATAAGGCCTACTTACTATATTCAATTTTTACCCTTTTAATATTAATTACAAATTGACATTGTCCTTAATCAAATAACCCCCCAAAAAGACACTCAAGGGGTGTTTTTCCCCTCTCACAACGTTTGTCTCATAATTTTCTGTAAGTTCTTTGAGAGTGTTTTTTTCTGTTAATTTGTGTAGTGTGGTTGTGTTTTAGGGTGGGGCATATACTTAAATTTATGGTTTGGGTTTTTTCAGTGAAGAATTTATGGTATGTTCTTTTGTTTACCTCTAATATATTGTAATAGTAATGTTGTGCTTATTAAGTTTTTTATGTCAAGTGATGTGACACAATTTTTATTATTGAATATTAAAAGAACTAGGGTCGGCCCAAATTCTAGGCAGCTAAGGTGCTTGCAAAGGGTTCCAAATTTTTGAGGGGTCTAAAAAATATTTACTCTAGTATAATAGACCCAATTTTTTTTGTTTATATATGACCCAAAATTTTAAGGCCCAAATTTTAAAAGTGCTAATTAATACTTAATTTTGTTTGGTCTAATTTTTTTTACTTGATTAAATCCAAATTTTTGAGGGCTTTTATAAAATTTATCCGTTTAGTATAGTAGGCTTTTTTTTCTTTAGTTATAATTCAAAATTTTAACTTATTTTTCTTTAGTTATAATTCAAAATTTTAAGGTCCAAATTTTAATAGTTCAATTCAATTATCTAATTTTGTTAGGTCTAAAAGTACTCTCTCTATGAGCTTTTATTTAAGTTTTTCTACTTTTTTGGGTGTGCATAGTTGCATTCTTCTTACTCACATAAAAAATTTATATATATTATTTGTTGTGGTGAAAAATTATAAAATTGGTTCTTTTTTATTTTAATATAAATTTTTCAGTCTAAATAATTTATGCTTAAATGATTTGTGTTATTAAAGTTTTGTACTTCATGTGTGCACATAATTCGTAAATAAAGAATGATAATTTATTGTATTAAAATTATTGTTTCTTCACATATTTTTTTAGAATTAACTATGATTGCATGAATTGGCTTTATTATCTATTGAGAAAGATTTATTGCCAAAATTTGAATATATAAAAATTTGATCAATATCTTGTATTTCAAAAAAAAATGTTTTCAAATAAATAACAAATAAAATTAAACAAAATATTAATAGGGTCCATATAAAGCTTTTGCCTAGGGTCTAACTTTACCTTGGACCACCTTTGAATGGGACCCATTATTTGATGTTCAAAATTGTATTACATTATTTGAGATGAAAAATTTGGTAAAAAATATTGGTAAGCATGACAGTGTTGATATTAGAAATATAGTTAGAATGAAAAATAATTGAGGTAACCAAATGTGTTAAAAACTTTGCCGCGTATTCAAGTTCAGGTTTGCCTTGAATTTTGTTAATGTTTAAAGCCCATACGAGTTATGTAGATGGTTTTATATGAAGAGCTCAAAAATTGATTTAAAGTTTTGATCTGAATGACAATTTCCTAAATAATACTAAAAGGGTAAAAATGAAATATAGTAAAAATTAGGACATTTTTGAAACTAATTATGAAAAGTAGGACTTGATTTGTTCAATTACAAATTTGATAGGATTGAATTGTGTTTTTGCGATGAAAAATAGGACTTTTCAGTGTTTTTCCCAACTTTGAATCAAGTTTTGTGAAGACGATAAACGAGTAATTCATGCAGTAGAAAAGTGTGATTCTTTGGTTTAATTTGGGTTGTAGACATGTATGTATCTCTTTGTGATTGCTAATACTTCAATCTGACAAAATCATGTACATGATACATTAACAATCGAGGCAATCTGACAAAATCAAACAACACATAAAGATGAGACTCATTTCAATCATCCATCTGCATGAACCGCTGGAGAAAGAACCTCAGGTATGGTCTGTAATGCTGGTCTCCAAGCCGATTTCTTATGCCCTGGATCATCATCAAAAGAGACAACCATGTCCACAACTTCCCCGTCAATGATACCGACCTCCGATGGTATCTTCTGATTAGTGGCTTTATCGATCACCTTTGAGAGTATTGTCTCGTCGGACAGTACCGTTGTCCTTATTAGACTCCTATAGGTTGTGTCACACACGTCTAACCCCTCAGGCAATAGAAAGTAAAGCTGATTACTGCTCAGCCGATAGGAACCCGGCAGGACCGATCTGTCCGCGCAGCATCGTATTACCTTGTGATAACGATGAGCCGTTAAAACATCTTTGACGAGTGTGCCTTCCTTGACTCTGATCGATTCACCATTTTCTTTGAATACGAGAACTTTCCTTCCAGCTGGGTGGTCAGCGGGAAAGCATGATATCGAGTTCCCCATGTTCTGAGATAACTTGTAATTTGTATTCCTTACTTGTTCTTATGTTGGTGCTTAATGCTTTTATGTGAAGGTGATTACTAGGGTTCGATTATTACAAGAACATGAATTGCATAGGAAAGAGTGTAGTTTTCATCTTGCTCTAAATTTATCCACCTTAGCTATGTGATTCCTTGAATGGTATATGCCAAGGAGCAATGTGCTACATGGACTTGACACGTTAACTTGATTTGCTGACTTGATTAATCACTATTATTGATTTAAGTGTAAGTCTCTATATTTATTAGAACTTACTATTTATTTAATGGTTGTAATTGATCAAGTAAACATTTTAAGTTAAAATAACATTTTTTTATGCCTGACGGGAGAGGGGAAGCATTTGTTTGGGAGTAATGTTATAAGAAATTAATCTAGGAATTTAATTCATTATTTTATTCAGTAAGCTGTGAGTTTTAATGTTGAATGAAGTCGATTTTTAATTCAACATTTATAATTGATTTGATTTTCAGAAACAAACAACATTTTCGTTTGCTTGGGGCCTGTTCTGATCCATCCATAGATGTTATGGATGGAGACAAGATCACTTGTACCTAGGTGAACCCGTGGTTCTACACATGTTCTTGTCATAGTTTTGTATTATTTGTTTGAGGGACCTACTTGACTATGAAAATTGTTTGAGAATTAAATTTTTTTATTGATTTAGTTTTGCTATGATATGAATCTCTTATCCTCCGTTTGGTAGGGAGAATGAAAAATAGGAAGGATGAAAAGTAGAAGGAATATATTTTCTATCCTTCAATAATAGAAAGTAGAAAGAATATAATTTCCTTTCTTTGTGCTTGGTTAGATGAATAAAAAATAAAAATAATTATTTTTTTTTTTTTTTGGTCTAACTAAGATAGGGGTGACAATAATGTTGAGTCGTATTTTGTCAGATTCGTGTTGAATCATTACGAGTTTGTGTCGAATATTAATCGAACTTAACTTAACTCATTTAATTAATTGTGTCGTGTTAAGTTGTGAACTGATCTATTTATTTTCGTATCGAGTTTGAGTCGTGTCATTGTGTTGAGTCGAAAATTTTCACCTTATTTAAAATGGAAAAAATATATATTTTTAATTTAAAATTTTTATTTTTTTTAAAATTTTTTTAAATTAATTTTTAAAATTTTTCAAAATATATATACATATTTTACTATTATATTTTTATATGAAATATATAACATATATAGACAAATAAGATACATTTCAACACAAATAATCAACTTTTCATCTACTTTCTTTCCGATTTTGGGGGGATTGATTTTGGTGAGTTGGAAGGAAAGTTAATTCATCCACTTTTACATTTTTTCTACTTTTCTTCCTTACCAAACATGATATTTTATTTATTCTTTCAACTTTCCTTCCTTCTAACTTTTTATTTTTTTATTTTTTCATCGTACCAAACGGAGCATTACACTTTTAAGTAATGGAGAATGTATGTATAATGGATTTAATTAATTTAAAAAAGGTATTTATTTAATCTTGAGATCTTGGGTTACATATCAACCAGAATACGATGCAAACACACAAGCACAAGTTTCGATTGCCAGCCTTCTCTGGCCCACTTGCTAGACATACAATGTCAAAAAATACAGTATAATTCTTCTTCTGTTGGTTTGTTGTCTATCGGAACCAACTCATCATATAATCAAATGTATGTTGAATTATGGAAGAAAAATATTATTTTTATTTAATTTGTTGATTTAATTTATTATAACTATTGAATTAGTTATAGGTTTTAATAAATATTGGGTCTCAAGGGCGGAGTCACATGGGAACCAGCCAACCCTTATTTTTGGATTATATTTGATGAGGATCTATAAAATTATTTAATATATTATATTTTCCACCGGTAAATTTCTTGAAATTTTTTTTAATGATTCTAGTCTTTTTTTTTTCCTAGTAAATTAGTGGTTCATTAACCCGCTAAAATAAATATTTTATTTTTGGATTAAATAAATCATATGTAATCATCATGTAATACAAAACATGATTGGATACAAAAGACAAAATATTGCAACCCAAAATATGTTATTTTATTTTAAATACGTGATTTCTTTGGAAGATCAATAATAGTTTCAACTAACTTTCGCAATTAAATGAAGAGTAATTTTAATACGGATTTGTAATTGTGCACAATGATAGGAAATTAGTGAGAAATTAATTTACACTTAATTAATATACAAAATTTTGTAGATTTTAAAGAACGTTAAATTTTATTGAAATATATAATTGTATTAAAATGTAATAAAAAAAAATTATTTTGTATATTTTCATTCAGATTTTTTTTTTTGGCTAAATAAATTTTTTTTATTCTTGAACTTAGTTTTTTTTTGTTTCAACTAGTAAATTATTTTCAGTTATATTTTCCTCTCTTTTCCCTTACAAATATTCTTAGCTTCGTCCCTAATCTCACTGTCAATCAAATAGTTATGAATGATTAAATCACCAAATTAGGTCAATAAACTAAGCTCAAGTAGCATTGCTCATTATCAAAACATCAAACAAAACATGACAATGCTGTATTCCATATTTATCTCTAATTTTTCACTCCCATAATCCTTCTACATTTCTCTTGTCCACTTTTTTCTCATCAACTCAGAGTATGTCAAACTTCCCTCCCAAACAGTCAAAAACAAAACTTTGCTACATCAAACCATATTTGAAGTTTCGACTGGAAAAAACTAGAACAAGTGTCTGAAAACAAACACATATGAACACAATTCTTATTCCTTTACCTATTCTTCTGTAGCTTCACAAGAATGGATGCTTGGGTCTCAGCTGAAGGGACAAATCAGGGTATTGAGTACTGCTTGGAGACCCTTCTTGACCATTCCACATGTGCTGAGCACTGATCCCTCCTCCTTCCCAGATTTGTTGAACAGGTCTCACATAAGCCTTCCTTGCATCATGCATCAGCCCTTGACGAGGCTGCACGGGTTGCTTCACCAATGCCTCCTGCCAGAATGAATTTGAATTATATGGAATCCCTCCTAGCTGTGGTTCTTGTTGTACCAATCGATCCAGGCCCAGTGCATTCACAGAATTTGACTGTGGATGTGCATAACGAGCCAGTGGATAATGTCCTCCATCCAATGAATTTGCCTCATTTGTCAGCAGTTGTGTGTATGGAGTCACAGTGAATTGCAACTCTGCCTGTGCTAATGCGTCTTGGCTCAGTATACTCATTTCATTCATTTCAGGTTGCTTGAATGAAGCCAGCGCAAGCTGCAATTCATCCTGCCCAAATGCATCCTGTCCCGCTTGATCCATCTCATCGTGCCCTGGCTGCATTTGTGGAGCTGGTGTTAGCTGTGATTCATACTTCACTGACATGTCCTTGTCCAATGGACCAATCCCAGAATGCAGCAATTGCATGTATGGGGCAGGTGATTGCGATCCTTCCTGCACCAAGGCATCCTCTGCCACTGGATTCACGTCGTTCAGCTGTGGCTGAATCTCCGAAAAGTTATAAATTGTCTGGGGACCCCATGGTGTCGAGCGGCTCCATTCCACCGGCTGGTTCACCTGATCTGAGCTAGATCCACAACAGGGGTTCAATGAAGCATCAGCTTGCTCTATGCTACTCAGAGAATGTGAGCCCAAGTCATGCAGCAATGTAGTGGTATGAGTTGACCTTGATGGCGTTATGATTCTTGAAGGATGCACAGATGATTTTGCACTTCCATTTTTTCTAGCCATGAATTCAAGTAGGCTTGACATTGATCCTGATGCAAACTGAGTTGGCTGGACCTGATTACCCACTTGGCTAGAGTCCACCATCATGCCCATGATCATGTGCCTACTGGATGCATCCTCGGGGTCAGCAGGTGGAGTATTTAAGTTCAGAGTCCAAGCACCGGAGCGAGGCAAGCATGAGTTGTTTTGCCTGTTCTGATAGTTATGAGCAGTGTCATCTCTCACAACCCCTTGAAGAAGATTAAGGTTATGTTTTCCGCCAGCATCTGTGATCCCATCTGCAGGAGCAGCAGGACTATTAAACCTTACATTTCCTGCAGAGGGGAAAACTAAACCAGATTGATTCTTTTGGTTGCTGGGTTGATTCATTCCTTTGAAAGGCTTCCAAGCGTCCGTCACACCCAATGTGTTCACAACCTTTTCCTCAGGCAATTTGAAATCTATGGCCTCACTATAAGTAGCCAGAGGCCTTTCCCCTTGTGAAGCACCGCGACTTCCGTTCAGTTCAGTGGGGGGAACTGTTTTCCCTTGAAAAGCACCATGGGTATTCATTCTTCCCCAGGATGGAGCCATCTTTTCCCCGTAAGTGCCACCGTAGGTATCCATGTTATCCATAGTGAGAATACTTTTCCCTTTTGATGCAGCACTATGTTTATCTACTCTGTCACTTGCAAAAGCCATACTTACAGTTCCTCTCGAAGCATCGGGATAGATATCCAGGCCTCCATTAGTAAGAACGTTCATTCCTTTGGTAGCAGCATAATGCACAGCCAATTGGTCATTGGCATTATTACTTTTAATAGAGTACTCAGGTAGTTTAGGAAGGACACTAGCGACTTGACTACCAGTCGCACCACCCGCACAAGGAGGTTGCCATTGTGCTGACAGTGAAGCAATCAGACTTCTTGGGTCCTGAACTGACCACATAGGAGTCTGGAACTGATAATTAGAAGGCTCAGTCAAAGATCTTGCTAGTTTTTGGTCAGCAACCTTTTGAGCCGTTGGCCCCAAATCTTTGACAAACCGCATCAAGCTTCCTCTGTAGTCAAATCTCCCATCATCCTGTGATGCCATGAAATTAATCAGCATAGAGAAGAGGGTGTAAATTAAATTCCAGAGGAAAAGATACAATTGAAGATACCATATCATCATCTTAGATACAATTGAACACAAGGACACTACAAGTAAATGATCAACCATCAAGTGATAGATATATTGCCTGAACATGTTATAGCATGTCATAAAGTACAAAAGTTCATATCACTCACTAACTTTAAAAGCCTTATCTCTGAAGTTGAAGTTTCATATTGAAGTCACCAGAATCGAAAATGCAAGCAAAGGGAGAGATGGACTCAGAAAAATCAGCCAATAAAAAAGTTTTTTGGATAGTATAGACTATAGAGTGCAATCAACAGAAGAGAACCGCGTAGAAATCAGATGATTAAAGTTAACAAACGCGATCATCTTTCAGCAGAAGTTACAGACAGCATCCAGGGAGTTCACAGGCTAAGCAACACAATATTTGGTGTATTAAGTGTTCTTTTGTGCTTGTTGGTATGTGGTACTCACAGACACTTGTTCCAAACTGCTGGAAACTCCTGAAGGAATGGACTCGTTCTCACTGTGGGAAAAAAGCCTGTGTGTTTCGCGTCTTGCTGGCAAATCCACATCATTACCATCTCTAGATCCTGTTTAGTAATAGGGTAAACAGGAAAGATTATTAGAATTCCACTGCAATATAGTATCCAATAATCAATGCAAGTAAACACTCTAGATAAAATGAAAGCAGTCCAAATATGACAAAGGACGAAAGCAGTTGCATAACAGCTTTTGGCAATAGTACTTCAAAGTAAAAATCTCATGTTTGCACAGACCATCAGATTATCATTATTTTAATACAAACCCTATCATCATCAACATCTTAATATGTGCTGCAACACCAACAGTTCACTTAGCTTTACTTCGACGAGTCCCAACTCTATGTCCTTTAGTTGAAATGAAACAATTCAAAAAGTGTTTCTATGGATGAGGCACAAGGATCACATCTATTAAGTTTTTTAGATAGACAGACATCATGAGGAGTAAATATTTTGACAATATACTAAAAGTCATCAGATTTATGTCTAAAAACCAGTCTTAAGCAGAATCGATGTTAAGTTTACTTGAGGCAAGTGAAGCAAAGCATGCATTATGTAGGTGTTTGCAAGTTGATATATGAAAAAATATTGGGTGTAATCGTCTACTAATAAGTAAACAAGTCTATAAGTGAGTCAAACAAAAATTTATAATCACCTAGTCATGTAATGCATAGCCATCTCCATGATAGAAAATGGACCCCATTTTATCCATTTGTTAGGTTTTTTATTGGATGGTTACACCACATCACCATTTCTGACATGGTGTAACCATTACACCCAATATTTATTCTATATATAGAGGTCCAAGGTAGGAAATGCAGGTGGTAGGCCCTTTTAATATGGTGAATGGAAGAAATATAGAAATTTTAGGAAGAGTTCCACATTTTAGTATTCAATCCACAGAAGTCCAACATGAGAATCTCAGCACTGGTGGCCTCTGCTATTGTCTTCCAGTAATTTTGACTCACCATGTCTACAAAATGGGCTAGGACAGAAACAGCAATCAACTTTGATTCTTACCATTGGATGATCCACGACATCTTTGATTACTTCTCCTAACATTAGGACCACGCCTAGTGCGCAAACTTCTACCTCTACCTTGGGGTTTCCTCCCAGTTTGTCTTGTTTCCACGGAGAACTTATGTTCAATTGTCTTGTAGTCAGTTCTCAGAACATGAAAGACCCTTTTTGCCAGTTCATGTATAGCACGAGCCTGAAAATATAACATTTTCCATTTTGTGAGAAAAGAGAATAAGAAAAAAAAAATGTTATCTAGTTTTTTCTTCAGAGAATCATAAGGAGTACTGGAGTAGATGGAAAACCTGTCTGAAATATATGGTGGCTGATGAATTAAAATGCATGGCATTCTTGCAAATCAGCAGAACATCACTCTGTACATAGGTATTAAACAATAATCAATTACTCAGCAGTATTGATAATTCTAAAGAGCTAATTCGGCAGAAACGTATTTTTTTGATACTTGGATATGTTCTCTCTCTCTCTCTCTCACGAAATTTTTGGCGCCCCACATATTGATCTGCTATTGGCAAACAAATTGCATTAAAAATAAAAAAATTAGTTCATTATGGAGCAAACCTCGAATGCTTCTAAAGTTTTATACATGCCTTCTTGCAACCTGGTTTGCATGGTCCCAAAATCCATGGGCTCCTTAATGATATGGTAATATCCTACCACCTTGCATTGCAGAAATCCATAGTCATTGTAAATTGGAGGAAAAATGGATTGAATGCGTGGAACTAAGAAAAGGAATAGCTACTTTCTGAGGATCAACTGGCTGCGCAAAAGAATTATTCGTGTCTCTCCTACAATATAGTGAAAACATATTAGAATCTGTGGAACTGAAAACTTTTCTTTTGTTAATTTTTTAAGCATCATCATATGGGCAGAAAAAATATAAGAACACACAATAAAGAAAGGACTCACCTTTGCAAGATGTCAATGACAAACTCAAGTATATGCTTCTCTGGTAAAGGTGAAGCAGATGCCAAATTTGCTGGATTATCATATGTAAATAATACTGAATCATTAACAACTAGATGAAAAGAATTTTAGATTAGGGCAATGTGATAAACATCTCTTGATTAAATTAAAAGTCTCGGCCTTACTGGTGGAAGGATCATCATGCTTTGGAATTTCTCCATCCTGCGTGTCAATGAAAATCAATCAAGAAACAAAATGAACAGAGAAATTAAGTTTTCATAAATAGACCCAGTAGATCCTATCTAAGTGATCAAAACAATCCCGAGCTCATTATGAAAATCACCCACTAGCACAAACTTAAGATATATGAAGCAACAATTAATAAATATTACCGGATAACAATTTGATTTAATATCACATTTGAGTGAGCATAATGCAAAAAAATGAGAAAACTCAGGCTATTTGCTTCTGTCGTGTCACTATTGTAAATAGTTGACACTAAACAATGTGCCATACTGTCCTTAGAGACGCTTACTGAAACATCCAATAAAGACATCCTACTCAGCACAATACTTGAAGGCATCCTAGCATGACACATGGAAGAATACAGCTTGACTAAGAAGAGACCAAGGGTTTAGATGGCTCAATGATCTTTGATGCATACAGGCAGAATGATTCAAGTATCTCCTCATTGTCCTACGGGATGGCTTAAGGGTGTTAAAATGGAAGCTAGAGTTAAAAGTTAGTCAAGATTCACCTATCTCCCCTGGTGCTGCTTTGATGATTGAACTTGAATGCAGGCGTATATTCAAAGTGATGCAGTTGATGAATGTTTGAACTCTTAATTGAGAGATCATTGGCCTTGCACCTATGGCTTTGTCACCCCTCACACCCCTGGAAGCCTTTATAAGGGCGAAGTCCCAATGGTGCTTCATTTAAATGGCCACAGTGCTGCTCTATTTGGGATACTAAACATAAACACAGCCAAATGTCCATGTGCGTTCACTACATTATCATTTCTCACTCTGATTCTGCCTACACTCACTATCGAATTCTCTTTCACAAGCTTGCACACATTTTCATTTTAAAACCTGAATTAATTGGAGCTTTAAGGATTGAACAAAGATAATCTCTTTGTAGTTTGAAAAATAGTGTTGCTCCTTGAAGTATGCTTATGAGAAATGGTGCCACTGCTACCTGTAATTAATAGGCTAGATAACACTTGATATAAGGTCACTTCATTGGCAAATGGATTATTCACATCCTGAGGTATATAGACCCATTTAAAGGATTCACAGAAAAAGGGAGAGCCAAAGGACAGAAAAAAGATAATTTGGTACTCTCATGGACTTCCGGATGGATTATCACTTTTTTCCAATATGCCAAAGAGGATTATACTTACTTGATTCTTAGGAATTCTCCCCTCATTACACCATATATTGACTTCACTATGGTAAATTTAGATTGATGTTTCCAAGTATGTAGAACACATTCATTTCCTATTCTAGCACTAGTAATACGATATGTGGACTCTGATATGAATACTTTAGGCCTATTTCTTTCTCAGGTTTTCTGGAAATTGCATCTCCATTAGTGAATATTCCTTTCAATAGAATTGATTTAAAATTACAATTAGCAGCAGAGAACATCAGTTTCAAATATCGTAGTTGTGATATTAGTCAAGCATGTTAACATTGGTTCATATAGTTTTCTTTCTTTGATTGCAACTAGATCGCACAGATACAACAGGTGACAATCAAATTTCAACCCCAACAAAAGCTGTATAGGTATCAAGATATTTGAGAGGCACTATTAAATTACTGTGAATAAACAAATGTACTGGATTTGGGTTCACATTTTGAAGTCACATTTCACAGCAACATCACATTCGAATACCAATAGAAAATGCAGAGAGTAAAGTTTATGTTAGGCTTGACACAATTCTAGTTAATCCTGCCTAGAAAAGTATGACAAAAACATGTCAATTACTCATAAATGATATCATTGACTAACACCAACCATTTTCACTTCACCACCTATTAATACCATTGCATCGTCTCATATCCAAGAAATTTCAGAGCATAGAAAACCAAAAGCTCTTTGATATATAACTATACAAAAACAAGAAATTCAATTCCAACATGCCATCAAACCCTGATAAAGTATCATCAATGAAGGAGTACATTAATTATGCACATATAAGCACAAGCATATATGCAAAACAGGACACAAACAGACATAAATAGGTCAGTACCTTTCGGGTCCTCTTAGTAACTGAAGTACCCGCCACTTCATCGAGTCTTTTCCTTCTGGGACCCCTCTTGGGTTTGGGCAGAGGCTTTTTTTGCCCGCTGCCCGAAGCCACCTCCATGACAGTTGATGGTGTGGCATCTTCTAGAGAAGCTGCTTCTACTTCTTGGGGTTGATGTGGCTCAAATTGAATATTGGGTTTTACTGTGCTATTGTTTTTCTTCTTTTTGTTGCTTTTTGAAGCCTCCAGTGCTGAAATGCGGGCACTCTTCCTCTTTGCTCCTCCCAGCTCCAACATATTTTTCTGTTTGTTACTCTCTCTCTATATATATATAAATATTATAATGAGATATATTTACATCTACTGTTCAGTGTCCAGTGTCAAAAACAAACAAGCAAAATGCCCACATCCTAGGTCCTACATTCCACCACTGTACACGCATATATACTTATATATATATGTATATATACATTTTATATTAACTGTGCCTACCATATACTTACGAGTCTCTTTCCCCATGAGTTATCTATTTCGAAACCCAAATTTCTTACTGGGTTTGGGTTATCAAACGTTTGGACAAAATGTCAGCAATAGGATACAAAAAACCCCCCCAAACCCACTTGAAAAAATTCCCCTTTGAAGTAAAATGAGAATGGGGGTATGGGTTCTAACAGGTAAAGACTACATCAATAAATACTGTTCTGACATGGAAAATAATGTATTTCACCCCAAAAAATAAAGCAGTTCTGACAAACACTGCAAGTCCATGGAGCCGTAATTTTCTTTTTGATCCTGGGTGTGATCAAAAAGAGATATTGGTAAGGTGCAGGAGACAGAGAGATAGACAGAGAGAGCTCCCCAGTGGTCACATCAAGGTGCCCTTAGGGTCTGATGGGACTGGCTGTGGGGATCTCTTCCCCTGTTCTTCGCGTCGCCCAAGCAGCAATGTAAAAATAACAATGTGGGACCGACTAGAACCAAACTTTTTGATATTTTTCTTTTAAGCATGGGAAGTTTTGATTGTGCCGTTGTAGTCTTCAATATTTTAATTTTATTATTTTAATTTTTTAAATATTAAATATATTTTTTTATGTAATCTCTCAAATAGACAATATCTAAATTACTAATAATTTTTGATCATAAACTTGTCACATGATACCTAAACATAGACAAAAAAAATAATTTAAATAACTCTTGACTAATTTTTGGTCAAAGAGCTACCCACATTATACAATTTTGATCATAAATTATCTAAATTTTGGTCAAGATTTATCCATATTACATACTTTTGATCAAGAGTTATCCAAATTATTTTTTTGCCTATATTTAGGTATTACCTGACAAATTTATAATCAATAATTGTTAGTAATTTGAACTCTGTCTGTTTAAGGGACCACATATAAACATATTTAATTCTCCAGGGACTAAAGTGAAACACTTAAAATATTATGGACCAAAATAAGACAAATCATATATTTTGGAGACTTTCAATACAATTAACTCTTTCTTTTAATAAAAACTTGACATCATATAAAGTTTATTCATTTTATTATTTTAATGATTAACAATCAATAAATAAATCAAAATAAGATATAAGGTTCAAAATTATTTAAAAATATGTCATCGAAAAAAAAAAATTCATTACACTAGTATCTTAACATGTTGGATAAGTTTGTCACGCCCATTGCAAAATGTGGATGTCATACTAATATCAAAATTGATTAAAGGTCATAGATCTTAATTTGATTAATTTATATTAATTGATCATAAAAATAATAAAATAAAAATATTTATATTTTATTGAATAAAAAATAAAAGTACAATACTAATGCTCAGTTTGGTAGGAAGGGTGAAAAATATGAGAGATACAATTTCTATCATTCATGCTCCGTTTAGTAAGATAGAAAAATTGAAGGATTGAAAAATAAAAAGATGAAAAGTTGAAGGAATAAATAAAATATCATGTTTGGTAAAGAAGGAAAACTAAAAAGATAAAAAGTTAAATGAATTAACTTTCCTTCTAACTCACCAAAATCAATCTCTCCAAAATTGAAAAGAAAGTGGATGAAAAATTAATTATTTGTTTTGAAATGTATCTTATTTGTCTATATATCTTTTGATATATACATATATTATGTATACAATAATTTTATATAAAAATATAATAATAAAATATGTGTGTGTATATATATATATATATATATAATATATATATAAAATAAATTTTAAAATTAAAAAAAATATTAAATTAAATTTTTTTTTCCATCTTAGATAGGTGTGAAAATTTTCGACTCAACATAATGACACAATTCAAACTCGACACGAATTTTATTACACAAATTTTATTATAACTCAACACGAACTTGAAAATGACCTAACACGCAAACAAGAAATATAAATGTCTCATATTCAGTTCAACCCGTCAAACTTAAAATTGACATTATCACTCTATTTATTTAAAAATAAACACTTTCTTTATTTTCTCGTTTGTATAGTAACACGAAATTAACACAAAACTAACATCTTTAGTTAATATTATAGACATAAAATATTAATTATTTATAACTATTTATTAAGAACTGACATAATTATTATATAAAAATTTTACTTATTATTATTATAATATTTATTTAAGTTAATTTTTAGTTTATAGAAAAAATATGAACATAGATTCAATTAAGTAAAAATAAAATATTAGCATTAAATTTTTTATTCAAAGTTTATGTGGGTCAATACGGATATAAACACGAACAACAAGAAAATAAATAGGTCAATTCGACACGACACAATTAGTTAAATGAGTTGAGTAAGATTTGACTAATTTTTGACACAAACCTGTAATGACTCAATACGAACCTCATACGACACGACTTAATTGTCACCCCTAATCTTAACTAGCACAAAAAAAAATTAATCATTTTTTATTTTTCATCCATCTTGCCAAACACAAAACGGAGCATAAAAATAACTCTTTCAGTTGCAACTTTTTTTTTTTTTAATTTTTTTCCTTGCAAATTGGGTAAATTATAAAAATACCTTTTGTGTTTTTTGTAAAATTTATATGGGTATCCTTCAGTTTTTAAAATTATATTGCCAATTTTTGTCGATTTTATTTTGTCAAAAGTGAGTGAAATAGTTCCTATACATATTTGCTACCCTTTGTGTGCGTGTGAGAGAGAGGGAGAATTTCAAAAATCAAGTACTGATTCATGGTTGTTTTGGAGTAGTTTATCCTAGAATTTTTGTTACTTCTTATACAAAATTTCTTTCCAAGTACTTTATTGAAAAAATTAAAGACATGGAATAATATATAAATGGCATATGATAGTCACCTTGTAGTTTACTGAATTCTTATTATTTTTGGATAAATGTGCCGAAATAATAATATGCAAAAAGCCTCATTTCTTATTTAATAAAATTTATTGTTTTACCCAAAAAAAAAAAATTAATGTAAAAGGACAAATTTTATTTTATCATCCTATAATTTGGTTGTGTAATACTTCATCTCCAAGTGATTCAAATAAAACTAAATATATCCATAATAAAGATTAATTCCACTTACTTGAATCCTAATTGACGAGGTTAGTAGTTGGCATAATAAACACCATTCTATCTTTGAGGGTGTAAATTGAGATTTTTGATCTTTGGGGGTGCACATTGATATAAATTTCTATCTTTGAGGGTATAAATTGAGATTTTTGCTCTTTGAGGGTATAAATTGAGATTCGAACTATCTTTCGGGGTACAAAATGAGATTAACCCAAATTATAAATTTAAATTTCATTGTATTTCTCTTTGTAATAATGTCAGACCAAAAATTATTCCTACCTAACAGCGCTGATAAAATTATGACACTTTATTATATTGAAAAAGTTCTTTACATAACACGACAAAAGAGTACAGTAAAACACGCATTATATTCTATAACGTACGTTGAAAGATGCATCATCAGCTTTATGACATAAGGTGTATTATCTGTAATATTTATTATATTATTAGAGAGAGAATATAATAAATTAATGAAACATCTTCTTTTTTTCCCCCCGATTTCCTTGGCAGTCGCTTGAGAGAATGGAATAAAATATCTATAAAATATTATATTAAAATTCCATAAAAATGTATCAAATATCGTGAAATTATCAGTATGATAAATATATCGTGATCTTGATATTCATTTTTCACGCACACACGCATAAATATATCAAGTTTGCGTATATCTTGAATTCCTGGGCATTTAAAATCGTGTTCAAATGTATTTTTTGAATTATATCGCCTTTATTTTTCTCAAGGCAAAAAACACATGCTTCAAAAACAAAAAATTTAGTGCAAAAAAGGTTATGTATTCATGAACCTTATATTTTTCGATTGTCAAGGAACCCAAAAAAAAAAAATCGATATCAACGTGTATACAACAAGGTAGAGCAATTGGCGATAATAATTTCTTTCGAGTAGTTACAATCAATTTTTTTTCTTTTTTGATAACGATAAAGTGTATATAAAACATCGATAGCAAAAAAATCATAAACAATTCATTTTTCAAGGAATGTAATGTTGGCAGAATGAAAATCGCAAAAATAGAAAAAGCTTAAGAAGGACATTGCAATAATAATAATAATAATAAATCCAATTGGCTTAGAAAGGGAAATGAACCATTAGTGGTCAATCAACCAGTGGGAAAGCACTGAGAAAGAAAAAAAAAAGCACTTACCTTGCTTGCTCTCTTCTCGCCTAACTTGAGACAGAGCTCCAAAAAAGCACTAGTTTTCCAATCAGTCTGAACTCTTAAGTGCTTATTGCATAATTAGAGTGGTTTTTAACGGATAAACCGAGGCATTAGACCACTCTGTTTAACATGGCAACAGTTGAAGTAACAGATGTACGGTGACAGATTTCCTTAGCCAGAAAGTGTACGGCGGTGATTCATTTTATTGACCTAAAGGTGGCAATAATATTTTTAATTTTATTGCATGGGAACAATTTTATTACACAGCTGGCATATTGTTGATAAGTCTCGTGACGTCATTACAGCGAAGAAAAAATAGGATTATGGTAATCCTGAAATTTATTATTATAACAAACTCCTTAATCTGGAGATGAGATTATTAGCGTCGCGACAATGATTTCTTGTCTGTTCTATTTTTAAGAAGAGAAAGAGGATTGGTGTGTTTAATATGAGTAAACAGAGGGAGGGAGGGAAGGAGGAAGGAATTCAGAGGACGCATGAGGAAAGATTATTGTTTGGTTGTAAGGGAATGAAATGGAAGAGCAAAGGACATGAAGCATTTTCTTTCTGGGTCTTCATATATTTTCTCATCTAGAAATGAAGGTATGAGAGGAGGAGAAACAAATCAATTTACTGTTCTTTTTGTAGTTTCCCAAGAAACAAATCATTTGAATCAAACTGTTCTTTTTCAGTTTGATTTTTAAAATATTCAATTTGTATTAAAATAATTCTTATATGAACAAATTGTTATATTTTTTACAGAATGAACACATGTTAGGTATGTAATACTATCTTAAAAAAGTGATACGTGATCACTTACGTCAAAAAATTTAACGAATTATTTGATTAAAAATCAAAGTGACACGAATTGAATATTTTAACAATCAAATTAACAAAATTAACATTTAAAAAATCAGACTAACAAAAAATACATACTTTAAAGACTAAAAATATTATTAACCCTTTAAATTTATTGTGTGCAAAAAAAAAAATATTATTTGAAAGAAATGATTGAATTCTCATTTGTTACATGTGCAATCACCTCTTAATTGATGCGCCCCCAACGACATAATACCAAAAATAATAACTTTTTAAAGTAAATTACAATTTTTTTGAAGTGTAAATTATAACTTATAAAAAACACAATTGATCATAAAAGATTGCTATCGATACTTTAAACTATCAAATTATAACTCCTAACAGAAAAATTATAACTGCTCAAGAGAAATCCATGATCAATCATAACCGGGTATCACTGATCGATCATGACATTTTCTTCGGCGATTAAAACTTTTCTTTTTAAAAATATAACTTTACCATAAAAAAAAAATTATAACTCTAGATACTGTAGACTTTCCCGTTCGATGCTAAGCCAATCATCCATCAACAGCGTTATTTTGCTGCGCCCAAAGCTCTGCATATCTCCCTGCTACTTTAGACAAAAGAACGTCAAGTGGTCCTTGTTGCACCACCCGCCCATTCTCCAGGACTATAATCTGAAAACCGTAAATCAAAATTGCCGATTATAACCAACAAATAGAGGGGATTAAGAGGCATGGAAACAAATGAATCTGAATTAAAGAATCTTAGTGTATAGGAAGAACATTGATAACTACAAAATGATTACATGCCAAATTTGAAATTAGAATTGACAGGAATATGGTGAATATATATATCTCGGAGAAGGCATCCCTGCGACAGATACTTGGATCACTGAGAAAAATCATCTTTATGCACAATCACCCCACGTCCCACAAGAGATATGACCATTCAAAGAGTAGCCAACAAAAAACTATCCCCTCAATGCCACCTTATCGTTTGTTATCAGACATTGTGAACACTGTATAACAGATAAGGGAATTTAATAAATGAAATGATTTGTTGATGTATACTTGAATAAACATAATCGATTATTACTGGGATTGCTTCGTAGTGTTCTTTTTTGAAGTACTTATTCAGTCAAAAAAATAAAATAAAATAGAAAACCTTGAGCCATTTCTATTCCCATTTTCCCCATCGTGCTGATGGGGAAAGACAAAAAATTGAGAGGTATGCGAAAATAATGCATTAACAGTGAAAGAAGGTTCAGAACTGCTGCACATGATTTAACCATCAAGTATCACGTGATGAAGAGTGAAACACTAATAGGCAAAATGCCTCTGACAGAGCAGTGGTTCGGCTAACCGAGTTATGTTTCACCCCCACCAAATAGGTTCTGGACCTAGCCAAGCAAATAATGAAGTTATTTGGTCAACTAGAAAACCAAGCAATGGGCAAGCCCAAGAAAGAAATAAGAGTTGGCGTTTATTAGCAACACAACTTTCACCAAGGAAGAGACCGAACTAAGGGATAGCCTATATCCTCAGTAATTAGGGGCAGTGTAAAACCGATAAGGAAACATAGAAAGATTCCAGCACAAATTAAAATAGCCTATATCCTCAGCACAAATTAGCTAAAAAATAAGTATGCTGTCTTGTGCAGCCAATAGTGAAACTCTAGAAGAAGGAACATACTACTATAAATACCAGATAATATTTAGGTCTAAAGTACGCACTTTTTTCCCGCAATTTACTTATTTATTCTCAGAAACCTTAAAGACTTAAGTATCAGAGTACCTCCATCCAATAAACCCCCAGTCAGTGGCAATTTGTTCATTTTGCGGGATGGAGGTGCACTTTTGGTCGTTTCTCTCAAAAATCGTATACAGGTCTTTTCGACACTCTTAATTCGAGGTACGAGATTTTTCCCTCGATTGGCGCCCTCTATGGGAAAACAAACAAAATCAGTTATGTCAAATCTACGGAGTATGTTGGGATCACCATGCAATCACCAAAAATTCAATGAGTAAGACCTGGACATAACTATCGGGTGTCCCTACCCTCGGCTAGTGACATAAGCGTTAGTGATGCTAGCAGTTCAAATGAAGAACAAGCGAATCGAGACAACATAACCTAAGGGCGGTATAATCCTCGGGATAACGGCCACCAAGATGACGTTCCCAAAACTGATGGAAAATTTCAGCTTTCATGAAACTAGTCCAGTCATTCCAGGACAGACTGGACGCCCCTGACGCAGGCCAGTCAACCCCAATCTCTGGCAATTTTTTCATTTTTTAGGAAGAAGGTCCATTTTTGTTTGTTTCTCTCGACAATCGTATACTGGTCTTTTCGACACCCTCAATTCAAGGTATGAGATTTTTCACTATCATTTATGGGCATGGAGCTGAAGCCCTACGGGAAAACTAGGAGTGGAAGTACAATGGAACAGTTTGGGGTTGAGATATAATGCCAAAGGTGGTAAAGGTCACAAAGGTCATTGGGGTGAAGTAGGTGAACATTATGACATTGTGATATTTGTGGTGTGATAATCATTGTTGTTAGGATTTAACACGATTTAAATCCACTAACAAACACACACAATCGAAGAACAAATCAAGAATATAAAGCAATAAGAAACAAGAAAGAACAAGACATAGATTTTACGTGGTTCGGCAATTTGCCTACGTCCACGAAGCTGCAGGGATTTCACTATTGAGAGAGTTGAATATAGAGAGCGGCTGTACAATCCACGATTTCACTATGGACTAAGCCTCAGAAAATTTTCCATTAAAAACCACACAACATTACTTCGGATCGGGTCATCATCCGGATCACATATACAAACTAGACTCCATAAAAAAAACCAACAATTGTCTTAGGAAAGCACTAAAAAATTCCCAGTCAAACACGCAAATACAGCTCCGAGTCCATGGAAACAAAAAAGAGAAGACATGAATATAACCTGATATGGGTAGCTCTATAAGAGGAACATATTCAATATCAAGAATGCCCTTTTACCCCATCACAGTGCATCGCAGTTGTCAACCTATGTGCAATAAAGATCGAAGTTCGATTATTTGCACCGGACTTGAAGGCACTTAAAATCTCAGCCTCTATTGTGCTATCAAGTGCACTTGTAGCTTCATCACAAAGCCTGAGAAAACAAAATGAAATAGAATTGGTTCACAGTTAGTAAGGGACCAAAAAGAATTAAGAGTTCCTTTTCATTTTCTCTTAGAGCAATAATTATGATAGTTAACTTCTATTATAATGCAAGCACATCCTCCTCCTAAGCTTCCAATCACCTATGTGTAAGTAAGACCCTAAACAACAAACTAGTGGATTCCATGACACTATGGGCTTACATCATTCATATAGAATGTTAATCTAGTAATAGCAAGAGGAAAAAAATAAAGAAGAAAGTCAATGATGGGCAAACGTACTTGAAAATGAGTCGATTATTGTGGGAGAAGGGAGGAATTGCTTATGGAGCTTACTTTACCAACCAGAGGTACATAAATTGTTGGGGGCTAAGGAAACAGTATCCAATAAATGAGCTAAAAAGCAACCAAGGCAGGGATCATACCATGTTTTATGCAAGGCTTTGTAGTGAGCATATACATAGGACATAACAAACACAGGCATGGAACATGCATAAGACATAGTAATACCAGATTTCACTTGACGAAGGGTTTACAACAAAGAGAGTAGAGGATCAAGATCCTGAATTATTTACTCAGTTGATTACAGGTTCATCAGCTGAGATAATGCGGAGGGAGTGTTGAGAAAGTTACTATAATACAATTAGGAAAGTTACTATAATGTAATTAGGGTTTACATTTATGTATACCACACAAAGGGTATACTTGTATTTTATTTTCTTTGTTAAGTGACTATAAATATAAAGTCAATAGTGAGAGGTAGGTCACTCCAAAACCTCTCTTTGTCTTTCTCATATTGTGTTAAGCTCCTCTCCAATCTTAACATAGTATCAGAGCAAAAATCCTATTAATCCTCGTAATCATCTTCTTTTTTCCTTCTCTTTCTTTTCTTTCTTCTCTTTTCTTTCTCTTCCATCCCTTCTTTTTTTTTTCCTGGTTTGCGTCTTCATTGAGTCCAGCTGTCAAATGGGTTTGCACTAATTCTGTGCATCCCCACCAGTGAAGCTTCAGTGTGAACTCGAGGTGGTGATGTGGTTCATGGTGTGATCTCTACTGAGCTGCTCTTGGTGTTGTTCATTGTAGTGGTGATGTGGTGTCGTAGTTGATGTCCCTCAGTCGTTGTTGGGATTGCTATTCGTTGCTGTGGTAGTGCCATCGTTGCCTGTGTGTGTTTCGGTGGCTTCTGTGGTGGTGTGGCTGCTGGGATTTTTCAGTGGTGTCAACTGGTGTGAGCACTGCCAACGAACAGTGCTTGGTTGAAACCCTAGTTCGTGAAAGAAGACAACCCTCACGGCTCAGTGCGGGTTTGGGTAACGGGTCCAAGTCTGCGGACCTAGATCCAAACCAAAACCGGTTCAGTCACGGTTTGGTCAATTTTCCACCGGTTCTTCCAGTTTTTCATCCGGTTCAGCGAATCTTTCTTGGCCGGTTCAACAATCTGACAAGCTTCCTTGTTTGGTTCAACTCCAGATTATTACTGTCCAATACTGTGCATCACTGAGCAGTCTTTCTTTTGCACTGTTCAACCTACCTCTTGCTATGGAATCCAAGAATGATAATATATCTGTTGTTACTTCTCCAACTGTGCCACCTGGTTTGCCTTCTGCTGCTTTATTTAATGGTCCTATGACGTCTAAATGGGACAAATTATGTTTTATGGTCATGATCAGTTCAAGTATTTCTAAAAGGAAAAGGTCTCAAAAAATATTTAGTGGATCCTAAACTCAAAGAAGATACGCCTGGTTATGATGAATGGGAGCAAGCAGATACTCAAATTATTTCTTTATTACTGAATAGTATTGAGGTTGTTAAGAATAATAAGGTAGTATGTGTAAATTGTTAATAGTAAGAGGGTGTATGTATAATTCTTATTATTGTAAGTTAACTATAAATACAAGTGATGTATGAGAGCTAGATTACGTTTTTGACCACTCTCTATTTCTCTCTAATATTGTGTTAATTCTCCAAACTTAACATGGGTATCAGAGTAAAACAATTTTAAATCTAAATATTAAATCAAAAGTTCTTTGTTGTCGTTGTTATGCCTACTGTCGTCGTCGTCGTCGATGGTTGATTGTAACGAGAAGATTGACGTTGGTGGTGTCTCGTTCAAGCACTGTAGAGTGGTTGTCTGGTAGTGGTGGTGGCGGTCGTTGTCGACTGGGTTGACCGACTGGTGGCTATGGCTATGGTGGTAGTCGAATAGGTTTGGGTGTGCCATTTGTGTCGTGTGGTTGCGTGGTGGTGTTGTGTGGCTGTGTGGTGGTGCTGCTGGATACCAGGCGCAGTTAACAGTGAGGAGCATTAAGGTTTGTTTGGGAAGAACACAATCTCATTCTCCTAGGTTGGGTTTGGGTTGGCTGAGTCAAGATCCAAGCCAATCCAGAACAACCTGGTCCAAGACCGGTTCAACCCGGTTCAGTAAGATTTACATCGGTTCAGTCCCGATTCAGTGAAGGGTACACTGGTTCAGACCTGTCCCATCTGCTCTTTCTTTAGTCTAGCGGTCCAGTGGCCATTTCTTGGTCGGTTCAGCATTCCAGTGGCCATTTCTTGGCCGGTTCAGCAATCCAGTGGTTATTCCTTGGTCGGTTCAGTTGCCCAGCCTCCTTTTTCAGTCCGGTTCAGTCTTCCAAAGAGCTTAGCTTGACCGATTTAGTGGTCCAGCCCCTCTTTTCAGTCTGGTTCAGTCTTCCAACACTTTTTTTCTGGTTTAGCATTGTCACACTTGTTTGCTATTTGCTGCACTATTATGAAACCCAAACAAGATACCAGGTCTCTTACTCCATCTTTGCCTCCTTTGACTCTTATTAATGGTTTCATGACCTCTGTCAAACTTAATGGGACTAATTACACTTTATGGTCTCGATCTGTTCAAGTTTTTCTTCGAGGCAAAGGATTTAAGAAATATTTGGTGAATCCTAAATCCAAGGATGACACTCCTGTATATGATCAGTGGGAACAAGAGGATGCTCAAATTATTTTTTTACTATTGAATAGCATTGAGCCTAGTATTAGTTCTACTCTGCTCCACCTTGACCATTATGTATTCTGGTACGGGCAATTTTACCCGAGCTTATGAGGTGTGTAAGGAGTATTTTCGGCTGGAACAGAGTAATCTGAGCATTGAAGATTATTACTCTCAAGTTCGGGGAGTCTGTAAGAAGATGAAGACCTACCATCCATTTACTACTGATGCAACAGTTTGGCAGAAGCAACATGAGGACATGAATGTTATTAAATTTTTGGTAGATTTGAAACCTGAATATGAGAGTATTCGTTCTCAAATTTTGGGTGGTTCTACTCTTCCCTCACTACTTGAGGTTTTCTCTCGTATACAACGTGCTACTTTGTCTACTTCATGTATCAATCCTGGTGTTTTCACTGATCGCTCAACTCGTGGTTCTTAATAGCCATAGTGATAGTCATCAAGGAGGTCGTGGTGGTCGTATCGGAGTCCGTGCGGGTGGTCGTGGGGGCCGTAGTGGACCACATTCCTATATTCACTGTGGTCGTGGAGGGCATACTGTTGATTTCTGTTGGGATTTACATGAAAAACCTTCTGGTACTACGAATCAAGTTTCTTCTCAGGATGACACCTCTGTTGTGGCTTCCATACCTCGATCAGCTCCACCAGATACTGGGTCGGTTACTATTACACAAAAAGAGTATGCTAAGTTCCTGTCTCAGCAATAGACTGTTCCATCTCCCTCCACTACTACTTTTGCCTAGTCAAGTACTGCTTCAACTTGTTTATTGTCCTCCACTAGCAGTCCTTGGATCATAGACTTTAGCGCCTTTGACCACATGACTGGTGCGTCTGATGTTTTTACTACTTATTAGTCTGCTACTTTCACACATAGTATTACTTTTGCTAATGGTATTTGTTCTAAAGTTTCAGGTTTGGGGACTACTCACTTGAGTCCTGATATGTCCCTATCCTCCGTATTATTTATTCCTCAATTTCCTTTTAGATTACTTTTCATTAGTAAGATTACCCGTTTTCTCAATTGTTCGGTAACCTTTTATCCTCTTATTGTGTCTTTCAGAATCTCAAGACAAAGAGGAAGATTGGTACGGGGCATGAAGCTAGTGGCCTATATTATCTTGACTTTGATTCACCTATCCAGGCTCTACAGACGTCATTGTTTTCGTTTCAATGACATTGTCGTCTTGGACATCCCTTTCTCCAGAATCTGAAGCGTCAAATTCCCAGTCTTAGTTATGTATCGTCTTTGTCTTGTGAAGCTTGTCAACTTAGTAAGCATCATCGTGTGTTATTTCAGTCTAGAGTCAATAATCGTGTGTCTAGTCCATTTGAATTAGTTCATTCTAATGTATGGGGTCCAACAAAGAATATTTCATCTAATAAATATCCTTATTTTGTAACATTTGTGGATGACTATTCTCGTGTGACTTAGTTGTTTTTGATGAAAGCTCGGTTTAAATTATTCTCTATATTTGAAACTTTTCGTAAGGAAATAAAAACTCAGTTTAATTGTCATATACGTACTTTACGTTCCGATAATATTCGAGAATATGAATATGATCCTTTTTTAGCTTATCTTAGTAAAACTGACATTATTCATCAGACTTGTGCTTACACCTCTCCACAAAATGGTGTTGCTGAACGCAAGAACCGTCATTTGTTGGAAGTCACCCGTGCCCTGTTATTCCAGATGAATATTCTCCGATATTATTGGAGTGATATTCTTACTGCTTGTCACTTATCAATTGTATGTCATCCTCTGTGTTAAATAGGCAAAGTCCATATTTGTTCTTTTTTTCGATAAACCTTTATTTTCCCCGACTCCTAAGGTTTTTGATTGTGTCTGTTATGTTAACAATTTAGGACCTGGGGTTGATAAACTTGACCCTCGAGCTACCAAATGTGTATTTCTTGGTTACTCCCGCACGCAGAAGGGGTATGAATCGTCCTTCTCTGCACCGATATTTTACTAGTGCTGATATCATGTTTGAAGAGTCTGTTCCATACTTTCTAGCACCTTCTTAGCCTTTGGATTTGGACTTTGGATCCTCTCCTATACCACCATTTCTTTCTTCATCTTCAGATATTCCGTTGTCCACTGTGTTACCATTTACTTTATCTCTCTGTGTCTATTCTCGTCGTCCTCGCTCATCAACTGAGGTGTCCGTACTGTCTTCCTTGCCGCCTTTTGATCTTGCTACATCAGGTAATTTAGACTCTTTACCTATTGCTCTTCGCAAATGTACTCATTCGTGTGTTACTAATCATCCCATTTCTCATTTTGTTTCATATGATGCCTTGTCTCCTGTCTTCTCTTGTTTTACTTCCCAATTATCGGCTATATCTATTCCTAAGCATTTACAGGATGCATTATCTAATCTAGGTTGGAGGAAAGTTATGGAGGAGATGGATGTTTTACATCATAATGGGACTTGGGATCTCGTCCCTTTACCCTCTGGTAAACGAACTGTTGGCTATCGTTAGGTGTATACTGTTAAATTTCATTCAGATAGTTCTGTGGAGCGTCTCAAAGCCCGACTTTTGTTGCAAAGGGCTTTACTTAGACTTATGGTGTTGATTATGAGGAGACTTTTTCTCCTGTTGCCAAAATTTCCTCTGTTCATATCTTGATTTCTTTGGCTACTAATCTTGATTGACCCTTGTTTCAGTTAGATGTCAAGAATGCCTTCTTACATGGTGACTTGGTTGAAGAGGTATACATAGAGCAGCCACCTGGGTTTACTGCTCAGGGGGAGTATGGTAAGAGTTTATGTCGGTTAAAAAAATCTTTGTATGGTTTAAAGCAGTCACCGAGGGCATAGTTTGATAAATTTTCAGATACAATTTTAGAGTTTGTACTTTTTCGATGTCAAACAGATCATTCTGTGTTTCATAGACAGACAGATGCTGAATATATACTATTGGTGGTCTATGTAGATGATATTGTGATTACTGAAAATGATTTTGAAGGGATTGTCAAGTTAAAAATATTCTTCTCGGATCGATTTTATACTAAGGATTTGGGAAAACTCAGGTATTTCTTAGGTATTAAGGTGGCTCGATCTAAACAGGATATTTATTTATCCTAGAGGAAATATGTACTTAACATGCTTGAAGAAGCAGGTTTGCTGGGTGGTAGACCGATTGATGTTCCTATGAATCCGAATCAGAAATTATTGATGGATGATGGTGCATTGTTTGAGAATCCAGGTCAGTATCGCAGATTAGTTGGGAAGCTTAATTATCTCACTATTACTCTACCGAATATTTCCTATGTAGTTAGTACAGTATGTCAATTCATGGGACGTCCTATAGTACCATATTGGGAGGCAGTTACTCGTATTCTACGATATCTTAAACGAGCTCCTAGACTTGGATTGTTATATCGAGCTAATGGACATCTTAAAATGGAAAGTTTCTCAGATGCTGATTAGGCTAGCTCTCCTTCTGATCGGAGATCAACCACTGGTTATTGTACTTTCTTAGGAAATAATGTCTCATGGAAAAGTAAGAAACAACTCGTGGTAACAAGATCCAGTGCCGAGGCTGAGTATAGGGCAATGACACATACGACAAGTGAGTTGACTTAGCTACTACACTTCCTCTAAGAAATTGAATTTTTCAGTTCAACTTCCTTTACAGGTATTCTGTGATAACCAGGCAGCTATCCATATCGCTGTTAATCCTGTGTTTCACGAGAAAATCAAGCATATTGAGGTTGATTGTCACTTTATTCAAGACAAAATAGTAGCTGGGGAGATTACAACTCCATTTGTGAAATCTGAAGATCAGCTTGCAGATATGTTTACCAAAGCATTGAGTCGTATACATCTTACAGCTATTTGTTCCAAACTTGAATTATATGATATATATAGTCTAGCTTGAGGGGGAGTGTTAAGAATAGTAGGGTAGTATGTGTAAATTGTTAATAGTAAGAAGGTGTGTGTATAATTCTTATTATTGTAAGTTAACTATAAATACAAGTGATGTATGAGAGCTAGGTTACGTTTTTTACCACTCTCTGTTTCTCTCTAATATTGTATTAATTCTCCAATCTTAACAGAAGCTAATATTAGTTGCACATTACTTTATCTAGACACGACTAAAGAAATTTGGGACAACTTGACCATTATGTATTCGGGCACTGGCAATTTTACTCGTGCCTATAAGATTTGTCAGCAATACTTTTGTCTAGAACAAGGCAATCTGAGTCTTGCAGATTATTATTCCCATGTCACGGGGTTTGTGAAGAACTAAAACTTTACCATCCGTTTACCACTAATGCTGCAGTGTGGCAGAAGCCACATGAAGATATGAATGTTGTTCTTTTTTTGATGGGTTTGAAACCTGAGTATGAAGCTATTCGTTCTCAGATTTTGGGCAGTTCTAGGCTCCCATCCTTGTTTGAGGTTTTCTCTCAATTACAGCGTGTTACATTGTCTACCGGGACTTCTGGTGTTGACCGTAGTTTATCTCTTGACCGCTTGGCACTTGTTGTTCCTACTAGCCACAATGATAGTTCTCAAGGTGGTCGTGGCAACTGTGGTGGTCGTGGAGGTCGTATTGGAGGTCGTGGTGGTCAATCTAGTCCTCGCTTGTGTACTAATTGTGGTCGTGGAGGACACACCATTGACTACTGTTGAGATTTACATGGCAAGTCTCAGGTGTTACTAATCAGGCCTCTTATCAAGATAATACTTCTCATCCAACTCCACTTGACTCTGGGTCGATTACACTTACACGCAAGGAGTACGCTCAGTTTATGTCCCAACAGCAGGTTGCTCCATCCTTTTCTATTGCCATATTTGCCCAGTCAGGTACCGCTCCCACTTGTTTATTGTCCTCCACTCGCAGTCCCTGGATCATAGACTCTGGCACCTCTGACCATATGACTGGTTCGTCTTGTGTCTTTTCTACTTATCAATTTGTCAATTCTCAACATAGTGTTACTCTTGCTAATGACACTTCCTCTAAAGTTTCAAGTGTAAGAACTACTCAATTGAGTACTGATATGTCGTTGTCATTAGTATTATTTGTTCCCCAGTTTTCCTTTAGCTTACTTTTCATTAGCAAGATTACTCGTTCTCTTAATTGTTCGGTGTTGGAGATATAACAGCAGCCTAGTTTATTAGGGTTTTATTAGGTTTTCCTTTTTACCATTTTGTCCTTATTGTAATTCTCATTAACTATATATACGGGGGCTCTACACTTAATTTATATCCTTTTTTTTCCACTCACAACTATTCCAAGTTGGTATCAAAGCCACGCCCTAACCCTAACCCTAATCACCAATCACCACCAAAATCAACATCATCTACTGCGGCAGCGAACCAGCACCACTGTCCAGCATACCAAACAGAGCAAACCAGACACCAACCATACAGAATACTCACCAACTGCCTGTCTACACCAACTGGCACTGTAACCCACTACAAGCACCGACTGCCTCCATCAAACCACTGCTGCTCTAGCAACTTCAACGACAAACTGCCAACACCGAAACAGCATAGCCAAAGTCCAGCAAACAGCCACAGTCCACCAATTGAAATAATACCACCTAACATATACCAAACCGACCAACCCATCTTCCCAGCAAACCCACAGACTTCACCAAACCTAGCCAGCGAATCAACGAACCAGATCAGCCCAGACCATACCGACTGCCCTCACCGAGCCATAACACCGATCAAACATTAGGCCCCAACTTCAACTGACGACTACATCCGAAGGTACCCAAAGCCGACTGCCCATACACCAACATCAACGCCCCTGCCCAAATAAAAAAAACACAGACCAGCTCAGACTCAGACCCAATAAACCCAGACCAACCCAATAAACCCAAACCAGCCCATTACTGTCCGGCCTAATTCTGTTTAGCCCACTGTTGGTCATAATGTTGTCAAGTTACAGGATCGTAGGACTTTTTAAGAGGGGTTGAATCCTCTTCTCCGTTGATTTGTTCTTGATGCAGTAGATTATTTATATTTACTGGATTTTTGAGCAATGTGACCTGATTATTTGGAAGCTTTTTGGACCTTCTTTATCTGTCGCTACTGTTCAACTGGAGGTATATTGTTCTCCCCTATTTTATCCCTTTATATATCTTAGAGTTATTTTTTTCTATCACGGGTACTCCAGTATTATTGTTGATATGGCTACTATTGAGGGACTTGAGACCCTTACTGTTGACACCTCTACCGTTGAGACATCTATGAGTACTTCCACTTTTATGTTTGACTAATATACAGACCCTTACTAGCACAATTGCATTACCAGCATTACCGGGCATGATCTCTCATAAAGTTACGGCACAGTTGTTGAATGGTCGTAATTTTGCTGAGTGGTCTCACTCATTCCAGCTTTTTTTAGGCCGTGTAGGGAAACTTGGTTGGCTAACGGGATCTCACCCAAAGCCAACTGATGCCGACCCTGGATATTCTGTGTGGTTCTCTGAGAACTACGCCATTATTTAGTTATTTGGCTCGATGGAGCCATCTGTTTGTAGGATCCACCAGTTTCATAGCTCTGTTCCGAAACTATGCAGCGTATTATCAAAGATGTATTCTCAGTCAGGACGGAGAGTCCGTGTTTATGAGCTTTCTCAGGAGCTCTCATATGCTCGGCAGGGAGATATGACCGTTCAGGATTATTATGGCTATTTGACCCAGCGCTGGCTTGAGTATGAAACTCTACGTCCTCTTGCTACTATTCCGAAGATAGAGCCCAAGGGAGCAGCATTCTTGCATACTCGAGAGCAGGAGGATAGGATTCACATGTTCCTTATGGGGCTTCGTGATGAATTTGAGGGACCTCGTTCTCAAATCTTGTCGATGTTGACATTTCCTTCTCTTTATGAGGTGTATGGGATGATTGAGCAGCATAAGCACCGAGTCTATATTGCATCACTTCCAGTTGCGGCTTTGACTCCTTTGGCTGACCAGATGGCCCTTGCAGTTGTTGTAGGGTCCCGTTCAGGATCCTCAATCAGGGGTGGGCAGCGCTCGGACCAGCGCCGTCAGGGTGCCCCAGATCAGCGCAGACAGGGGAACTCTTGTCAATGTGATTATTGTGGCCGACCAGGACATCTCAGGACTACTTGCTGGAAGCTCAATCCAGAGCTTAAGCCACCTCCTCGCAGTCGTACTGTTACTATTGCTGAGGTACAACCATCCATTACCGCTACTCCTGCGGCTGCTCCTCCTTGGCAGAGTGATATGGATGCTATCACTTCCCGATTAGATATACTTATGTCTGCTATGACTTCTTAGAGTCCGACTACTGCTGCTGCTACTACAGGTATACCTCGTGCCTTTCATGCTTGTGCCAATTCAGCTCCCCTTTGGATGTTGGACTCGGGTGCGAATGGTCACATGACAAGTGAGGCCCATCACTTCACCACTTTTGATGAGCAATTACATACACAGGTTCAGTTAGCAGATGAGACACATGCCCCTATTGTTAGTAGGAGTACAGTCCGCCTCCCAAATGGATTTACATTACGTTCGATTTTTCATGCGCCAAAGTTGACCATGAATTTATTATCTGTATATCAGTTAGCCAGAGATTTTCACTGTGCGGTTGTATTCTTATCTGATTCGTGTTATTTGCAGGACCTGAGTACTAGGAGGATTGTTATCAGGGGACATAAGAAAGATGGACTGTATTATCTTGGCAATTCAACTCCAGTTTCATCAATTCCTACACTTGCACCCACTGTGTCTTTATCTGTTCCTAGCTTGCATGCTAGTATTTTACCTAGTAGTTGTCGTTATGATTTTTCGTCACAAACTGTTCAATTGTGGCATAACCGTTTTGGACATACAAATTTTAAATATTTATGTATGTTGTTTCCTGCTTTGAGCAATGCTTGTGTTGATAGTAAATTTGACTGTGTTATATGTTCCCTATCGAAACATGTTAGGGTTAGTTATATTCCTCGCATGCACCAGTCACCCAAGCCATTTAACCTAATACACTCTGATATTTGGGGACCCTTTCCCGTTACTGCTCTGTCAGCCCGATACTATGTGACATTTATAGATGACCATACCCGTTGTACTTTGGTCTACCTTTTGCATCGAAAGTCTGATATACTCCCTATAATCACTCAATTTTTACAGATGATTAAGACACAATTTGATGTCATTGTTCGTGCTCTTCGTTCGGATAATGCCAAAGAATATGTGTCTGATGCCTTAGTGTCCCATCTTTCTTCTTAGAGTATTCTTCAGTAACTCACTTGTCCATATACTCCGGAGTAAAATGGTATTGCTGAAAGGAAAAATAAGAGTTTGATAGGGATGGTACGTTGTATGCTTAGAGGCATGAGAGTACCAAAATCTTATTGGCATTTTGTTGTTTTAACTTCATCCTTTCTGTGCAATCGTACGTCGAGTCGTGTTCTTCAGCATAAGGCTCCCTTACAGGTCTTATTTCCTGAGCAGACACTTTTTTCTGTCCCCCCTCATGTTTTTGGATGCACATGTATTGTTCAGGATCGATCTCCTACTCATCATAAACTTGATGATAAAGCGATTCGTTGTATCTTTGTGGGCTATTGTCATCAATCTAAGGGGTATCGGTGTTATGATCCTATTAGGCGCCGTATGTATCACAGTCTAGATGTTACCTTTTTTGAGCATATTCCTTATTTTCCTTCCAGCCCTGTGTCTGCTCCTTTAGTTGATGATACTTCCTTTGATTTTCCATTACCACAAGAGCCAGAGTCATTAGTCACTATCCCTACAGGGTCATCCGTCTCTCCTCCTTCGGAAGCACTCATCCCTGTCAGTACAGAGTCACCAGTCTCTCTTCCTTTGCAGGTGTATATTCGTCGCCTTCGCTCTCATCACCCTGCTGATGTCCCCTCTACCTCAGGCGATGCAGGTAATACTTCTCAGTTTGTTGAGCATATTAATGCACCTATTGTTAGTACTGATGAGTTTGCAAGTGTTGAGCCAGTTCCTTTACCTGATGAGACATTATCAGTGGAGGATGATGATTTAGAACGTCGTTATTCGCGGCGTGATCGTCGTCCAGTTGATCGTTATGGTTGGACCGCCAGGATATTATATCCGATTTCTGCTTATGTTTCTTATGGTGATTTGTCTCCTACATTTCGAGCTTATAGTATGGCCATATTAGATACGTCAGTTCCTCGCTCTGTTTCGGAGGCTATACGGGAGTCCCAGTGGGTTCTTGCCATGCAGACAGAAATGGACGTTCGTCAGCATAATCATACATGGGATCTTGTCTCTTTACCTTCAGGAGTGAAACCTGTTGGTTATCGCTGAGTTTACACCCTGAAGTTTCTTATTGATGGTACTATTGATCGTCTCAAGGCTAGGCTTGTGGCGAAGGGCTTTACTCAGGTACCAGGTCGTGATTTTGATGCTACATTTGCCCCCGTGGCAAAATTGACTACTGTTCGGTTGATTATTTCTCTGGCTGCGGAGTACTCTTGACCTCTTCATCAGTTCGATGTGAAGAATGTGTTTCTGCTTTATTCGACGGAATACTTCTGGACAATGTATCATCCTTCTAGTATATGTTGATGATATTATTATTACTGGTGATGATATTTCTAGGACTGCGCAGGTCAAGGTAGACCTTGGGAAGGCCTTCAATGTGAAGGACCTTGAATTTCTACGATACTTTCTTGGGATTAAGATTGCCCGTAGCAGCAGGGGTTTTATTCTTTCTCAGAGAAAGTATGTTTTGGATCTTCTTTCAGACACTAGGATGCTGGGGTGCAAACCGGCATCATCACCCATGATTCCAAACCTGAAACTTACTGCTGAAGGTAAGGAGTTGAGAGATCCGACAGTTTATCAGAGGTTGGTAGGTAGACTTATCTACTTAGCCAACACTAGGCCAGACATTTCATTCGCAGTCAGCCGAGTTAATCAGTTCATGCACAGGCTGTGTCAGCCTCATCTTGATGCAGTTTATCATATTCTTTGGTACTTTAAGTCTTGTCCTGGACTTGGGTTGTTCTATGCATCAGGATCTCAGACCGGTTCTTAAGCCTGTTACTCAGATTCAGATTATGGGAGAGCATGTGACGGTTGATCTACTACAGGTTTCTGTACTTTTCGAGGGACTCATCTTATCTCTTGGAAGAGTAAAAAGCAGGCAGCTGTCTCTCGCTCGTCAGTAGAGGCAGAGTATCGGGCACTGGCACTTGGCACGTGTGAGATTTTCTGGCTACGATCGATTCTTGGTGAATTGGGATTTTCAGTGACTTCTCCATCCACATTATATTGTGATAATCGATCTGCTATTCAGCTCGCTTCTGACTCTGTACTACATGAGAGGACGAAGCATATAGAGATCGATGTTCACTTTCTTCAGGAGAAGGTTAGCAGTGGTATTGTCACTCCATCGTTTGTGGAGACCAATGATCAAGTTGCGGATGTTTTTACCAAACCTGTCATTCTATCTATTTTTCAGGACTCCGTTGTCAAGTTTGGCTTAATTGACATTTTTGCGCCAAGCTTGAGGGAGAGTGTTGGAGATATAACAACAGCCTAGTTTATTAGAGTTTTATTAGGTTTTTCTTTTTACCTTTTTGTCCTTATTGTAATTCTCATTGACTATATATACGGGGGCTCTACACTTAATTTGTATCCCTTTTTTTCCACTCACAACTATTCCAAGTTTCGGTAATATTTTTTCCTTCCTACTGTGTGTTTCAGGATCTCCAGACAAAGAAGAAGATTGGTACAGCGCATGAAGTTGGTGGTCTCTATTATTTTGATCTTGATACATCTCCTCGAGCGTTTTAAACCTCATCATCTCCCTTTCAGTGGCCCTGTCAGCTTGGTCATCCTTCATTCCAGAATTTGAAGCGCCAAGTTCCTAGTCTAAGTCATGTATCGTCTGTATTTTGTGAAACTTGTCAACTTAGTAAGCATCACCGTATTTCTTTCAAGTCTAGAGTCAATAATCGTGCATCGAGTCCATTTGTTTTAGTTCATTCTAATGTATGGGGCCCAATAATGAATATTTCATCTAATAAATTTCCTTACTTTGTGTCATTTGTGGATAATTATTCTCGACTAACTTGGTTATTTCTTATAAAAGCCCATTCTGAGTTATGCTCTATATTTGAGACTTTTCATTAAGAAATAAAAACACAATATGATTGTCATATTCGTATTCTTCGTTCTGATAATGCTAGAGAATATGAATCTGATCATTTATCCTCTTATCTTCGTAAAACTGACATTATTCATCAAACCTCTTGTGCTTATACTTCTCAGCAGAATGGGGTTACTGAGCGTAAGAATCAACATCTATTGGAAGTTACCCGAACACTGTTATTTCAAATGCATGTACCTCGTGCCTTTTGGAGTGATGTTGTTCTTACCGCCTGTCACCTCATTAATCGTATACCGTCGTCAGTCTTAAATGGGCAAAGTCCATACTCCGTTCTTGCACCTCATACCTCCTCATTCTCCTTACCTCCTAAAGTGTTTGGGTGTGTCTGTTATGTCCATAACTTGGGGCCTGGGTTTGATAAACTTAACCCTCATGCTACCAAGTGTGTCTTCCTTGGATATTCTCGTACACAAAAAGGGTATCGTTGTTATAGTCCCACTCTTCGTCGGTTATTCATTAGCGTTGATGTCACTTTTAATGAGGACATTTTGTATTTCTCGACTCCCACGCACCTTTGGATCTTGATTTTGGGCAGTCTCCTGAACCACCTCTTACCTTACCGTCACCTACTCCACTCTCTATTCTGTACCCATCCCCTGCTCCACTCCGTGTATATTCCCGTCGTGCGCAGTCATCAGCTGAAGTGCCCATGCCACTCTCCCTGTCGTCTCCTAATCCAAATCCCTCAGGTAATTCTGACTCTTTACCGATTGCTCTTAAGAAAGGTACTCGATTATGTGTTACTAAACATCCCATTGGTAATTTTGTTTCCTATGATGCCTTATCACCTGGTTTTTCCTGCTTTACCACACAACTCTCTACTGTCTCTGTTCGTAAGACTTTACAGGGTGCCTTATCTGATCTGGGTTGGAGGAAAGCTATGGAAGTTGACATGGATGCCTTACATCAGAATGGGACTTGGGATCTTATTCCCTTACCACCGAAAAAACGGACAGTTGGTTGTCGATGGATGTACACTGCTAAGTTTCATCCAGATGGTTCTGTTGAGCGTCTCAAAACTCGACTTGTTGCTAAGGGCTTCACTCAAACATATGGGGTTGATTATGCAGAGACCTTTTCTCTCGTTGCCAAAATCACCTTTGTACGTGTTTTAATTTCTTTGGTTGTTAACCTTTGATTGGCCCCTGTTTCAATTAGATGCCAAGAATGCATTCTTGCATGGTGACTTGACTGAGGAAGTCTATATGGAGCACCTACCTGGGTTTACTGCTCAGAGGGAGTATCGTAGGAATGTATGTCGACTGAAGAAATCTCTGTATGGTTTGAAGCAGTCACCAACAACATGATTTGGTAAATTCTTTGATGAAATCTTAGAGTTTGGCCTTATTCGATGTCAGACAAATCATTCTGTTTTTCACGAACAGACAGACAGATGCAGGGTATACTTTACTGGTGGTTTATGTTGATGATATCGTAATCACTGGTAATGATTCTGAAGGCATTACTAAGTTGAAAATATTTCTGCAAGACAAATTTCATACGAAGGATTTGAAAAAACTTAGGTACTTCTTGGGTATTGAAGTTGTCAGATCTAAGCAGGGTATTTGTCTATCTCAGAGAAAATATGTACTTAACATGCTAAAAGAGGCAAGTTTACTAGGTAGTAAACCAGTTGATAGTCCTATGGATCCAAATTAAAAGTTGTTGATGGATGATGGCGCTCTATTTGATAACCCAGGTCGGTATCGCAGGTTGGTTGGGAAGCTTAATTATCTCACTATTACCCCGACCAGATATTGCATATGCAGTCAGTTTATGAGATGTCCTAGAGTACCACATTGGGATGCAGTTATTCATATTCTTCGATATCTCAAAAGAGTTCTTGGTCTTGGATTATTATATCGAGCTAATGGACATCTTCGAGTAGAAGGTTTTTCAGATACTGATTGGGTTGGTTCTCCATCTGATCGACAGTTAACTACTGGTTATTGCACCTTCTTGGGAGGCAATGTTGTTTCATGGAAAAGTAAAAAACAAACAATGGTAGCACGATCCAGTGTCGAGACTGAGTACAGAGCAATGACCCATATGACTAGTGAGTTGACATTGCTACTACACTTTATTCAGGAAATTGGTTTTCCAGTTCAATTACCGTTATAACTGTTCTGTGATAAGCAGGTAGTCATTCATATTGCTGTCAATCCAGTGTTCTATGAGAGAATCAAACATATTGAAGTTGACTGTCATTTTATTCGAGACAAAATACTAAGTGGAGACATTGCAACTCTGTTTTTTAAATCTGAGAATCAACTTGCAGACATGTTCACCAAAGCCTTGAGTCGTACTCGTCTTGCAGATATTTGTTCCAAACTTGGATTATATGATATTTATAGTCCAACTTGAGGGGGAGTGTTGAGAAAGTTACTATAATACAATTAGGAAAGTTACTATAATGTAATTAGGGTTTACGTTTATGTATACCACACAAAGGGTATACTTGTATTTTAAATTCTTTGTTCAGTGACTATAAATATAAGGCCAATAGTGAGAGGTAGGTCATGCCAAAACCTCTCTTTGTCTTTCTCATATTGTGTTAAGCTCCTCTCTAATCTTAACACTTTACTCAGTTGATTACAGGTTCATCAATTCCTCCATTACATGCACAGGTAATAATACTAAGAAAATTACCTTACATAGAACATGCAGTGTCACACAAACAGTTTATTTTAATCAAGGGCACTCAAATAGGAGACATTTTTAAAAAATTAAACCTTGTCACTTTGTCAAGCTGGAGTAAAGAAGATGGCACTTACAAAATGGATGGTGCTTTTAAGAATGCACGAGCTAGAGCCACCCGCTGCTTCTCACCACCGCTTAGCTGACGGAAAGAAAATTTGATAATGCAAGGAAAATCAGCTGAGATAATGCAGAGGGAGATTCTAGTATACTGATCAACCATGGTAATTTTCACCCAATATAACCAATCTACACATCTCTTCAGCTAGCAAACATTAGAGCAATGGGAAAAAAAAATTCCAGCAATAAGATTGAGCTAGAAGAGCAAAACTGAAAACGCTGATACCAAACCCGGGCTCCAAGGAAAAATGAAAAATAAATTCTAGCAATAAGATTGAGCCAAAAAGAACAAAACTGAAAACACTGATATCAAGGCAGACTCAAAGCTGTATCCACCCTATCCTTAAAACAAGGTCCTAGATGAGGCTTTCTTCAGTCTAATCTTACCCCCCCCCCCCCCCCATAAACGTGAGACAAAAGTATGAATTTTCCAAAATCAGTTAGCTTCTTACCTTAAGCCCTCGTTCCCCTACCACAGTAGAATATTTGTCTGGGAAATTCATAATGGTGTCGTGAATTGCTGCCCTTCTAGCGGCATCATAAACCTAGTAAAATAAGTTATTCGGAAGCATGACGAAAGTTAACATGGACATGATTTTCTGAGCATAGAAGCAGAAGTAAATACAAATTTATTATGCACCTCCTCTTCCATTGCTGAAAGTCGACCATAATGAATGTTGTGAAATATTGTATCATTAAACAGTACCTGCCCAAAATGCAGCTGATTTTATCACGTGTGTGACTTTTTATGAGAACATATGAATACTAAGAAAATAGGAAAAGTAGTAGCACAGATATTTTGTTGCAATTGCCAACTCACTGTATCCTGTGGAACCACACCAATAAGCTTCCGAAGACTCTCAAGTGTCACCTTCTGTATATCTTGGCCATCTATCCGAATCTGCCAAGTAGCAAATTTTTGGTAGCACTTAGGGAAAGAGGAAAACCAAAAAGCAATCATATTTAGACACTGAATCATTAGTATTAGTTGTATCAGATTTCAGACAGTTCAATTACATCAACCTCCACAAAAATTACAAGCCGGGCAAATGTGAGGATACACAATATATAATGCTTGAGCTAAAACGCACGAACAAGTGCGTAAGCTTCATGTATGCCGCCACCTTGTCCGCACCAAAATACTCCAAGAGATGAAATTTGAAATCCAAAGTAAAATGTTAGAATTGACAACAAGCCCTACATGGCACATATACACATAGATCAAAAACTGCTTCATGGCTAGATATGTGTCAGCATTCCCCTTTGAAAAGGACAGGTGTTTTCTTTTGCTTTTATTATTTTTTCATTTTCCCCTTAAAAAAGAGTTTCCATTTACATGTGAAAAGAGCAATTATTACACATCTTTGTATTCCAGATCCACATTGTAGTTGTATCAGAATCCTGGGCCTACTACATGCAGACCTAAGAGAGCAGAAAATAAATCAAGAACTAACCACAGAACTTGGCTAGTTAGATTTAGATATGGCCATAATGATAGCCAAAAGACAAAAACGTATAAGTGAAGCATCTCTTCTTACATGTCCAGAATCGGTGTCAAAAAACCTGAAGAGCAATCTAAGAATGGTTGATTTCCCTGCACATCAATGGAAAAATGTACATCAATGACTCGTGCACATGGGCATAGCAAAGAAGTAAAGTGGACACAATAAAGAAAAATAAATTGAGAACTATAACGTAGGGAACCGGACAATACAAGGATCTTCAATTTTCTAAGTTCAAAAAAAGATCGAGAGTCACAGCTCTCGTAGTAGTGCTACTGCATTTGCACAAAGTCTGCATGAAAGATTATAGTTACAAATCCTTGCATAAGCTCTCAACCTCCATCAACCCAACATGAGCACAGAATTCCATGCACTCTAGATTTAAGCTTGTTCAATGAACTTTTTGACTTACATGTACTAATCAACATACTTCTTGTAAGATATAAGACCACCTAAAAATAATGGTTGTTCCCAAATCTATTGGTAGTCCCAAAATAAAATACTTCTCCATTGCCAACTATCCGCCTCATGTCATGCCATCCCTAGGTATTTATTTGTTCTATTAATTACACTAGAGGTCCCCCCAACGTATGCACTCTATGTCATTTTGGTCCCTATCTATCTATCTATCTATCATCCACCCACCATAATCACAACACCTCCACCACCAACTGAACCACCTCACACCCATTATCGCTCTAGCACAACACACAATATGCTCATAAATTTATATTAGCAGGGAAGGCGAAAAGTTCACAACTGCTCATGGAGTCCTCATAATGGAAAAAACTATCTGTCTGCCATCCCTCCACCAGCCTCTTTGGTCATTGGTTTTGCAGCAACAAAGCTGCAAATTCTTTACCTAAGATAGAAGTACAATCTTCTTCCACATCTCTCATTTTGAAGAGTAACAAATGTTTCCAGTGCACAATGGAAGGTCCTCATTCTTCATACTCGCACATCTACTGAAGCATGAGCACACATACACACACGACTCATGAACATACAATCCAAATTCAACCCAATTCATGAAATTTGAATCTATTAGCCATGGATTATGATTGTTGAGAATTTTTTTGGATTTGTGTTTCATTGATGAACCGGCAGTGCAGGGTGGTGAATAGGTCTGGACTTCAATTGACAGTTGAATTTTGAAAAGGGTTTCGAGATTTGTAGAGGTAATTTTTGGTCATCCCTGTCATTGTTTTTCTGATAAGTCTTCCCCGCCATTTTGCTTCTGGTCATTTGCATAATTAGATCGGTTTGGCATGAAATGAGTTAGAGAAAATGGTGGGGCTGAAGATTCAATGGTGGGTTAAGGAACATGCAGTGCATGGTAAGCAATGCACTCAGCCCTTCATGTGTTGGACGATTTCATTGGAGTTGGGTTTCACTTCAGTTTAGGTTGCCATGGTAATAGTTGTGGTGGGCAGGGTGCAACACAGTGAGAAAGGGGGTTATGCAAATTGGGGTTGGAAAGGGAAGAGAAGATAGTTGGGCTGAGGGATGGGGGGTGATGAGAAAGGGAAGAGAAGACAGTTGGACTGAGGGAGGGGGTTGCTGGAGCAAGGGGAGAGGGGAGGAGATATTGCAGCTTGGGGTTGGGAAGCAAAGAGGACCTGGACAGGTGAGGAAAAGGGTTGCTAGAGTGGGTTTGAGTTTTTTGTTGACGGTTCAACATACTTTTTCCAATAAATAACCTTTTTGGGATTACGTTTAGTTAAACACCGTCAGCTTGAAGGACCACATAAACACACATTCAATACTTTAAGAACCAAAATAACATTCAGCGCATACTTTGGGGGACCTCCGACATAGTTAACCCTTATTTGTTACACTATATCTTCTCCATACCAAAACGAGGATGGCTTAGTTGTTTTTTTTTTTTTTGGGGGGAGAAGCGGGGGGACGCACAACCAAAAATAACTTCTCTTCAAAGTTTTTCTTTATTATCATTTTTACTTATAAATTGTAATCGTAGTGTGTATAAACTGCAATAAATCATCAACCCCTTCTTTTTACTAGTGACCAAACATGGTTCATATGAGCAGTTAATCGTACTGTTCTCCCGCTAGATAAAACCTCAGTGTTCTCCAAGTTATTCATAGCAGACTTTGGAATTAAGCAAGAATTTCATGCAAGATAATGAAAGAGAAGAGAAATTTATATCATCTCACCATGGAGAAAAAATAAAACATGAACCATTAACATTTGAAAAGTTTGCATCAAAAAGCACTTTAGATTCAAAATAGAGAACAAGTAGGGTAAAACAATTAGAACGCATCTGAAGCCTTACCACTACCACTGGTTCCAACAATAGCCACACTTTTTCCAGCTGGAATAAAAAAGGATATCCCATCAAGAATCTTTCTTTCTCGTATATAGCTAAGGCAAGTGGAACCAAGAATATGCATCAGCAAGTGAAAATCCAGAACACCATCCAAAATAGTACCATAAACAAATTACATGGCAGACAACATACAATGTGAATTGTACCACCTCAAGATAGACATATATACAGAAAGACAGAACAAGCCATACATGTGCACAAGTATGAGGACATATTGAGGAAAAAGTAATAATTCAGCATCCATCGAATCCATGAAATTTTCAATGCCATGCAAATCAAAATTTATATTATATCCCAAATATAGAGAGTAGACACCGACATAGCAATGCTTCTTTCAAATTCTTCTTATTCAGATTTTCAAAATACTCATCAAGGACATAAGAGAACCAGCAAAGTATTGCCAATCCGAAAATTTTGTTCAATTATTCCATTAGCACTAAATCAGAATATACTGGCATATCCAGATAAAGTATGGTCCTGGCTCAAGAGTAAACTGGCAAACCATGTGGGTCTGGAAATCATCAATCAAAAGTTTTTCTGAAGGAAAGATCCAGCAAGTATATCTTTTGTAATCACAAAGTAACAAAGATAACATGATTTCGACAACCGAATTTGAAGTATAATTGCCAAAATAAAAAAGATAAACGACCAACTATTTAAATTCAAAAAGTTTTGACATACAATGAAGAAAAGGCAGTGAAGGCTGGAAAGTACACATAACATAAGGAAACTGCTACAGAAACCATATGACATTCTTACAAGTTGGAGAACTATAAGTCTATAAATGACGATACATGTAGAAGGTCAAAGCAAGCATGACAATACAAACTTTTCGTCCATCCCATGCTCTAGATTTTACCTCTTTCTCAGTTTGGGAAAGGGAGAGGGGGTAGCAGGAGGAAAGGGAGAACTCTCTCAATGAGAGCAGTGATCAGAGCCATGAAATGGCCTAGGGGGGCAAGTTTTCAAAATTATGCTTTAATACCTCAAAAATTATGTTTTTTGATCTCTCTCTACATGGCACTCTCACGTTCTTGAAATTATATCTTATACCTTCAATATGTTCTTGATTTTCTTTTATCCCTTGACTATTGATTTGGACACAGTGCACAATCAACCAAGGATCAAATTTTTTTTATTCTTTTCACTGAAACGTTTTTGTTTTCATGTACACCAAAACAAATCAAATATTGAATATCGAAATCAAACGACCAATGTTTCAAAAATAAATTTTCATATTTTTTCTCTTTCTATTTTTTTTCTGACATATTTTCAAATCATTTGTGAAACATTACCATTTCTAAGTTGACCAAAATTATGCCCAATGATGAAACTTTGATCCTTGCAATCAATCATTCAAAACAGTCTCATTGGGTATTTTTAAATTATATGTGCAAAACAAAATTTAATGACATGTACAAAATATCACAAAATTTCAATGATCAATGTGCAATATACTCAAATCGATAACAAAAATGAAAGCATTATCATAGTTAAAACATATAGAGTTTAATTAACCCAAATCCTTCATATTACGTATATAGGGTCCAAAATTGTATATAATAGGTTTTTGAGAAATCTGCACTCTTTACCTCATTGTGTTCGGCTTTTTGTACTTTGCTACATGATGACACTTAGTTAGACTCAAACTATTACGTGGTAAAATTGAACTTGAATTGGTGACAATTTGATGAATTGATTTGAAATTCATTTAAATCCTTATTTCTTTGACAAGTTTGAATTAATTTTTTTGATATTATGGAAATAAATACAATTAGAAATTTTAACATTAACTACAACCTAAAAAGCACGGACAAGAACATGAACACGGGACACAGTTACGGACACGATATTTTTCAAAAAAAGTAGGGCATCACACGTTGGGAATACGTTACAAAAAATTTTATTTATACACAACATTATATAATTTATTGCAAATATAGTGATAATGATATGCAATTCATAAAAGATTCAATATTTTATGATAAGAAAATCTTATGTATAGTCATTTGTGTGAATTTTTAGACTAAAGCATCGACATACTAGTCAATAATCATCAATTTTTTTTTGTAGACAATGTGTACCTAATATATAATTTAAATAATTGCTTTTATTTTCTCAATTCCTCTTTTTTTAACTTTTTATACATATTTTGTTTTTATTATTATATTTGGAGTACAACTTTAACATGTCTAGTAATAGTAATTATATGTTTTCAAAATTTTAAACTTTATTAATCACATTTCAACACATGTTTATTATTTAGTAGTAGACACGTTCTAAAGAATTGTCAGACACGCCAACAAAGAAGTGTCGGACACATATCCAAAATTAAAATTTTTTCATTTAATTAAGGATACAATTAAAAAAGGGTATCGGACACGTGTCCAAGAGTGACGGTGTCTGACACGGATACGTCACATTCTCAAGAGTGTCCGTCCTTCATAGACTACAACTCATCTAATTATCCTCCATTGTATAAAAATTCCCACTAATAGGCCCTCCTCCTTGGGAAAAAAATCTTGCCCCTGTCCCTGCACAAGAGTGAAGCTTTTTACAATGTAGAGAACTTTAGGTGGTTTGCATAGTATAACCAGAGTATTTTACGAAATCCAAATTAATGTTCATATAGATAAATGAACAAACACTGGCGTTCCTAGCACCATGTCCATGTGCTACTTGCTGAATATGATAAAACACACATGTATTGGTATACTGTTGAAACACAAGATACCACGCCCTACCATGTACAAGGACAAATACTAAGACATAAAGATGCACCTGAAGTGAACATTGTCAAATTGAATGCTGCCCCCATCCAATTTCAAAGGTTTCGCATCATCATCATCATCTCTAATTTCAGCCCTCTCCTGCAGAACAATTGGAAGTCAACAATTATAACGCCATGATAACAAAACAATTACAAGGTGGAAATTCTAGAGTGCTACAAATTTTATAACGTGCGACACTGATAAGAGAAACTAGACACACACTTGCACTTACTATTTCTCTATCTAAAAACAAGACTGTCCCCACATCCATCTCATTTCTGCTCCATGACTTATGAAATTCAAGCTGAAGCCTCTCTTCTCATACGAGAAACTCCATAACTTAGTGATTGCAGTACAAAAATAATCCTTTCTAGGGTTATGGGCAACTCAACCACCAAACACTTTTGACAGAAGACAAACAAGCCTAGCACAATGAAAGCCATAATGCTATCACAATGGATGAGAAACCACACAAAATTAAACAAGAATGGAAAAAAAAGTTGCTCACAAGGATCACTGATTTGGTTCTAGAGTATTAGTCCCTCCACTTCCGATGATTGATATATAGTCCCTCCACTTCCGATGGTTGATGTATGACTAGGATAGCGTAGCTGCCATTGAATTTGATGTGCATGATAACCATTATATATTTAAAGGATAAAGCATTGGCGCCTGCAGGAATGAGAGGTCTATTCTTTTCTCTGTCAAGTTGATTTTGCTGTCTGCAGATGCTGCAACCTACTGTTCACAGTTCCTTCCCAATTGATTATTTGCTCCAATTTTACCAGACAACTACTGCAATAGGACCATTTGATCCACCATGGGCTTAATTATTGTTAAAATGATTGCCCTAAGCTGAGAGGTATTAAAAAGGTCATCTCTTCAGTCCTGCTTTGGTAATCATCCATTCTATCCTGCTTTGGCAATCTGAGCTTGTATTCCATCGCTTGCGTGCTACTGTGCTTAACAAACTTAAGGACTTAAAAAGTCTTCAAGTTTTGACGGTAGAGCTTGAATGCAACTAAACGTGCTAGGAAATTTGGGTCAGGCTACATAAACAGACTCACATTTTTACTACAGGCTTGCTGATGTGAATTGGTTTGGACTTGACGGGTTTAGCAAGGCAAAACAAACGTCCTAGTGTTTACTCAACGTGGCTTCCAAGCCCAAACCCCAGCAAGTATATTACCAAACAATGGATTGACTGCAAAATAATCAAACTCAAATTGGATTTATAGAATCGAAAACTGCAAGGGTTTGGCAGTTACCTCAAGTAACTGAAACATGGATTTCATGTCGATAAGACTTTGTACAGTCTCCCGATATACATTGCCAAGGAAGTTGAGAGGAAGAGACAGCTGGAATAGGAGCCCATTTACCATCACCTGTGTCAATTAATTTTAATGACCAATTCTCAATCTTTCTGAATGCAAGAAAGCTAAACAAGTGAGCTCATAACCGTTCTACCAAATCACCAACTGTCATCTTGCCATCCATAATCCCAAGTGAGCACAGCACCATAGCTGCTGACAGAGCCATGCTAAATATTACATTTTGCCCAAAGTTCAAAAATGCAAGACTTTGTTGTGTTTTCAAGGCAACATCTTCATATCCTGAAAGATAACATCGTCATCATGAATCTATTGGACTTACTTATTCAAATACAAAGGAAAAAAGTCAATGAAATAACACAGTTTCTAAACTCCTAGGACGACAGAAAATAAATGCAGATACACCATCCATCGAAAATCATTATTGCATTGGTCATATCCAGTTGTTTAGAAGATAGGACCCACTCAAGTTGTGGACATCTGAAAGTGTCAAGAGTCAACGCATGGGTCTGTGTCTATACATTAGCAATAACGTCCCTAACCACTAGCAAATATCAATTGAATCTATGTTTTTCAACCGACAACAATAGCAAATTAAATCCCAACACCCAACGACATCAGCTTGAATATGAGATTCCCATTTTCCCTTCACCTTTAGAATCAGTCACATTCCACTGAACTACACTACATCATAACAGAAGGGCTTCTGTGAAGTACAAGCAACTTACTCTTCAAAAATTCATCGTATTTCGCAACTTCAAATGCCTCGTTGTTGAAATACTTTACGGTCTGACAATATAACACCAAATGTGAAACATTACCAACTTATACAGAGCATGACGATGAAATATAGGACAGTACTATAACATCAAAAGAAAGACACTCTTATATATATTTTTTTTCTTTTGATTAGCTACATCAAAAGAAAGATATTCAAGAATGTCACATCACAAACTCGTTACTCACCTCATAATTAATAAGTGAATCAATTGCCCTTGTACTTGCATCGTTATCAGCTTTGTTCATTGCCTTCCTAAACTTAGTCCTCCACTAAGAATAGATAAAATGGAAGGGAAACCTTAAGAAGAAAGGTAATCACCATTGAGAAAGGGAAATAGAAAACATACAACATCCCCCAGCCCATGCATTCTGATATGCGTTCTTGCACGAAGCACACAGGCCAGATGGAGAAAGGGCGAGATATGACGAGAAAAGGTAAAAGTAGAAATCTGGACAGCCGAAACAACAAATATTTAGGAGAAAGAGTAATTTCAAAACAAACAAGGAAGAAAAGGGACGGGAGAAAAGACGACGTAAGAGATGCAAAGTAGAGACTACATAATGTTACAAAAACAAATCTAACTGATTTGCTCTCTCTGCCACCTTTTTCTCTCTATGATATTATTAGAGTTGCCAAAAATGGCGAGCCAAGTTGGGAAAGAAGCATAATACAAATACACTTAAAAAGAATATGTACGTGTGTCACAAACAACGTGAATGCCACATAAGCAACACCTGACGAGGAAGTGATCCATGCAAAAGGGGCTCCATAACTGTATGCTAGAATACCTGATACCATGGAGATCTGAAATGATACATGTTAAATCTGCCAAAGTTGCATTTGGAGTTGGAGAAATGAAAGCAAGGGAATGACGACAAAATTGAAACCACTCTGCTCTCTAATATAACAGAGTACCTCTAAGATTGTTGGTACAACATTGAACACCATAGATGAAAGAATAAAATTAATACCACGGCTACCACGATCAATGATCCGACTCAATGCACCTGTTTCTCGACTGTAAAAAAGAAAAAAAAAATTATAGCAAACAATTAAGACGAGAACAAATATTTATCATCATTTGGAACATAACAAGTGTGCTACACAGTATTAGCCCAACAAAATGAGCAAGAATTAATTCTTGCTCAGGCAGCAAGGCAGGCTAACATGGACAGTAACGTCGGAAGTGAAGACCTGATGTTATTTTGCTGAGAAGTGTCAGATTGTATTTTCATAAAAGATGTGCAATCTAACCAAATGATATGCTGAAATAAAATTGCCCCATATGAGGTGGTAAGAGCATCAACTGTAATGACGAGCATACTACGAAAAAGGATCTCAATTAATACCAACTGTCTCTATCTTGTTCTAATATGTAAAACTATTGCAATAATCACACATATAACTGCTATAGACTTATCTATATCTTTTGCACTGCTACTTCAACAATCAGCTTATCAAATCTTTTCTACCCTTTTGAACTGTATTTGAAGTCGGAGAGTAATCATTCCAAAGTATAGAGTATGAAAATGAGTACATAACGGAAGTGACCAGTTAGGTAATCTGAAAGGGAAAAGAAAAACAAAAAAGTTCCTAAAGAGTACAACCCGTGGCCGCTCCATACCACAAGCACAATAAGCACAGGGGTCCTAGCTGTGGTCAGTATTAATAAAAACAATTAGAGCAACAAAATTTGAATTCAGCTGAACAGAAAGTTCTCCGGGCAGTACCTAAGATGATACTGTAAGTCGAGCTCAAGCAAATGTGAAAATACCTGCAAACAGAGGTCTCAGTAAATCGATGGGTCCAATACAGATTGTGAAGCCTACCGACATATCCCCCACAAACGCAGAGCATTAACAAAATTAATTAAAGGAGGGGAGAGCAGGGGAAGAAAACATGAAATCTGTTAAAAAAAAGTGCTCTGATGGGTCCTCACTCCTCAATCAGTGCAGACATATAAAGTGAAAAAACGTGTCTTATATACCTTCCTCGAAACTGATCGAATTGTTCGCAATGCAACCTTAGAAAACACTGCAGTTCGCAACTCTGAAACAAAAGATCCGCAAGAAACTATAAGAATTATAATGGAGATTTTAACATCCCACATCTCAAAGTCTCATCATTTATACTACTAATAAAAGTACCTTATATGAAAAAATTTTGATTCACTATTTTGACCTTATAAAAAATTATGAAAACTAATATGTCATTTTATATTTAAATATGCAGATTATCATTATATCTTTCTATACTTAAATAACAAACTAACCTCTAACATATTATGTAAACCTCTATCTTCGCAAAATTTTTAAATGCTCATGATACTGTAAAAATATTGTTCTTTTTTTTTCTAAACTCTAATATTTATACACATCGACAACTTTATTGATACAATATTATCTCCGATGCCAAAAAATCGATATATATATATTCCATTCATCCGCAATACAAGCAATTTAAATATGATAAATATGAGACAATATATAATTTAACTATATAATTAAATTTGTATATATTTTATCAAATATTTTAACAAAAACTTTTCCATGCAAGTTGCAACGCACGTGTTGCATTGCTAGTAGATATGAAAAGTATGAACCTCCCAGTCTGCCTATTATAATGCATTTTACCCTCTTAATATCCTCATAAGCAACTTAAATCAAGAAAATGATAGCTATGACCATGTCTGCCCATAGGTTCGTTCACTCTCCTGGTAATGTTCTGTATTTAGATATATACGGATTCCTATTCGTGTATGTTTCTTTCATTCTTTGTATAATTTGTTAAAGCACCTGTATCTTCAGCAAATAAAAACCAGCTGAACAACAGTTCTCTAGGGCCAAAAAAATTTACTCCGTCACCTTGCACCTCTACTTATTTTGCATGAAGGATGAATATTGATGGAACATAACCCTATTAGTACTTTGCAGTCACAGAGGTCTCAGTAAATCAATGGGTTCAATACAGATTGTGAAGCATACCAATATATCCCCCAACCCCAGAGCATTAACAAAATTAATTAAAGAAGGGGAGAGCAGGGGAAGAAAACATGAAATCTATTAAAAAAAAGTGCTCTGATGGGTCCTCACTCCTCAATCAGTGATGACATATAAAGTGAAGATACATATCTCATATACCTTCCTCGAAACTGATCGAATTGTTCGCAGTGCAACCTTAGAAAACACTGTAGTTCGCAACTCTGAAACAAAAGATCCGCAAGAAACTATATGAATTAAAATGGAGATTTTAACATCCCACATCTCAAAGTGTCATAGATAGGAAAAGTACATTAATAAAGATCCAAGTACAAGAACATGACAAAGATCTCCAACTTCTAAAACAGATGAAAGAAAAAAGAATAGGGATACATATATATGGAATCAGGACAGCATTAGAAATTACTTCATAGTGACATACCGTTGAAAGCAGAAGCCCATGACCGTGCTATACCATATCCAATCAAAATGGCTCCTGGGCTCACAAACAGAGCTAAAACAGTCGAATTAGCAGAAGTGAAGTCAGCAAGAGCACTGGCGTTTCCTGTTACCGTGTTTAGCCAATCAACAGCAAGCTTAAATAAGAAAGGCACCTGAACATTCAGTATCTAAACAACAACAGCACAACCACTTATTCCGTAATCAACAATGAATACCATTTATTCACTGCCTTTGCATGCACATACGAACAATATTATCGATCCGCTCACCGTGGCAGCAACCAAGAAACCCAAAGCAGCGATCACCCGCAAACGGAATTCAAGATTATCTTTCATCCGTAAGTATTTTGCAAGAGTACTAACAATTTTGGTGCTTGGAATTCCCTCTTCTGAAACGACCCCTTTCACGACCGTCGTAGACTTCACTTGTTTCGCATCCTGTATTGCACCCATTACATCTCCCCCAGTTGATGTCGAAAACATTGCAAGCCCCTTTGGTATCGGACCCTGTTCATCAAATCTTTCAAAGAAATTCACAAAAACATAATGTACTCCCATACTTGTACAAACATCGTCAGACATAAAAAACACAAACAAATGGCATGCATTCAAAGCAAAGAATCCTTGACTTACAAGATGTTGGGGAGGCCTGGTCGGGGAATCTGAGAGGAAGGCATCGATGTGTTATGAAGATATGGGACGGTTCTTGAAGATTCCCATGGTTTATGCTTGGTGGAGAGTTGCCTAGTGAATATACGACGAGATTGGCATGACACGAATGTTTGAGAACAAAAAGGGCGAGAGGGAATAATGATGGGATTGTGACGAAACGACATGCGACAGGAATTCACAATCACCGTCTCTGCTCTGTCGAAAAAGAGCCCCCGAGCCCTAAAACAACTTGAAGCAATTCGCGCTTGCATTAGTTTCTTTTCTTTTTGTAAGCGACTGGACCAACTGACTTGTTCAACACGTTAAACTTGATATGAGAGAGGAGAGAAACAAAAAAAAGAAAGAAAGAAAGAAAGCCTAGGCTTGAAGGTAAAGCCCAAGATTATCAAGCTTTTTCAATACATTGAAGGTTGATATGAGAAGGAAGACAAGAACAAACCCTAGGTGGAAAGGTATAGCCCAAGACTATCTAGCTTTTACTCCGACAACTGTTCGTGGCATAGCTCCAGCCTCCGTTGGAATTCGTGGCGTCGCTGTTCGGAGATGGAGATGGAGAAGTAGAGCGGAGGAGCTACGGAGGCTTGGGTGGCCTTGATTTCTGATGCGTTCATGTAGACTCTGCCGCGCGAGAAATTATACTGGCGGACACCGACTCTTTTCCGAAGTACCGATTAGGAAATAATCTTTCTTGTCTTGTATTGAACATTATTAATTTAGTGACCGTTGGAGTCGGTTTGGATATTGAAAGGGTGGATTAAGTTAGTCTTATATGCTCCTTGTTTCCAAAAGAAAATCAATCTAATTCATTATTATTTTTATCAACAAAAAAAAAAATTGTAGTATATTTTTATACATAAAATAATAAAATTTTATGCTCTTATTTTATCTGAATTTATAATAATTCTCATCTATTTATTCAGTTTTATTTTTTAAATATATAATTTTTTACTTAAATTTTATATAATCAGGTATATAATACATTTATTTTGTAAGTTGTTTATTACTTTAAATACACCTCTAAAAGATATAAATTTTATATATTTAAAATTTAAAAATAAAAATAAATAAATTGTTCATCTAAAAATAATTTAAGGCCTGATCTAAAATTTTTATCTCCGGCCTCAAATATTTTTGGGCTAACCCTGGCACTACGGTAAATGAGATTTGTTTGCTTTTGATCCTTGAGCTTTTAATGAGCCCATCTACGAGCCTATCACTCGCGATGGGCCTCTTTGTTATGTCTCAGTAAACTCACTCGAGATGGGCCAGGCCTATCTTCACATTTGGACAGAGACATATGCACCATCATTTTGCAGATTACTAGGAAAGAACTTCCGTACTAGAACTTATTCCTAAAATCGACTTAGTATTGGGTTCCCAAGCTCTTCAAGTGGGGTCACTATTGCCAATTGAGGAACAAGAAAGACAACTAATACACCATACTAGAGTGAGTGAAATTGTTGCGGAAATGAACAAAAATGGGGTGAGTGTAGTATCTGCATTATGAGTAAATATTGGGTGAAATAGTTACACCATATCAGTAAATGTTGATATGATGTAACCATCTATGTAATATCCAAGGTAAAAAAAATGAAATAACAATAAAAAAAATAAAAGTAAATAAGTTGGATTTGAGAAGTTTTAAACTTTTATTTGGTTTAGGGTTTGTCTTATGGGTTTGTGGATAAGCTTTGGAAATCAATGGAAATAATTTAGCTTTTTGGTGTAGGGAGAAAATCATATAATTATAGAGACTAATTATGACTATTATACATATGGTTTAAATATGATAGTATTGTTGGATAGGTCAAATCTTTCGTATATATATAAATATATTTAGGTTTATAGGGTTTTTTTTTATTGATGAGCTTGTAGAGGGACTGTCCCGTGAACAAAGAAGAAGAGAGAGAGAGAGACGGAAGAAGGAGGAGGAAAGAAAGAAAGGACTCGAATCCATTAAAGGTATGAATTTATTCCTTAATTTATGAGTTTTGTATTTTATTCAATAACATAGGTTCATATATATATATATATATATATATATATATATGGTGAAGAATATTGAAAAATATATACCATAAAGAAATATCATTATTATGCATTTTGTATCATTTATATTGATGATATACTAATTTTTTCTAATTTTATTGATCATCATTTTAAACATCTGAATAAATTCATTCAAATTGTTAAAAATAATGGTCTTGTTCTCTCTGCTATTAAAATGAAATTATTTCAATTAAAAGTAAGATTTTTAGGTCATTATATTGAACAAGGGAATATAGTCCAAATTGAAATGAGTATTGAATTTGCATCCAAATTTTTGGATGAAATTAAAGATAAAAGGCAATTACAAAGATTTTTGAGAAGTTTAAATTATTTAACTAACTTTTATCAAAATCTTGCTAAGGACACTACTATTTTATATTCTAGATTTAAGAAAAATCCGTCTCTTTGGACAAATGATCATACAGAAACAGTAAAAAAAATAAAACTGAAAGCTAAATATTTACCATGTCTTTATTTGATAAAATCCAACATAGGTTAAAATTGTTAAAACTAATGCCTCAGATAAAGGATATGGAGGTATTCTTAAACAAAGAGATCCTACTTCTACTAAAGAATTACTTGTTTGATTTACTTCAGGAAAATGGGGATCTACTAAATTTAATTATTCTACTATTAAAAAGTAAATTTTATCTAATGTTAAATGTGTTAATAAATTTCAAGATGATTTATTAAATCAAGCATTTCTACTAAAAATTGATTGTAACTCTGCTAAAAATGTTATTGAACAAGATGTAAAGAATATTACATCTAAACAAATATTTACACGATGACAGGCTATCTTATTTGTTTTTTATTTTAAAATTGAATATGTTAAAGGAGAATTAAATTCTCTTTTCGATTTTTTAACTCGAGAATTTTTGTAGGGTTCCCATTAATCAAGACCAAAGTAGTATCCGTGGTCGAGGCCGCTGCAGAGGTCGGCCTGGTGGAAAAGCCCAAGTCAATGTTTATTATCTCCCTTTAACTGAATCTCAAAATTTTAAAATTGTTAATAATCAACTTCTTAAAGAAAGTTTTTCATCTTCACATAAAAGTGATGATAAAGATAATGACAGTTATACTGTCGTCCGATCTAAAAAATCTATTAAATAAGCTCTTATAGCTTAGCTCAAGATAAATTATATACAGTTATACACTCTGCCTACTTATAACAGCATAATGACTCTTGACTATGAATATGAAAATAGGTTTTAGTGAAAGATGTTAATTTATATGTTTTTAGATCTAATTTAGATTGGTTAGTTTTGAAGTTTTAAGAAATTTAATCAATGTGTAAAAAGGGGGAAAGGAAGTTACTGGTTGCAGGTTTTACCGTAGGAAGAAGACCAAATCCGAAAATTACAGAAAGCTCATCTTTAGTTTCAAATAGCTTTACTTTGACCCCTATATTCTTCTAAATTTAATTTTAACCACTGTTTTACTTGGTAGGTTAGAAGAATAGAATTTTAGAAATTTTATGGCAGCCCTGAAAACAAAAAATTCGTTTTTCAAGAAAATTATACTTTGACTCCAAAAGTTTTAAAAATTATGATTTGACTCCAAAACTTTAGAAATTTTTCTAAATAGCCCAGAATACTTCTATACTCTATTACCTCATATTAGAAAAGATATTTATATGTAAATGATATATAAGTATATATATCAATGGATAGAAAGTATAAATTTTAAATATAGAATCGCGAAAGGACAAAATTAGGAATAAGAATTGATCGTTATATGTTATTATTGGATTAAATGGTGATTTCATTGAGGTTGGGAAAGAGAGCTTTGAATTAGATTTTGAGAATCAAAGTGAGTAGTTATTACCTCTTTTGGAAGGATTTTCTATATCAAATGTGTGGGTGCGTGCGTGTGGATTTTTCATATATATGATATATTTGCTGATGTTTGTAGTTGCAATTAAATATTTTGAAATTGTGAACTGTTATACATATGAATTTTGGAAAACTTGTGGGATGATTTCATATCATTACTTTGGTGATGAAAGAAAAATTTTGTGTGCGTTGGGATTAAAATTACAGTTTTAGTGTGTGTGAAAATCATGTTTATGAGACGGTGACTGGGGTTACCAAGTCTAAGTGATAACAAGCGACTGGGTCAGTCATCAGGCTAGTGATGACAAGAGATTGAGTCAGTTACCAGGCTAGTGGTAACAAAAAATAGGATCAGTCATCAGGCTAGTGATGACAAAAGACTGGACCAGATATCAGGCTAGTGGTACACAAGAGACTGAGTTAGTTACCAGGCTAGTTGTAACATACATGATTTGACAAATATATTTAGAACTGAATGTGTGTGAGTGTTTTGAGTTATAAATATTTTTTCATTTATAAAGTTATTTGTGAAAATGAGAGGTGTTTTAAGTTATAAATATTTTTTTCATTTATAAAGTTATTTGTGATCATGAAATCATTTTGTTTCAATGATTTATGTGAGAGGGGTTGTGATACAATTTGTTGTACTTATATATGTATCAATTTTATTTTTGTATATAAACTGTGGATTTATTTTCACACTTTATTAGAGGTAATTTCTATTCACGGGCTATTGTGATCATCCAAATATTTAATATTTTTCAGGTGAGGATCAGAGTGAGGAGTCAGTCTGCAGATAAATAAGGGATTAGAGGACTTGAAAATTTATTTTACTGTAGGTCTTCAGGAATAAATGTCTTTTATAGTTTTGAAACAAGTATTTAATTGTTTTGGGAACAAGGTTGCTTATGTTTGAAGTAGTGAACCGTACAGTTTGACTATCATTTTACATGGATTTAGTAATGATGTTGATGATGTTTAGTTTATTTCTCTAGTATTCATTAAGTCAGTGGAATGAAACACTTTATTATTTGTCTTTCGTTGTATTTTGTATTTATTATGCACAGAATTAGTTGGTTAAGGCATTGGTGGCCGGTCCGCTGCCCACCTTATGTGATCCGGGGTGAGAGTATGACAAGTTTGGTATCAGAGCATAAGTTTATGAATTAATAGAAGATTAGGCTGGATTTGAATTGTTGTGTAGATTTTAATCAGTTTTAGTTCGAGGGATGTAGAATGATGTTAATAGTCAATAGAATGATTTGTGTTGTGACTAAGACTAGTTAATTTGCTCGGTATTTTGTACAAATAAGAGAGTTGCAAAATTGGATGAAAAGTGTGTTGTAAGAAATATAACTGACACTACTGGAATTTTAGGGCCTATATATTCTTCTGTGTCTCCTAGAGTAGTAGTGTGATTTGGTGTGAAACCCAAAAACACTTGAGTATGATTTGACTGTGGTAACTCCTATGGGTGATTTTGTGTTTTAGAGATGTTGTGTAATCAAGGTGCAGGGTCAACATTGGGAAACATCAGTAACTAGTTGATTGAGTTTCTTAGACCTTAGGGGTTTTAATGTGATATTAAATATGAGTTGGTTGGTCACACAATATACGAAAGTTGGTTAAAAAGAGAGTCAGCAGATTTAGTTTTGAGGGAACATGATTTATTTAATCTCTAGTATTAACTCTGCGAGTGCAAGCTCGAAAATGGGATGAGGAAAGATTTTCAGTGAAATATTGTTTGTATCATTGTTGCACGAAACGAGGGAGTGTCTCTTGAGAAGATATCAATAGAAATAAAATTTTGAAATATATTTTGAGAGAAGTTATCTATGCTACCATTGGAAGAGAGAAAGTTTACATTTTTAGTAGCCTTATGGTACTTTACTTATATTTATTACTCTGTATCAGATGATTCTTGCTGAACTAGAAGAATTGGAATTCAATTGAAAATATATTAGACCAAAAATTTATTCAACTTAGCAATTTGTTGTGGGGGTGCTCATGTTGTGTTTGTAAAGAAAATGATTGGATTGTGAAATGGTACGTTGATTACTACCAGCTGAATAAGGCAGCAACAAGTAGTAAATACTCTTTATGTGGTATTGAAGATTTATTTGATTACTTGTGAGGAGTTAGAGTATTTAATAAGATTGATGTTGGATTGATTTACACTAGTCAAAAGAAAAAAGTGGTGGTGTTTTGAACTGGAATAGTTATATTGTATTTTTGGAGAAGTCTTTGAACTTGACAAATGTTACATATGTTTTTATGGATTGACTAAACTGGGTATCTTAATCTTACCTAGATTCATTTGTTACTATATTAGTTGGTGTTACACTTGTGTATTCTCGTAGTAAGGAAAAAATTATCTTACTCATGAGTTTGAATTAGATATTATTTTTTTTTTACTTTTAAGTTATGGAGAGATTATTTATACAGTAAGACATGTGAGAAAGTTACTTGTGAAATAGATAAAATGATGGAAATTGAATATCCTCATTTGTTCTCACAAGGTATATAAATTTTGATGAAAAAATTCTTTTAAGGGGGAGAGAATGTTATACCCAAGGTAAAAAAAAAATGAAATAACAATAATAATAATAAAATAAAAGTGAATAAGTTGAATTTGAGAAATTTAGACTTTTGTTTGACTTGAGGTCTGTCCTTATGGGTTTGTAGATATGCTTTGGAAATTAATTGAGATAATTTAGCTTTTTGGTGTAGGTAGAAATATCAGATAATTATAGAGACTAATTAGGACTATTATACATGTGGTTTAAATAAGGTAGTATTGTTGGATATGTCAAATCTTTCGTACATATATAAATATATTTAGGTTTACAAATTTTTTTTATTACTTAATTTATGAGTTTTGTATTTTATTCAATCACATAGCATTAGGTTTATCGTAAGTAGTATGATATATATATATATATATATATATATATATATATATATATATATATATTTCATGGTGAAGAATATTGATAAATATAAAATTGGGTTTTAGTGAAAGATGCTAATTTAGGTGTTTTTAGACCTAATTTAGATTAGTTAGTCTTGAAGTTTTAAGAAATTAAATCAATGAGTAAAAAGGAAAAAAAAAATGGGGGAAAGGAAGTTATTGGTTCCAAGTATCGCCGTAGGAAGAAGACCAAATTTAGAAATTATAAAAAACTCCTCTTTAGGTTCAAAGAGCTTTATTTTGACCCCTATATTCTTATGAATTTAATTTTAACTACTGTTTTACTTGGTAAGTTAGAAAAATAGAATTTTAGAAATTTTATGTCAGCCCCGAAAATAGTAAATTCGTTTTTCAAGAAAATTCCACTTTGACCCCAAAGTTTCAAAAACTATTATTTGACCACACAACTTTAAAAACTTTTTCTAAACAGTCCAAAATACTTCTATACCCTATTACCTCATATTAGAAATGATATTTATATGTAAAATGATATACAAAGTATATATATCAATGGGTAGAAAATATAAAGATTAAATATAGAATCGTGAAACGATAAAATTATGAATAAGGATTGATCGTTATATGTTATTATTAGATTAGATGGTAATTGCTTTGAGGTTGAGAAAGAGAGTTTTAAATTGGATTTTGGGAATCAATGTGAGTAGTTTCTACTTATTTTGGAAGGATTTTCTATATTAAATGTGTGGGTGCGTGAGTGTGGATTTTTCATATATATGATATATGTGTTGATGTTTGGGGTTGCAGTTAAATGTTTTGAAATTGTGAACTGTTATACATGTGAATTTTATAAAACTTGTGGGATGATTTTATATCATTACTTTGGTGATGAAAAAGAAATTTTGTGTGCATTGGGATTAAAACTACAGTTTTGGTGTGTGAGAAAATCATGTTTATGAGACGGGGACTGGGATTACCAAGTCTAAGTGATAACAAGCGACTGGGCTAGTGATGATAAGAGATTGACCCAGTTATTAGGCTAGTGGTAACAAGAGACAGCGCCAGTCACCAGGTTAGTGATGACAAGAGACTGTGTCAATTACCAAACTAGTGGTAACAAGAGACTGTGTCAGTTACCAGGCTAGTGGTAACAAACATGATTTGACAAATATATTTGAAACTGAATGTGTGTGAGTATTTTGAGTTATAAATATCTTTTCATTTAGAATGTTATTTGTGAAAATGAGTGGTGTTTTGAGTTATAATTTTTTTTTTCATTTATAAAGTTATTTGTGATCATGAAATCATTTTTGTTTAAATGATTATGAGAGAGGGGTTGAAGTACAATTTTTTGTACTTATGTATGTATCAATTTTATTTTTTATATATAAACTGTGTAATTTATTTTTACACCTCATTAGAGGTGGTTTCTATTCATGGGACATTGTGCTCATCTAAACATTTAACATTTTTTAGGTGAGGATCAGGGTGAGGAGTAAGTCTACAGATATATAAGGGATTAGAGGATTTGAAAATTTATTTTACCGTAGGTCTTCAGGAATAAATGACTTTTATAGTTTTGAAATAAGTATTGAATTGTTTTGGGAACAAAAGTTGCTTATGTTTGAAGTAGTGAACCTTACAATTTGATTATTATTTTCAATGGATTTATTAATGATGTTGATGATGTTTAGTTTATTCCTCTGGTATTCAGTAGATTGGTGGAATTTATCATTTTATTATTTGTCTTGCGCTGTATTTTGCATTTAATATGCAAATGGTTGGTTGGCTCAGGCCTTGGTGGCTGGTTCACCGCCCATCTTATGTGATTCGGGTTGGGGGTGTGACAAGTTCGGTATCAGAGCATAGCTTTATGAATTAACAGAGGATTAGGCTGGATTTGAATTGTTGTGTAGGCTTTAATCGATTTTAGTTCAAGAGATGTAGAATGATGTTAATAGTTAATAGAATGATTTGTGTAGTGACTAAGACTAGTTAATATGCTCGGTATTTTGTACAAATAAGAGATAGTTGTAAAATTGGATGGTAAGTGTGTTGTAAGAAATGTGAATGACACTAATGGAATTTTAGGCCCTATATATTCTTCTGTATCTCGTAGAGTACTAGTGTGATTGGGTGTAAAACCCAAAAACACTTGAGTTTGATTTGACCGTGGTAACTCCTATGAGTGGATTTGTGTTACGAGATGTTGTGTACCCAAGGTGCATGGTCCACATTGGGGAACATTAGTAAGTAGTTGATTGAATTTCTTAGACCTTGAGCGTTTTGATATATACGAAAGTTGGTTAGTTTGAAAAGAGAGTCAACAGATTTATTTTTGATGGAACATGATTTATTTAATCTTTAGTATTAACTCTACGAGTGCAAACTCGAAAATGGGGTGAGGAAAGATTTTCAATGAAATATTGTTTGTATCATTGTTGCACGGAAATGAGGGAGTGTCTCTTGAGGAGATATTAATAGAAATAAAATTTTCAAGTATATTTTGAGAGAAGTTGTCTATACTACCATTGGAGAGAGAAAAAATTTATATTTTTAGTAGCCTTATGGTACTTATATTTATTACTCCGTATCGGATGGTTCTTGTTGAACTAATGGAATTGGAATTCAATTGAAAATATATTAGATTAAAGATTTATTCAATTTAGCAATTTATGGTGGGGGTGCTCATGTTGTGTTTGTAAAAAAAATGATTAGACTATAAAATTGTACGTTGATTACTACCGGCTGAATAAGGCAGCAACAAATAGTAAATACCTTTTATGTGGTATTGAAGATTTATTTGATTAGTTGCGAGGGTTAGAGTATTTAATAAGATTGATATTGTATTGATTTACTCAAGTCAAAAGAAAGAAGTGGTAATATTTTAAAAATTATTTGTCAAACTAGGGGTGACAATTAAGTCGTGTCGTGTCAGATTCGTGTTGAATCATAAAATTATGAGCTTTTAATATTTCTTGTTCGCGTGTCAAGTCATTTTCAAGACAAGTTATAATTAAGTTTGTGTCATGAAATTCGTGTCGAGTTTGAGTCGTGTTGAGTTTGAGTCGAAAATTTTTACTCTTAGTTAAAATGAAAAAAAAATATTTTTTTATTAATTTTTTAATTAAAATTTTTAAATATATATATAATACATATTTTATTATTATATTTTTACATGAAATTAATGTATAGAAAAATAAGATATATTTTAATATAAATAATTAATTTTTATTCACTTTTTTTTTAATTTTAAAAGAATTAATTTTGATAAATTGAAAAAAAAACTAACCTATTCATTTTTTCTTTTTTTTTAAGTGGATGAAAGGAAAGTTAACGATACATATGTTTTAAGTGAACGCAAAAAGGTCTAGCTTTAGCTTCAGTTTCAGTGTGCCTAAGTGGGTCCCATCAATTACTTTGTATTTCTTTAGTTTTGACTTTTAAGTGATCCTGTCTTTTTTACGCCAATGGGTTGGTCATTTTTTTTATTGGGCGAATTATATTCACACCCTTCAGGTTTATTACTTAATCATTTAGATTTTTTGATATTTAAAATATTTCACACAACACTCCTAAAATTTATACGCGGGTAACACATATGCCCCTACTGTAAATATACCAGTTAATAAATTACATTCATGTCTCCTGAAGTTTGTAAACATATATTACTGATATCTCTTAAATTTAAAATGTTAAACAAAAAATATTTAATTAAAAATAGAATATCAAATATTTTAAAATTTATAATTAAAATTCATGTTCTATTGTAACATTTTTTGAAATAAATCAAAAATAAAAATTCAAAATTTTCTTAAAAAATCATAATTAGTATACAATTATATTGTCTATTGGAATTTAATTTAGACGTTTAAACGACCAAATTAAAATATCAAACTACCCCAATTGAAGCTAAAAGATATTGTGTCAATTACAATTTGACCTCTTGTTTAATTTTTTTAGTTTTATTCTAATAGATAATATAATTGTATATTAACTAAGATTTTTTTAAAAAACTTAGATTTTTATTTTTGATTTTATTTAAATAGATGACATAATATAACATAGATTTTAGTTGTAAAATTCATGTTCTATTATGAATGACTTAGACCTCTTGTTTGATTTTTTAGTTTTATTTTAATGGATAGTATAATTGTACACTAATTATAATTTTTGAAGAAAAAATTGAATTTTTATTTTTGATTTTATTTCAATAAGTGATACAATATAATATATTTTGGTTATAAAATTTAAAATACTTGATATTATATCTTTGATTGAAATATTTTTGATCTAAGTATAATATTTTAAATTTAAAGAATCTAAATATTATATGAGTATAAACTTCAAGGGGGTCAAACAGATATATTTATAGTAAGGGTCTAAGTGTTACGTGCGTACATACCTCAAAGAGTCTGTATATAATATTTCAAATGTCAAGGAATCTAAATAATTAAGTGACAATTCTCAGATAGTCTGAGTTTAATTCTCCATTTTTTATTTTGTATGAGTCTTTCATCAATTCCCATCCCAATCACTCGTTTATTGTGCTCATATTTACTTGAACCAAATACACACGTGGTCTGTATCTCATTTTCTATTTACTTATCCAAGTACGAGTTATCAAGATTAATTGAAGGTCTTGGAATCTTTTTAGATGGCCATAGAAATTCAACGCCTTGTGGTCACAATGGTGCACAGTCTAAGAAGTGTTATTTTTAACCTATATAATAAAGTAAAACTATGACTGAATCTCCCTCCCCATTCCCCGACTCCACTGTATTGTACATGTCTCTGATGCTTCGACTTGGGCAAGTGTTTTGAATATACTATGGGAGTATTTGCCCCCCTTTTTTGGGGAGTTGATGTGTCAGACCTGGGGTCGCGTGGGGTGGATAATAGAACCAGGGGATGCGTCACGTGGGATAGACAGCTAAGTTTTTAAGTTCAGACAGAAAACACATGGAGGGAAGAGAAATTTGAATTCAGAAGAGTTTGGAAAACTCAATTCAACCTCTTCACAAAAATTCATCCAAACAAGAATTCAAGTAGTTGAGATAAAAAAATCTTCATAAAAACGATGCGTGATTTAGAGAGTCGTGAATAGTTTTTTTGTTACCCTGGCATGGTGAATCGTTTGACTGTCTTTATATGATTTTGTGCACATGTTATGTTTTGTGTGATGATACTAACACCAACTTTAGAAACTATGTCCACACAGAAAAACAATATTTTTAATTGTGTTTTGGTATATTAATTATTTTTGTGATATATAACAATAAATTTAACCATTTATTTTACGCGGTATTTATGTTTACATCGATTACTTTCTCGAACTTAGACCAATGTAACTTGAGCTAAGTTAAAAATGTCCTTATATATGTGAATTATGCCAAATTTATCTATCAAATAGAGTATTATGCCAAATTAAATAAATAATAATGTAATTTTATGAGTACTCGTCCAATATAATCCAAAGGTAATGTCATATCAGCATTCATTAAACGTGGTAGATGTATTAACGCAAAGAGTTAAGGCAGATAACACGGATAGAAGACCCTGGTTCTATTACCTAGGCCCCACGCCACCCCACCCCAGGTCTGACGCATCAACTCCCAAAAAAACTCTTTGTGAGCAAATATATTCAAAACACTTGGGCCAAGTCGAAGCATCAGAGACATGTACAATACTGTGGAGTCAAGGATCATAGTGTTACTTTATTATATACGTTAAAAATAACATTTCTTACACTGTGCACCATCGTGACCACAAAGCGTGAATTTCTATAGCCATCTAGAAAGATTCCAAGACCTTCAATTATTTTAATTTCAAGCGTCGTGAATTTAAATTTTATTAATTATTAAAATTAAATTATGATAAAATTTTTTTTGTAAATACTTTAATTTATTTACGACATGTACTGCTTGTTTTTGACTATATCAGATAAAAAATTAGTTAAAATGCTCATTCGATTTTGAAGCTAATTTTATCCAAATTAATACAATGAAATTCGGTTAACTGAGGAAAATATCTTGGAAAAATTACCAATGAAATTCGTTTAAATGAAGCTCATTCGATTTTGATGCTTCGACTTGGGCCTAGTGTTTTGAATATATTATGGAAATATTTGCTCACAAAGAGTTTTTTTGCCCCTCTTTTTTGGGGAGTTGATGTGTCAGACCTGGGGTGGGGTGGGGTGGGGTGGCGTGGGGGTGAGTAATAGAACCAGGGTCTTATCCGTGTTATCTGTCTTACCTCTTTGGGGGTAATCTCAAGTAACAATAGCTTTTCAATGTGACAATCAGGTCGCCTTGCACATCGCCTGAAATCCTGTATCCCATGGGCGGTCCAAACACATTGATTTAACTGCAATCTCGTTCACGAAAGGGTTCAACATCGTCTCCTTCAGCTTCACCATATTGCTTCCGCTGACCAACCCGCCAACATCTTCACTAAAGCATTGGGAGTAGCCCAATTTCACCACCTCATGTCCAAGCTAGGCATTACGTCCCTCCATGCTCCATCTTGAGGAGAGTATTAGTGCATACTATGGAAACATGCCACACATGGAAACTGAGAAATCACATCCAATCAATTAGAATCCCGCTGCACATGGAAACAATCAATTAGGATACGGAATCAACTATGATTTAGTTCCTTAATTTTAGGATCTTGATTCTAGTCTTTCTTCCATATAAATGTGTAACTCTGTTCTACAGTGATGTGACGAAAAACAACCCAATTCAGTCAATATATCCTCTTTATTATTCTCTTGTTTATCAATTTCTGATGTACTAATAATTTGTCAATTTTGTGTAATATATATTGGAATTTTTTCTCAATTTATTTACTAAAAAGATTTGACGAGATAATTCGGTTATTATCCAAATTAAAACTACGCCTATATTAAAGTTAATGAGAAAGGAGAATTATGAAACCTAATGGTCCGTCATTCCACAAAATATAAAACTCATTGTAACTTTCTTGTTTTGATCACGTGCCTAAAGACCATACTGGAAGAGAAGACAATGGAAATGCCACTTTGAAAAAGAACATAAATGATATATTTAAAAAATAGGTTTAATAGCAAATTATACTTCAAAAGATCGCTCGAATTTTAATTTGTACCCCTTAAAATTAAAAATCTCAATTTACACTCTCAAAGATATAAATTTGTATCAATACACACCGAAAACTAACAATCATCAATTTGCTAACTAAAATTAGTCGGATAAATTATACATAGACTCCCTCAAATTTATCACTTATTCATTTTGACCTCCTCATATTGAAAATATTACTCTTACACTTTCTAATATTTATTCACGTATAATACATAACTTCTTGTCATTGATATTTATTAATATAACTATTAAAAAACATGATTTTATCTTGTTAATAAATGAAGTCAATTTTTTTTTGGGTCCAAATAGTACTAATCAAATCAAATTCAACCCAATTCAACCTTGGCCATTGAAACGAGCCCCTGGGTTTCTTAGTTGTTTGAACCACACACTCAATATTATATATAAATAGATCACTTCACATAGTCGTCAGAAAATATTGACCCTCAACACCACATAATAGTTATTTACAGGAAATCTCACCGCACCTATTTTGGAGTTAAAGCTAAGATCTCATTGCGTACTTTGAGCGCTAAAAAATAAGTTTAATCCCAAAAATTGTCGTAATTGTGGAGATTTGAATCCAAAAAAATTTAAGTTCTTATCCACTAGTCTTACGTACTTGTCCAGCTGGAGATTTGAATCCAAAAAAATTTAAGTTCTTATCCACTAGTCTTACCTGCTAGTCCAGCATAGAAAGTAAAATAATGGTTATACTAACACAAGGAGAACACAATGATCCCGCAACAATCACTATGCAGTAGAGGTCAATATTAGTCGCGTTCTATTCGTACATATCTCAACTTCTTGTATTTTAAATTATGTATTACTTACTTCATAATTTTGTGAAAAATCTAATTACTAAAAATTTTTAGAATTGTCATTATGATATGAAATAAGACCTGTGTATTCTCGATGAACAAAAGTATCACTTGAAAAATTTTAGTATTTTGTGAATTTAGAATTTCAATTGAACCGAATATTAATACTTAAACAAAAATTGTGCATCCATATGTTTGTAGTTTCAATAAAAACTCAATGTAAAATCCCGTAAAATGATTTTAAAATAGACGATAATTGATCCACTTTAAAAAAAAAACATTAAATTGAATTAAATAACAATTGATACACAATAAGAAGAATGAAAGAGTTTTTAGCAACTAAAAGTTAAGGAGAAAATTCGAATATAATAAAATTATGACTTAATTGAGATAAAATATCAAGATTAGGACTTAATTGATATAAAACAAAACTAGTAGGACTTAACGGGGTGTTTGTGGAGAAAAGTAATATTTATTGGTAATTTCCCAAGATATTATCCTCATTTAACCGAATTTCATTGTATTAATTTGGATAAAATTAGCTTCAAAATCGAATGAGTAATATTATTTTGATCGAAAATTTGATTTTATTTGTTATCTTAGTGAATTAAGTCAATAAATGAGGTCAAAATTTTTTTTAGGTCCAAATAATGTTAATCAAATCGAATTCAACCCAATTCAACCTTGGCCAAAAACATGTTTGAACCACACACTCAGTATTATATTTTTCTTTCTTTATTTTTTTTGATATAAAAAATAAATATGTAAATAGACTATTTCACATATTCGTCATATAGTATTGACCCCCAATACCACATAGTTATCTATAGCGGATCTCACCGAAATTACGTTGTGGCCGAAGCTAAGGTCCCATTACATGTTTTAGGCGCTGAAGAATAGATTAAGTCCCAACAAATTATCTTAAGTATAGGACTTGAACTTAATTGAAAAAAAACGAGTTCTTATCTTCTTGTCTGACCTAGAAAGTAAAATAATGGTTAGACTGACGCAATGAACCCAAATATTTTAATTAAGAAAATTTGAGTTTTTATCTACTTTTTTCTTATGTAGAAAGTAAAATAAGTTAGACGTGAGGCAATAATCCTTCAAGATTCACTATATAAAGTTACAAAAGCCAAGTCCCAACAGAAAATCTCAAGTGTATCAGAGTTAGAGATAGAAAAATAGAGCTCATAGAGCACTGACCATGGACGTCGACATCCTGTTTAAGGTGTTCATTTCCCTTGCTTTGGTTGGTGTATTGGGATTGGTGGCGCGTCTGTATAACGCACTGGTGGCGCAGCCGCGGAAGCTTCGGTCGGAGCTGAGGAAACAGGGTTTGAGTGGCCCACCGCCGACTCTTCTGCTGGGGAATATCTTGGAAATCAAGAAGGCCAGAAAGGCAGCAGCCAATGCTGCAACCGGTGGACCACCGGTTTCCCACAATTGTGGAGCTAGTGTCCTTCCATTTTTCGATCAATGGAGGCAGCAATACGGTAAACCTCATCTGCTTTTATTTTTTATTTTTTGAAGTGTCTAGAGTTACGTTGATTACTCCCTCGTCTTAAACACTCAGCCATCTCATCGGCATTGATCGCATTATTTGATATACATAATATTGAGAGTCAAAACTAAGTCGAGTTGAGTATGAGTAGTATAATTTTAGCACTAATATTGAGAGAACCTCTTTTTCTCTCAACCAATCCTATCATGCTAGTCCGTCCATAAATATAATAGACTTGATCTTCATGATCAGAAAACCAAGTTTAAAAAAAAAGAAAAAAGAAAAACTAATTATATAAAGTTTCATACAAAGCTTGAACTTACAATACTTAAATGAGTCTTTTTGAAAGTGGGTTATTTGTATTTGACCTAAGCCACTAATTGCATTCATATTGAAAATTTGTTAACTTTAGTCTATTAATTTTATATTGTATTAATGTGTCATCTCAAAATCACCTGTATACATCTTTGAACATAGTCTTGTCAAAGTTCATAGTTTCTATGTAATTATCACTGTGGGATTCGAGTCCAATCCCAGCTTCAAATTTTCTTTCTTCCATAGTTTAATTTCCTAATTCCTATGCCCAGTATTGCATAATTACTTATTTTCTTTCACTCCTGTAATGTATGCACTGTACAGGCGAAGTGTTCTTCTTTTCTCTTGGTAACTCACCGATATTGCTTGTGACCCAACCTGACATGGTGAGAGAGATAACCACCTGCACATCCTGGGACTTGGGGAAGCCTTCATATCAAGCCAAAGAGCTCGGTTCTTTGCTTGGCCAGGGCATTCTAACCTCCAATGGGGCTTATTGGGCTCATCAAAGGAAAATAATCGCGCCAGAACTATACATGGAGAAGGTTAAGGTATAATACACAATGTGATCCCGACTATCCATATAATACAATATAATATAATTCAAATTTCAAAAATAAATAAAATGACTTTTAGTAGTCGTAGTTGAAATCTCTTTAAATTTTATTTTAAAATTAATTCGATGGTTAATATTAACACCCTAAATTTAATAGAAAAAATAGACTTATAAGGGTGTGTTTGAAATAACTTTTTTAAAGTGTTTATTAAATTTATTTCTCATAAATATTTTTTTATTTTTTATTTTTTAAAAAGATAGTGTTTGGAGTCGTCCCGCCACCCCCCCCCCCCCACACCACTACCACCCCCATCACAACCCTCACTACCACAGCCACTGCCACCATCACTATCGTCGCCCTACCACACCCACCTCCCCATCATCACCACCACCACCACCACCACCACCACTACCACCATTGCCCTAACACGACCGCCACTATCTCACCATCACCCCTACCACCCTCACCACTTCCATGACCATCATAACTATCACTACCACCGTCTTCCCACCGTAACCATCGTTGCCTACCTATCATTGTCGTCGTCACCACCACCGTCGTTGTTGCCACTGCCCCACCGCCACAAGCACCACCATTGCCACCTACCACCAATTGCTACCACCGTCGTTAACTGTCATTGTCCACCACCATCGTTATCTTATTCTCATATTTATTATCATTACCATCATCATCCCACTACTATCGTCACCAACCGTCAGCACCTACCACCATCATTGTTGCCATCGTCACCCACTACCACAACTCATCACCACCCGTCGTCGCCCACTATCGCCACTAACCATTGTCACCCAACTCTACCACACTTACCACCACTCGTCATCGCCAACCACTACAACCACCCACTATCACCCATCCCACCATGCATACCAACACCGTTGTCGCCATTCGCCACCACCCATCACACGGTCATCTAAAAGCACCCATTGTCACCGCCCACCATTATCGTTGTCGTCCCACCACCACCACTGCCACCGCCAACTACCATCACCGTCGTCCACCCACATCCACATCCACACCCACTATTGTCGTCACCTACGACTGCCACTACCACCACAGCTAAAACCCACCACCACCATTAACATTATCACCCACGACTGCTATCACTATTACGGTCGTTGTCACCCACCACAACCATCACCATCTACCACCATCACCACTACTGTCCACCACCACTACTACCGCTCATCCCCACTACAATCGGTGCTTAAATTTCTTTCTCTTTCTATGTTTGTGATTTAATTTTTGGTGTAAATACAAATATTTATTATTGACTATTTTTTTTATGACTTCGTGCCTTTATGCACGGGAATAACTAATAATTATATATTGCAGGAAACCAATATTGGGTTCCAACTTCCAAGCATCCAGCTTTATTATGCAAAATATTAACTTCAAGTATCATGTGCACCACTTGTAGGGAATGACAAACATAATAACAGACTCTGCGATTACGTTGATAAACTCATGGAATCGTATAATTGAAGTTGCGGGTGGAATCGCGGACATAAAAATCGACCAACACATGAGAAGCTTTTCCGGAGATGTGATTTCGAGAGCTTGTTTTGGAAGTAATTACTCTAAAGGAGAGGAGATTTTTCGTAGGATCAAAGCTCTCGAAGAAGCTGAATCTAAGAAAGTTTTGGCTACTGGTATTCCCGGCATGAGGTACCCTTTTCCTACAAGTTCAAATATAATGATGACTTAATTATGTCAATCACACATAAGATAGACAACAAATATCTCTAGATCAAGGTCATACATACTCTACCGAGTGATGTGAGATATGGGTCACCAGGGAACTATACTAATTATTTCGCTGCAGATATCTTCCAACTAAGAGAAATAAAGAAGCATGGGCATTGGAGAAGGAAATTCATACACTGGTGTTAAAGGTAGTGAAGGAGAGGAATGAAGCTGGTTATGAGAGAGACTTATTGCAAATGATTCTTGAAGGTGCCAAAAATAGTGATCTGAGCAAAGACGCGCTTGACCGATTCATTGTTGATAATTGCAAAAACATCTATTTGGCTGGGTATGCGACCACTGCAGTTTCAGCCACGTGGTTGCTTATGCTATTGGCTTCGAACCCAGAGTGGCAAGATCGCATTCGTGCCGAGGTGATTGAAGTTTGTAGGGGCCAAATTCCAAATAATGATATGATTCGTAAGATGAAACAGGTATTCTGAGTACCGTATTTATCAGCATCAGACTTACATATATTATAGGAAAAATGGACAATTATATGCAAAACAGAATGCTAACTAAGAATGTTACTAGAGGTATCAATTAAGTTCTGTCATGTTTGGATTTAGGTTATAATATTTCGAGTTTGTATCGAGTATTAGTAAAGTATAAATTAGCCTATTGAATCATTTATGTCAGATATCAACTAACCCACCCTATTTATTGATGGTGTCGTGTTGTGTTGACATGCACAATCCGTGAATCAATTTAAGATCAAGACTACTTTTTGTATTATCAGTATTTGACACAGAGCTAATCTGTTTGTTATGTTTATAAACGGGTCATATGACATTTTTGAACTCCTATCAACTTTGAAACCCCAAATTCCCTAATTTCATATCGGGTTTATGACGGAGTTAATAAGGACAAATGTCATGCCCAAGTTTTTTCACACATTGTGATCACTGGTTTCCCTAGAAAAAATGCACATGTATAAGTCCTTCTTACTAACTGTATATTTTGAATTGATTTGCAGCTAGCAATGGCGATTAATGAGTCAATGCGCCTTTATCCTCCTAACACTGCGGTGTCAAGGGAGACCTTGAAGGACATGAAATTCGGGGGATTCATGTACCCAAGGGTGTGATTATTTGGACTTTGCTGACAGCACTGCACACCGACCCTGAAAATTGGGGTCCTGATTCTTACAAGTTTAATCCAGAGAGGTTTGCAAATGGGATCACAGGTGCATGCAAGCTTCCACACTTATACATGCCATTTGGTGTCGGACCAAGGGTGTGTCTTGGACAGTACCTGGCTTTACTTGAGCTAAAGATAGTGACCTCTCTCATTTTGTCCAACTTTTCTTTCTCTCTCTCTCCAACATATGTTCACTCACCAACTCTACATTTGGTCATAGAGCCTGGACAGGGAGTGAACCTTTTGGTGAAGAGGCTGTGATCTTTGCCTTGCGTGCAATATGTCAACATTAGTGCAACTTACTGTGTTTTCCCTACTTAGGAGTTGCTGAATAAGTTTTAGGCTTACTGAGTCTAAGTTTGTTATTTGTTTGAACTAGTCTTCAGGAGAGTTTCTCTCTTCCAGATCTTTAGGCATGTTGGTGTTTCTTTGGCATAATATTCTCAACACACTCTGTTTTGTTGAGCAAGTTTAGGAACTGTTTTCTATAAATTAAATTGTGTATTGGCTGGTTATACATACCAGTTTTCTTCTTGAGTAATAAAATATCGGCAACTTCTCTTTTTTTTGTCTTCTGTTTTGTTTTGTTACACAATACTTTTTTCCATGATAAATAAAGGGACCATGCTGAATGATTTGCAAAGTAAGATATATATATATATATATGTGCTGGTTTCCATGTTTGCATTAAAGAGATTTGGTTCCAGTTACACAAGGAAAGTTGTCCATTTAATATACTTGCAAACAAATATTATAGGTACGTGTGGGTTGACTCGCACAAGTCTAGTTTGACATACATTTGATCTAGCATAATTCTCTAAGCAATCCATCCTCCTCTTCTTCTAAACAGTAGGCACATTATTGTATGAAAATATGGAAAACCCCTCACATTGAGTTTAACATAACTCAAAACTTTAACCTAAATCTTTAATTCAAGTACTTTTCATGTCTTACAACTTCCTGAGCTTCATTGTGCCTAAGTGGAGTCCCATCAATTACTTTGTATTCACCGACTAACATAGGTATTGCTTAAATTTGAGAGTGATCAAGAAAACTTAAACTAAAGAATTTATCGTACATCTCAAAGTAATCCCACACCAGTGGACTACCCGTATTGTATATGCATGTTGAAAAATGAAAATTACAGTTCAAACACCAAAGATTGTGAAGTTTGCGAGCACGACGGCTCCTCTGCTGTTCCATAAAAACGGCACAGTTTGCTGTTAGTTCGAAATACCACCGTTTCAATAAGTTTTTTGGGTAAAAAATTTTCACTAAAATAAAAAGGTGAAATTCTCTCTCTTCTTCACAAAACTAACACTCTCAGTCTCTCCCAGTTACAGCTCCAAATTATTGTTCCATGGTTTGCCTTCTTCATTGTTCACACCTCAAAAACCGTCCCCTACCTACTCTCTCTCTCTAAAGCCCCCCCCCCCTCTCTCTCTCAAACCTCTATCGAAAGCTTCTGGATTCTACTCTGTTTGTGTTTGCAGGAGCAAGAGATTCAGAAGAAGCAGCGATGACGAAGACAAGACCGGCTTCTTCGTCCTCAATGCACCACCTGATCTTGTTGCCTATGAATGAGCACTGTTAACGTTAATGGCAGCTCTCAACTGTAACAATTTCTAGGAAAATCATCAAATGGGTCCATTTAAGGAGTATGACTCAACTCCCTCCGAACTTCAAGACCTTATGTGGACATTGACTCGGGCATCGGCAAGACTCAGTAAAATTGCTTGGAAGTTTTCTTGATTTGGCATAGGGGTGTTTATCCTATCCTATGGATGAGAAATATAGTCTTTCGTCTTTTAACCCAATGCTTTGCGAAATTTTTTTTTCTTTGCCTATCCTACCCGATCAAGTGTGGTATTACCACAGGACTTCTGACCAAATTAATTAGATAGGAAATCGGGTGAACAATTTTGTAGTTATTAATTTTTAGATCATTTTAACAATTCAATAAAATAACATGCACCAATTTAACAACACAATAAACCAATAACACTAAAAATTAAAACAATTACAATAAAACACAAGAAAGCATAAACATCAATTCATCATAATTGTTGCACAAATACAATAACAATTATTTTAAATTTAAACCATATGATTAGAGAATTAGAATTTTTAGTTTAATATAAATAAATAAATTAATTAATGCGGGTAGGGTAGAACACGAAAATTAATGGCTATTCTGCATTCCTACCCGATTTAATCGAAAGACCAAAAACTCTTCCGCATTCTTATCCGATTTTTTCGACTAACCGTTCAATAGGGTCAGGTAGGGTAGAAAATTATAGCTAATCGAAAATTTGAACACCTTTAATTTGGCCCTCCGGCGGCAACATAAGCAATTTTATTCTACCCATCAAAGTTGATTTGAGCATCACCTAGACAAAGCAATTCTCTCAATGGATTGCGATTCAAGAAGCAGAGCAAGCCATTGCTAAAATTTTTGTGAGTTACGGTGTTTCTACCAATTGATTCAATTTTAGGGCAAAGAGTTAAGAGTAAGGGATGGAAAGCAATTCTCACAATGAATTGCGATTCAAGACATTTGTGTTTCCAAATGAATGTCCGTGCTCGATTTCTATGAAAATCCATACTTGTTGCTACCAAGAAGAGTAGACCTTGGCTGCTTGGAAATAGTCAAGATGCTTCTGTGTAGATTAGGGGTTTTGCAAGGGATGCCACTCAAAGAAGATGAGAAACTAAGTGCAAGTGAGAAACGAAGAGAAGTTGAAGAATAGAAAGAAGTAAATTGTTTTCTGTCTAATGTTTGGAGGTCTGTTTTGTGGAATCACTGTATAAACCCATTAAAACAACGTCTTTTGGTGGGTCTGTTTTGAGAAGAACATTTTATTGTGTAAACTTAATAAAATGGCACCGTCCTTGACTAACAGCAGAGGAGCTGCACCCGAAGTTTGCATAGACCCACCATATTTTAAGTGGATGCAAAAATGTTTAGCTTTAGCTTCAATGTGCCTAAGTGGTGTCCCATCAATTACTTTGTATTTCTTTAGTTTCGACTTAAGTGATGATCCTGTCTTTTTCACATCCGAGAAGATTGTGGACAATTTATAAAATAAGTAGTTCTGGTGTCACTTTAGCAAGCATAAGCTTTTGTGGAAAAAAGATAAGATTCAACACTCCTATTCTACCATATTTAGAATAAAAAGTTGGTGTATGACTATTTGACAATTTTTAAAATAAAGTTTTTATGAGTGAACAATAATATTATTGCATTTTTGTTTTACTATAAACAAAATCAAATATATGTTTGATAACTATACTTTAAATAACATATATAATAAAATTTGGAAAAAAATTACCCAATTTAAACATGCACAATACTGCAATGATTCAATAACTGGTCGATATAGGCTCACCTTGTTTTTGTGATTATTCAAACATGTACAATACTTGTGGACACTCTTGTCACTTTTGAGATATAAAATCGCATATTATTAGAGACAAAAACTTGGGTTGCTTAAGTGAAAAAAAAACCCGTATAATAGCAACTTTGAATTCCAAAATCTTCCACTTAATCTCCATCAAGTTGAAGATTGTATACATGTCATCTCTTGTTTTATTTTATGGGTCTTTTGTCAATTCCCATCTCAATCACTTACTAGGAAAAATACTTTCAATAAAGCACAATATTTATTATTGATTCAATTTTTTTTAATGAATGATTTATACTTTTAATTTAATGATTGTCTTTTAATAAAATTTTTGCTCTGTATAATTTTTCGATTCATTGTGCCATGTATATCGAATGCTTGAAATTCTCTGCAAGTCAAATAACTGATTATTTCATACTTGAATTAATTAATTAGAATTTATCATAAGATAGTTGATTTATTATTTGCAATAAAATAAATTTTATCTATTAAAAATCTTAATTTATCATAAACTTCGGGCACGATGAATACTTGTGATCTACAAGTAAATTTTTATATTTATTCAAATAATTCATTAATTATACTTTTTGATGTTTTCATATTATCACCGCTAAATATTTCGATTGGGATCACTCCACAACTGATTCTCAATTGAGTTCGAAAAGTTGATCATTAATAATTACTGTGTGAATTTGAAAGGGTATCTCCGATGTTTTACTATTTCAATTATTGTTATAACCAACCCACATTTCTTCTATTAGATAAATTATTACTCAAATAAAGTTCAAAACAGTTTCCTTTTATTTGTTTTGTGTCTCTTGTTTTCACAATTTCTCGTGGTTCGACCTCAAACTCTCAAGAAATTTATTACTTCGCATGACTTGCACTCAGGTGATCAATTCTAAAATTATAGCAGTAAGGGACCAAAAAGAGTGAAGGGCTCCTTTTCATTTTCTTTTAGAGCAATAATTATGATGGTTAACTTCTACTATAAAGCAAGTACATCCTCGTCCTAAGCTTCCAATCACCTATGTGTAAGTAAGACCCTACCTAAAACAAAACTAATGGATTCCATCACACTATGGGCTTACATCATTCATACAGAATGTTAATCCCGCAATAGCAGGAGGAAAACAAAAAAAGAAGAAAGTCAATGA
>CAUOFW020008312.1:0-17972 GCA_963454935.2 Ilex paraguariensis | reverse complement strand
GTTGCATGTCATCATATTCAGCTCGTAAATGGTCAACTAGCCTCCATGAATGCTCGCTGTTGTACAAAATACAGGCATGAGCGATGCGATTACCAATGATCAGAACAGTAATCCCAACACACCGCAAGTCCCAAATTGCACACTCCAAATGGAGAAGGTCACTTGGGCCGAGATCTCTTGCTGATCAATGCTGACAGGTGTACGCCAGGATGCCAGAAGGTTCAAGATAAAAGATTGCATACGCTAATGTTGCGTGGGTAAACAGTGAAGTATCATGGAAAAACGCTGCAACAAACGATCCAAGAGTGGGATACTCCGTCGAGTGGTAAAGTACTCACCGCGCCATAAAATAGTATCCTCTCTATAGCCCGGACCATCATACGGAGGGGGAAAGGGAAGCATAACAGTCCTAAAAGGTTGTGCAGGACCACACTAATTGGTAACACGGCTAGTGGTGTGGTGGAAATGCTCATAGTTGGCTGGGATGTAAAGGCACATGCTGTAGTAGTAGGAGCGGGGTGCTCGGCTTGGGGATGGCGAGTGATATGAGGCACGCCCCTTCGGGGCAAGGGAAAGAAAGCACTGCCATGAGAGGGAATGGTCTGAATAGGTGCTAGAGGAACATCCGAGGAGACAGTCAAAAAAATATGAACAATTAGCGGAGGCAATAAAGGTAGTGTCTGAGAGGGGGGCGACGAGGAACCTGTAGCGGGGTAGTGCCTGGAACATCCGAGCAAGGGAATAAGGAAAGTGCCGAAAGAGGTAGAGTCACGTCGCTCAAGCAAGGAGAAGCAATACCCACAAAAAAATTATCACCAAAGTCATTCTGAAAAAGCATAATGTCACTGAGCGAACGACCAGAAAAGTCCACATCTGAGAAGTCCAGGCCAAAGGGGAAGGGGCTTACCTGATCGAGATTCCCAAGGCCACCCTCATGGGTCATAGGGCCAGAATGGGTGGGCTCGTCAAGGGCTTCCCCTCCCCTAGAGGAGAGGGCTGGCTCTAGACTACCCGCCCTGTCGGCGCCATTATAGTCAAACTTTCTTGCGAGGTTAACGTCAAGTATGGAAGTAGAAGACCGACCCTCGGGGAAAGTCGTGCCGACATCACAAACCTGGAGCAAAAAAAAAAAGAAAGGTTAGTCTGGGATAAGGGGAAGCATAACAAATAACAAAAAGAACAGTTTAAGTGTGTACCGCGGAAGAAACAATAGCCTCCTGGTGCTCTTTCATGCGTTGCGCGATGCCAAGAGAAGGAGGTCTCGACCCCTCAGCAATGCTAGAGGCTAGGGACTGAGCGTCATCATCTTTGTGCGAAACAACAGGGAGGGAAGGCTGCCTCCCCGGGATAACAGTGCTGATAACACATAAGTCATCGTCGTCATCAGAATCACAAGCGATGTAGACCCTCCGGGGAGGCAACGCCATAGTAGATGTCACAGGAGGTTTATCTAGTGTGACTTCTGCGTCAAGGGATGTCCTGAGACATCAAACTATATCTTTAGCGGCCTCTCGTGTAGGAAGACCCTAGTGAAAGAATATATAGGTGCATTTACATGGTTAAAGAAAAAAGGGGTAGTATAAAAAAAATAAAATCCTAAGGGCCAAAACACCAAGCAATAGAATGAGAGTTTTACCTTCCATAGACGGCGAAAGGGAGAGTTTGCAACTGGAGGGAAGGACTGCACGAAAACTAGCCTCCGCGATCGGGTCCTATGTGCCAAACAACCAGAGTGAGAGGTGCTAGTAGGCCTAACATCACTAGACTTCCCCAAGGCAACTCGTTGAGACTTCTTTGTGAGGCGTTCGTTAGCACGAATGAGGGGGCCTTATTATGGCTGAATCTCCAAGGGGCCCTCTCCCGCAACACCTATTTGAATAAGTGGATGGTCGACCGGTACAAACTCGCTCAAACCCCCTCTAATCCTCACCTTGGACTTGAAACTCCTCAAGCAGGAAAAGCCCTTGATGTTCGTATCTCGAGACAATACACAAGTCTTAGTCTCAGGAAAACATAATAGTGAAGACGTCATAGCAGCCCAGTAAATTCGATAATCTGGTGTAAAAACACCAGCCCTAGATGCTGAAGGAATAATGATTGTTCTGTCCTCAAGTAGCCTGACTCTGTTGGCAAATAAATAGCAGCGCACGGTGTCAAAGTAGCTCGAGGGCATCCCCTAGAGCAGAGGGAACGCCTTGGTCAACCCGAACTATAGGGCCACCCGATGTAGATTATAAGCCACAAGCCCGGTGCCCTGGTCTCCAGCAAAGGGAAGGTATCCCTTGGTGGAGCAAGCAATAAAATCAAAATAGCATTCGACCACGGTCTCAATGGCATCAACAATAATAGCTACGGGCTCGGCATGGTAATAAGAAGGTGGCTCGACCATAGGGTGATAGACCGCGTAAGGACGGAAGATAAAATGTGACTCATTGTCGAGAAAGGTGCCCATCGACCTAGATATGGGGCATTCAGACCATCGCAGTGCTCAGGGAGAAGGACTACCACCAGTAGGTCGTTTGGCCTCTGGGGCGGATGCCGGGAAACGTTCAAGTAAGAAGAACTGTAAGAAGAGGGTAGAGACGTAGCTACTAATTTGGTAATGCCCCATTGAAATAGACGTTGCCTTTTGTAGTTCGTCAAGGCAAAGGTACAGGTTCCCGAGAAATAGGGGAGCCAAAGGGACGACGCAGCCGCGAGCCAACCTAGCAGCCAGAGGAAAAATGTCAGTGTTGATACCATTAGAAGGGGGTCTAGTGTAATGTATCGCGTCAACCACATTGCGATAAAGGTAGCTAAGACATGCTCACTTCGGGATCCAGGGCCATCTTGGCCAACACGCTCGAAACCTTTGCTCTTTGCAGACTCGTTGTCCCTAAAAAAGAACCTCACCCAAGATTTGTAAGTATACTTGTGCCTGCTGACACTACCTCCAACACCAAAAGATGAAGGAAGTCTTGCTACATCGGTAAAACAATTAGACACGTAAGAAACTGTGGCTGCCTCAGTAGTAGTGGAATCTTCGGAGGGGTAAATGGAATCTCCAAAAATTGGCAGTTGCATCAGTACCAAGACATCCTCCAAAGTGGGGGTAAATTCATCCCAAGCGGTGACGAAGGTATGAGTCCCACGGCACCATCGAGAAATCAAAGAAAATAGACTGACATTACGTCGGTTAACACTAATCTGGTGGCACAACTTTATAGCAGAAATAAAACTGGCAGACTTCAGAGTTTTGCGAAATGCCCCATCTGCAAGAATGTGGTTAGACCACTTGTGCCAGCCGGCAGAAGGAGTAGATGAGGTCTCAAAGTCAATAAAAGAATAGGGGTAGTCTCCTTTCTCCAATGGCATTCTAAACACAAACTCGGGATTGATACAAGGTGCCCTATAAAGATGCACAGGAGGATCCAAAAATAATGGATGAGCTGGCTCCTCCCCCTCAGGCACATAGCTACGGAGATACTCAAAAAATCGATCAACATCAGCACCGAGAAAGGGGGCGCGATACCACTCCTCAAACGGAGGTACTGGACTCACGCGAATATGACGATGATCGGCCATGAGAAAGTAAAAAAACATATGAGTGGTGTGGGAAATGAAATACTTGAAGAAAAAAAAAAAAAGGAGTCTTGAAAGAAAAAAAATGTAAGGCTATGATATTTAAAAAAAAACAAGGTGTCAACACTTGTAAGAGAGTCAGACAACGTGCCAAGGTTCGGTGAGAAAAATGAGAATGATGAATAAAAGATGAGAAGTGACTGCAGTCTTCAATTTATAGGCCAAAAAAAAAAGTGGAGGCTTATGCATAGAAATTAAAGAGGTTGCAGTATCCAAGGTGGGCTGGATGGTCATGAAGTCGCGAGATAAGAAGCTAGGGAGACGGAATAGACGTGGTGACCGGTCACATTACTCAAAAGAAATGACAGTTGTCAACAGCCCTACGCATTAGCTGCTGTTGTCAATGACCAGCGGGTTGTCCAAGTAAGACATCTAGTCAATTTTAATAAATGGAGTACATAAAAACAGATTATAATTAAGAAGATGCAGACGCCAATGTCAATGTCATTCCCATGTCAGACGCCGATCACTGGCAGTAGTACTGAGTGGTGAACAAATCGTGTTGTCCAAGCAAGAAGACAAGGGCAGCACAGTACGGCAAGACTCAATTTGTCAGAGAAAAGTCAAAGCCAAGTTTTATTTAAATAGATAGTGGGGCTCACCACTTGGAACAAGCTTTGATGCATTCTTTTTGAAGGAGTTACGGAAATGTGGAGAATGAAGCATTAAATGGAAAATGGGCCCACATGTTTCACTTGAAAATCATAAATGTATATATATCTATACATATATATACATATCAAATAAATAAGTGGTGGCCATCATTTTATGGAAGTATTATAATGTTTCGGCAAGCAGTTGGGAAAAGGACCTCGGCATCGTTATAGTCACGGTAACTAATGGTTGGGGTTCTTAAAATTTAAGGTACCGATTCTCTATGATTTTTTGAGACGGTTAAAGGTCAAGAATTTCGAAGGAAATAATGGGCCATTTTATTGGTGATTTTCGAGGCTCAATAATAGTCAAGGTCTCTTATCCACAGTGGTACGAGAATACAAAAAATAAAAAATAAAAAATAAAAAAAAATTTCATCAGCACTATGGTCAGATAGTTGCAGTCAAACGACAGCGCGGACGAAAAATGGTGTGCACGAATATGACGCTTCCTGCAACTTGGCACACGCAGCTCGAAAAACTTAAAAAACACATGTCTCTGCTTTAACAGGACAAGTGGCAACGATTATCAGTTGACATAAAAATGGGGCCTGACAGAGTTCAGCTGAACTGGTATAGACAATAATAACAAGTGTAGCATTCTTAGGCGCGACACCCCCTTGGCGCAATGCCCCTGGCCGCGACGCCCCTTTGCGGGAATGGTATCGCAGAAGTATGGGGCAACCACGATGAAACTCGTCTCTCCCATTACAGGAATGGTATCCTCAACCTGTTGAACACCATTGCTCGATCGGGCCACTGGACTAAGAGGAGATGTCCCCACCTAGGGATATGAAAAGTACGGCCCTCCTCAAGGGAAAATTGAGTAATGGGGATGGATGAACATGATTGTCAACCTCGGCTTGGGGTAGGGTCTCGAAAGTTTAGTCTGTTCAAGCAGGCCTCCTAGTGTATGACTCACTACCCGTTGGGATGCACTTGATTGGGATCCGGAGAGACTCCTAAGGTAACTGGGGTTATTGGTCCGGATCAGCATATGGGATGATGAGACATGTGAATTGGTGGCTGAAGGACAAAAACTATGTAAGTTTCTTCTATCGGGGCACCTTGACAAAGGTCTCGAGGAAGGGTTTAGAGAGGGAAAGGAGGACCTCGGGTAGGAGCGCGCTGGGGGCATCATGGACATGGCCCTCTTGAGGTCATGATCCCACAATAACCAGTCGCGATTGTGGACCTTGGGAGCCCGCCCTCGCCTTAACTGTTGCACCTTCCTTAGGGCCATGTCTAGGTTGTGTTTGAAGAAACATCACATCTGCCTAGTTAATGTTAGGACGTATAACTAGCCGTTAATAGCTATTGATATCGTCGCTGTCGAGGCAGTTGTGGGTTAGTGCGAGTAGTAGGGGGTCGTGGCGGGCAACCCTTTGGGCAGCTCGACCTACCCGAACACTGTGCTATAAATATCCACATTTCTTGCCCACTATAGAGGATGATTTTTCTGGCTGGTGAGAGTATTTTTCACTTACCCTCTGCTCAACTGGTTTGTCCCTTCATTAACAGGTTGCTCGAGTTTCTTCCATCCCATCCACTTATCCTACTCACTTCCTTCGATTACACTTGACGTAAACACGTGTGTCAACCTCTTTTAACTCCCCACCTATAGTAAGTTTCTGTAACATTTTTTCTATCAGGGCATACACATTCTACGGCAAGTTCACAATAATTTCATCATTGTTAAAAAATTATAGAAAACAGAGTGGCATTTGTAATCAACAAACAGATTCAAACTTTCTCTTTCTCCTAACACAAAATAAAAGACTAATGCTACAAAAACTAAATACAATCGATACTCCCTAACCAAATCACGTGGAAGATTACAGGCTCCCACTATAATCTCAATGATTATGGTGGTGTCAAGTTAGTTTTCTTCGATTAGTATATCACGTTAACTAAAAAAGAAATCAACTCAATGCACGAGACTTTTGTTATTGTGGAGTATAGAGAAAGTTTAAAATACGTAATCTTACCACTAAATGAGAATAAACTATTTATGTGATTTGAACCCTTTAACGCTTAGGTTATAGTGAATCTTACCGTAAGAATAAAACAAAGTTTTTAAAACATTGTGATTTTCTTTATAAATTGTATCAATTTAGACACTGAGTTTTATTAGTTTTCAGGTGTTTAATTTTGAATCATTGCAAATTATATTTTGATTTATAAATTGACTAGTAGGTGCATACGTGCGTTGCACGTGAACTATTTTGAATTAGCATAAAAAAATAATATACCAAGAAAAGAAGGTCATTATATGGGCAACTTCAATCCTTCTCCTTTTTTAAACCCAAATTTAATTTGGGTGAAAAAACTGTTAAAAATATTTTCCAGTGCTAAACTCATATTTGTATCAAATTAAGTGAGACTCATTTTTTTACTTAAATCCATACCAAAATATTTAATAGTGAGAATTCACCTTCATTTAAAAATTCAATGTCATATTTTACCTTATTTTAAACTAGTTGATGTACAGATGCGTTGCATATGGAGTATTTTAGACAACAAATGAAATTACACTCCACAATTCTAATTTAAGGGACTCATTCAAATATCCAACTTACATACCGTAAGAAATTTATAACTCGAATATCTAATCATTTTTCCAATTCCTGCATTCTCTTTTCAAAGAAAGATAATCTCAAACAACACCTATTAGTATATTTGAATGACTTAATTCTCAACTTCAATGAATAACATTGCACCTATTCAATTTTTTTTTTTTTTAATTTGATGGCATAATTGGACCATACGTTTACATTTACTATCAAAGTATAAGATTGTTGTTGGTAGTCTGATGAAACAAGATAATATCATAATATACTTGGGGAACATTAATTGTTTAAAACTGATAACATTAATCTATGCTTAGGGAACATCAACCTCCATTACTTTGGCATTAGGTGTGTTCCTAGTTAAAAACAATGACACCAGCATAGAATCTATCTAAAAGAGAAGAATATCATCACAACTTCACAAGCGAACCATTAACTGACTACAATTGAAGGGTAGTTGTAAGAAGGAAATAAAAAAAGGTTCACTGGCCTTGATGTTAATTCATACTTTGGTTGATGTATGAGTCCCTATAGCATAACAATTCATGCTTATTCCTGCTCTTGCCCCCTCTCGCTCATAACAATTAATTTATGTAATTTAAAGAGAAAATCATAATATTTAAAATACAAGTTATATGTCTGTATGACATGATATGATCAAAACAAAAAACAAATAAATAAGTTAACAAAAGTTCATGACTTAAAATTTAAATTAAAAGTTTTTTGGCGTCTTCAGAAGTCTGGAATTAGGACTAAGGACTTTTAATATATATATAATGGATTTAGCAGGATGGGAATAAATTTTTGTTTATCCCTGCATAAGCTTATACGAATATCTCTATATATGCCCACTATCTAAAATTTAAATTTTGTAATTTTTTGTATTATGCAATGTCTATAGGTACGTCCAATTATTTGTGATTCTTTTATTTATTGGATTGTGTCTTTAGTCACATCTAATTATTAATTTCCTTATGTGAGAGGGAGAGAGAGTAGTCAAGGCATTATGACAAATGTAATTAGTGACATTCAAGGTAGATATAATCATATAACACGTGTTTGGCAAACTCTTGGGAACATTTTATTCTTTCTTTTTTTGCTCTTTTAAATTTCTTGTTGTGGTCCAAGCACAATATACCATATTGATGATTTTACAAGTATCCAATAGCAAAATCATCAATCATTTTTTGGGTAAGCTTTGGAAAGGACATCAATTCTTGCTGTTTTGCCAACTTTTATCATTTACATTTAAACCTCCCCCCAAAAAACAAAAAAACAAAAAACACCCTAAACAAAAAAGGAATAAATCATCGTCATTACTTTTTAGACCTATAAATTAGTATAATTTTTTAACTTAATAATGTGTTAAGTATTACTTTCTAAATTAAAAAATCTAACAATTGTAATAATTAAAATCTAATGCATTATAACCGGTTTATTGAGCGGATTAAAAATTGATTGAATTTGTATTCTACCCATCTTGAACCAACTCAGCTCGTCTATCTACCACCTCTAGTAATAATAATACCAATAGACCATGCAAGTTATCAAAATATTAAGTTAGAGAATGCTGTTAAATTTCAAAATCCTATAGCATTGGTCTACAACAATTCAATCGAATTTATTCGAACTAGTTCCCGTACGTATCCATTCATATCATTTCTGATTTTTCATTGGTGTGGTGGCCAACATGTTTGGTTGTATTAATATCATAGTGCCAAGAAAGAAAAAGGTAAATCCGACCCACTTTCTAAATGTTCAACTTTTGATCATTGAAAAAAAAATCAAATAGATAAAGTACACCTTACTTTTATACATGGATAATTATTATACAACGTACATAGGTGATTATATGATTATGTAAAATACACTTATCTATTTGATAGCTTATTAATGGACGATTATAAAATATCATGAAAATGATGTGGTATAAATGTGATATCTAATATTTTCTCTGGGATGTTTAATCTTTTTCTATCCATCAAATCCGTATTCACTTGGATGTTTAATCTTTTTCTATCCATCAAATCCTTATTCACTTGGATGTTTAATCTTTTTCTATCCATCAAATCCTCGTGCATGCTCACTACCTCTCTCTGACTCATATCTTGCACTGTCCGAAAGTGAGAAGTCATTATCAATGGAATTGTAGACGAATAGTTGATAATTCCATCCTTGTCCTTTTTGTCCTTTTTGGGAAGGCATGTATGACCGAATTGAAGCGGTTTGATTACCGTAAGAAAGAAAATTTTGTGATTCCTTACCTTTAATTTTTATTATTTTAACGAGTATTTTTATAATTTTTATAAGTCATTTTATAGTAAAAAAATATAGCATCTTTATGGGTGATTCTTAACCTTTTCAAAAAATTGAGTTGAACTCGTGATTGTAGATTGGAAAATTTTTAATTGAAATAGTATGATTTTAAATTTATTTAGAGAAAATACATATTTATAGTAAAATTGTGTTCAAAAATACGATTTTAACATTATCTATATCGGAAGTGTGTTTTTGAACCACACCTTAACATTAAAAATGTGCTTCTTAAAAAAAACTTTCATAAAAGCAACAATACTTTGATAAATAAACCAAAAACTGCAAAGTTTTGATAAAAGAAAAAAGAATAGAAAAATTTGGTAAAAGTTAATTTAAGGAGATAAAAACAAATATCTCCTCAAATTATTTAGATAAATGTAGCTAGGTAAAACCTGTCCTCAATTTTCAGATCTTGAGAATTGAGAGGACAATAATAATAATAATAATAATAAAAAACTTAAAAGAGCAACAGAAAAGAAACAATAGCCAAACCGTCGAGCTTTTCCCCAAACCCTGTCTCCCCACTATCTTTATTCCCAAACCCAACATGTTTTAAACTTATTTCCCAAACTTAGTTTTTTTTAAAAACGTCATTTTGAATGACACCTTCATGGGTTAAAATGTCATTTCAAATGATGTTTTTTAAACTGATTTTTTTTAATTAAAAACATTATTCAAAATGACATTTTTAAAGATGTTTTTTTTAATGATGTTTTTAAAATAAATTTTCAAACGGCAACTAACAGGCGTTAAGAAATATAGTGGGTAGAAAATGTCATTTGCAATGACGTTTTTTGTGACTTATAGTTAGACCCCAAATTTCTCAAATCACAAAAACCCTAAGTGTCTAAACTAAACCCACCATGCATAATACCTATCCTCTCCACTCCACACCTTCGACGAAGATCAATCTAGTTTAGGCTTATACCGTTGACGAAGACCACTCCGACGCATGAGTTTACCTCCGATGAAGACACTCCGCCAGCGAAGAACCATTCCTTTGACGAAAGATCTGAGGTGGGAGAAGGAGTTCGCAAAGTTGTGGAATCTCTCTCTGTTTCTGTTCTTGTCCTCCAATGATTGCTCCTTTAGCTATTCCGGCGACTCACTGAAGGTAGTGTAGTCTCTGTCTCTCTTTCTTCAGAAATTTATGGGCTAGAGGTTCATACATTTTGATTTATTTTCCTCAGAAGAGCCTCTGTTGCTATTTGTTTGTTCATTTTATTCAACCTTGGGTACTTTAAGCATGTTCAATAATTAATGTGAATATGCTTCATTGTTTAAATGTACCGTTCGTGTATGTTTTGATATGCGTTTTGTGAATTGAAAATTTGGAAATTATACCCTTTTGCTGGGGCATTATTTGTGAATTTCTCAATTTCAAGATGGGTATCAGTTTTGTTCTACTGATTTGGTGAAAAGTTATGATTTTTGGCACTTTACTGTTAATGGGATTTCTAAGTTTTGCTGAATTTGTTAGGGTAGGTCTGGACTACAAACATTTTTGAGTAATTTCCATATCATTTTCCATGAAAGCTCATCGTTGTGACTGAGAATTAATATAACTAGACAACATGGTATGAATTTCTGCATTCTAAAAGATGATATGCTAGAACCAACATAAAATAAAGAAATAAAAAACATAGCTGATAGTGGTTCACAGTAGGACTATGCGCTAAAATTGGACCAGATAATTATAGTCCTTAAATAATTGTAGGCACAATTAGGTGATTAGGAATTTCCAACAGGACTAACTTTTAATAAGACACTAAGAAGCCAAGATAGAATTATTTTTATTAAATCATTTAAATTGTTTTGCTTATGTGGAAACCCAAGCTCATGTCAGTCATATGTAATTAAATTATTATGTCATTATTTTATCACTGTGTAGTCATATCATTGGTTTTTCAGTGTAGTCAGTTAAGTATCAAGTCAGGTTAGTCCTTTTGTCATTCACTTGTTATATTATTGTTTTATCACTGTCAAATCATATCATTACTTTATCATTATCAAGTCATGTTAGTCGTACAATAGTAATTGTCATGTCAAATTTATATATAATTGTATTTTGTGTTTATATAAACCATCATTATTGATTGTGTACATTATAACAAAAAACAAATGTCTAGGTGCACATCTAATAGGCAATCCAATCAAACCACTCAAGGTTCTTCGTCACGCAATGACCAACAAAATACATCTTCAACCAACGAATGTCAACGCTCGACTAGCTGAGCAGCATCATTGAATGTAGTTCATTCAATTGTATCTTACACAGATTCTACAGGTGTAACTTGGTATGGACAAAAGCATGAGTTTTGTAATGAGCTTATCGACCCTTATCACTCATTCGGTCAAGTTGGATACGTACTTGTTGGGCCTGTAACCGACTATCTGCCTCCGAGTGTTCGTGTCGAACCCACTTCAAGATAACGACAATTATATGACAAACGTTGTAAACTTGAAGTATATTGTCGTAGGCATGAATTAATGGTACCGAAGGTACGTTTGGTTGATATATATGATCCACAAAACTCTACCAACCATAATGAGATTATAGCAATGCTTGAACGTAAAAATGATCATATGCAGCGTCGACTTGATCATTTGCATGCAATCGAACATGCAAAAATTGAGCATTTCGATCCTAACTATATTGAGATTTAAATTTTACAGGATCCGTTATTTGTTTCCGATCATGAACTTTTTGATTATTCTAATTTAAGTGATGATGCATCTGACACTTTTATTCCATCGAATTTATGTGTATTCGGTAATCCTCTATATTATTTTTCTACATCAACCACAATATTGACACACTGTATTTCTTACAATTTCATGTAATAAAATTGTTTTGTTTAATTTATAAGTATCTTTTTTCATATTTTTGATGTTTTGTACTCTTTTGTAGGTCAACTCTCATTATTTAATGAACTTATAAAATAAAATTTGGATAGACAATTTTTTAACATATACAAAATAAATTTCTCAAAATTAGTCACATAATTTATATACTACACACACAAACAATATTTTAAGCATTTTTTGGTAATGTACTGCACTGAATTAATTAATTTTTTTTTAATTTATAATTTGATTTTTTAGTAGCTTTCAAAGTTTATAAATTTTTGTGCGAAACATGCTTTAATAATATTTTTTTTGTTAAAACAAAATAGTACTAAACAAAAAATTTATATCATCAAAATAATTCATAATCTCGTCAGTTGTGTTATTAAAAAAAAATAGAGGGTTTTTTGTAGGATATTTTTAGGATTTTTATTTTTTTGTTCAAATTTTTTAAACGCAACAGTTTGAATGACGTTTTTTGAAAACGTTATTTGGACCGAAGTTTTTAAAAATATCATTACAAGTGATGTTTTATAGGTAAAAAATTTAACACCTGTTAGTTGCCGTTTAAAAATTTATTTTGAAAATCGTTATTAAAAATAATGTTTTTAAAAACGTTATTTTGAATGATCTTTTTCATAAAAAAAATTTAGTTTAAAAATATTATTTTAAATAACAACTCATTATATCTCTAAATTATATCCTTGAATTATATTAAAATAGTATTAGTGAATAAAAATAGCGGAGAGGCTGGGTTCGGGTTAAAAGCTCCCAAACCATCGCTACCGATGTGGAACTCATTCAGGCGAACTCAATCTTGGATCCGGCGACGGTGACATCATTCCCTCCGAACTTGGGAACCAAAGTGACCAGCACAGAGTCATCATCTTCAGCTTCCAAGTTCTCTAACAGCTCATTCAGTCCCAACTTCAGTGTAGTTTTGACCTTCATGTTACCCTTGCGTTTATGCGGCAAGTGGGCAAAACTTCCGGTGTACTCCGTTTTGTCTAGCCCAACCTCAGTCTCATCTTCATCGTTCACAAACACATCAAATTTCACATACTTGCCTTTCTCCACCTCTATCCCTTCTATCACCAGTATCTCCTCTTCATCTTCCTTCTGCTTCGAGCTTCTTGATTTCTTCGGCCTATTGACCACAAACTTCACGACTTTGTCTAGGGTTACAGGTACGGTACTGAGCGTCGTGGGTTCAACAGTTTTCGCAATTTTTGATTTCTTCACTCTTGGGATTGGCTTGTTATTCAGCCACGGAATAGGCACTGGTTGGTAAACGTAGCCGAGTTTCGTGTTCTCACAGCAATCTTTGACCGTAACCCTCACAAGCTGAGCTTCTTCGTTGTAGAAGAGTGTTGGAGCATAGATAGTCTAGTTTATTATGATTTCTTTTTCCTTTTTTACCCTTACTATGATTTTTATATTTTGCCTAAACTACAAGGATGTTTAAGTCACTCTGTATTATTTTTGGATATATATACGGGGCTCTACTCTTAATTTTAGTATCCCTTTCACTTACGTTTATTCCAAGTTGGTATCAGAGCCATACACTAACCCTACTTCAAACCCTAACATTCTCCCTAACCTAGCCTCCACCGAGATTGCCTCACCGGCCCAGCAACCCACTGCCTTCCAGCCCCTAGCCGCAAACCCACTTGTCTCACCCACTGCACCGACTCCCTCCATAAAGCACCGACTGCCTACACAGCAAAACCAGCAACCCGTGACAGCCACCGACTCCATACCGCTGAGCCAAAACCAGCGAAACCAGCAACCCAGCAACCACAAACCAACTGGCCAGCCTGTCTCCACCGACTGAAATCAAAATCTGCTTCATACCAGCGAAACCAGCAACCCGTGACAGCCACCAACTCCATACCGCTGAACCAAAACCAGCGAATTCAAACCAAATCCACCGACTGAAACCAAATAAACCTGCCTCTACCGACTGCCTCCACCGACTGCCTCTATCCGCTGAACCAAAACCAGCGAATTCAAACCAAATCCACCGACTGAAACCAAATCCACCGACTGCCTCCACCGACTGCCTCTATCAAACCAACCCACTTTCTAATTCGGCATATATTCACGAATTCAAAATTTTTGTCAAGGTCAAGAGCCCAGACCTTTACACTGCGCTAGCTCAATTAGCTAAAAAAAAAAAAAAAAAAATTGTTTACCTTTTGCTTTTCAGTTAAGGAGGCCCACGTGTACAGCCAACAAACCAATATTATTTGCTTTTTTGTTGTAACTTGGTCCTTCGCACACTTCGTCATAGTGCTGCCAGATTGCAGTATCTAGATCCTTTTTTTTTTAGGAGGGAGCGGATCCTCTTCTCCTTTTATTTGTTTTTAATGCAGTAGATCATTTATATTTATTGGATTTCTGGGCACCGTGACTTGATTATTTGGGAGCTTTTTGGACCTTCCTTATTTGTCGCTACTATTCGACTGAAGGTATATTGTTCTCCCTTATTTTATTCCTCTATTTATCTTAGAGTTATTTTCCTGTCACGGGTGCCCTAGTTTTGTTGTTGATATGACTACTACTGAGGGACTTGAGAACCCTACTGTTGACACCTCTACCGTTGAGACATCTATGGGTACTTCCACTTTTTATGTTTGACCAAGTATACAGTGCCTACTAGCACAGTTGCATTACCAGCATTACCGGGCATGATCTCTCAAAAAGTTACGGCACAATTGTTGAATGGTCGTAACTTCGCTGAGTGGTCACGCTCATTCCAGCTTTTCTTAGGCCGTGTAGGGAAGCTTGGTTGGCTGACTGGATCTCACCCAAAGCCAGCTGATGCCGACCCTGGATATTCTGCGTGTTTCTCTGAAAACTGTGCAATTCTTGGATGGTTATTTGGCTCAATGGAGCCCTTTGTTTGCAGGATCCACCAGTTTCATAGCTCTGTTCCGAAGCTATGGAGCGCATTATCAGAGATGTATTCTCAGTCAGGACGGGGAGTTCGTGTTTATGAGCTTTCTCAGGAGCTCTCATATGCTCGGCAGGGAGATATGACCGTTCAGGATTATTATGGCTATTTGACCCAGCGCTGGCTTGAGTATGAGTCTCTACGTCCTCTTGCTGCTATTTCGAAGATAGAGCCCGAGGGAGCAGCATTCTTGCATACTCGAGAGCAGGAGGATAGGATTCACAAGTTCCTATGGGGCTTCGTGATGAGTTTGAGGGATCTCGTTCTCAGATCTTGTCGATGTTGACACTTCCTTCTCTTTATGAGGTGTATGGGATGATTGAGCAGCATGAGCGTCGAGTCCGTATTGCATCACTTCCAGTTGCAGCTTTGACTCCTTCGATTGACCAGATGGCCCTTGCAGCTGCTGTAGGGTCCCGTTCAGGATCCTCAGTCAGGGATGGGCAACGCTCAGACCAGCGCCGTCAGGGCGCCCCAGATCAGCGCAGACGGGGGATTCCCGTCAATGTGATTATTGTGGCCGACCAGGACATCTCAGGGCTACTTGCTGGAAGCTCCATCCAGAGCTTAAGCCACCTTCTCGCAGCCGTACTGTTGCTATTGCTGAGGTACCACCGCCCACTACCGCCACTCCTGCTACTGCTCCTCCTTGGCAAAGTGATATGGATGCTATCACTTCCCGATTAGATATACTTATGTCTGCTCTGACTTCTCAGAGTCTGACTACTGCTGCTGTCACCACTACAGGTATATCTCTGCCTTTCACGCTTGTGCCAGTTCATCTCCCCTTTGGATGTTGGACTCGGGTGCAAATGGTCACATGACAGGTGAGGCCCATCACTTCACCACTTTTGATGAGCCGTTACATACACAGGTCAGTTAGCAGATGGAACACATGCCCCTATTGTTAGTAGGGGTACAGTCCGTCTCCCAGATGGCCTTACATTACATTCGGTTTTTCATGCGCCAAAGTTGGCCATGAATCTATTATCTGTACATCAGTTAGCCAGAGATTTTCACTGTGCGGTTGTATTCTTATCTGATTCGTGTTATTTGCAGACCTGAGTACCAGGAGGATTATTATCAAGGGACATGAGAAAGATGGACTGTATTATCTTGGCAATCCATCTCCAGTTTCACCAATTCCTTCACCTGCACCTGCTTTGTCTTTTTCTGTTCCTAGCTTGCATGCTAGTATTTTACCTAGTAGTTTGTCGTTATGATTTTTCGTCACAAACTGTTCAATTGTGGCATGACCGTTTTGTGGACATACAAATTTTAAATATTTATGTATGTTGTTTCCTGCTTTGAGTAATGCTTGTGTTGGTCGTAAACTTGATTGCGTTATCTGTTCCCTATCAAAACATGTTAGGGCCAATTATATTCCTCGCATGCACTAGTCACCCAAGCCATTTGACCTAATACACTCTGATATTTGGGGACCCTCTCCCGTTACTGCTCTGTCAGGTGCCAGATATTATGTGACATTTATAGATGATCATCACACCGTTGTACTTGGGTCTACCTTTTGCATAAGAAGTCTGATGTGCTCCCTATAATCACTCAGTTTTTACAGATGATTAAGACACAATTCGATGTCATTGTTCGTGCTCTTCGTTCGGATAATGCCAAAGAATATGTGTCTGATGCTTTAGTGTCTCACCTTTCTTCTCAGGGTATCCTTCAGCAACTCACTTGTCCATATACTCCTGAGCAAAATGGTGTTGCTGAGAGGAAAAATAGGAGTTTGATAGGGATGGTACGTTGTCTGCTTAGAGGCATGAGGGTACCAAAATCTTATTGGCATTTTGCTGTTTTGACTTCTACCTTTCTGTGCAATCGTACGCCGAGTCGTGTTCTTCAGCATAAGGCTCCCTTACAGGTCTTATTTCCTGAGCGGACACTTTTTTCCGGTCCCCCCTCGTGTTTTTGGATGCACATGTTTTGTTCAGGATCGGTCTCCTACTCGTCATAAACTTGATGATAAAGCGATTCGTTGTATCTTTGTGGGCTATTGTCATCAATCTAAGGGGTATCGATGTTATGATCCTATTAGGCGTCGTATGTATCACAGTCTAGATGTTACCTTTCTTGAGCATATTCCTTATTTTCCTTTCAGTCTTTTGTCTGCCCCTCCAGTTGATGATACTCCCTTTGATTTTCCATTACCACAAGAGTCAGAGTCATTGATCACTATCCTACAGGGTCATCCGTTTTTCCTCCAAGGAGTCACTCATCCTGTCCTGTCAGTACAGAGTTACCAGTCTCTCTTCCTTTGCAGGTGTATGATCGTTGTCCTCGCTCTCATCACCCTGCTGATATCCCCTCTACCTCAGGCGATGCAGGTAATACTTCTCAGTTTGTTGAGCATATTGATGTACCTGTTGTTAGTACTGATGAGATTACAGGTGCTGAGCCAGTTACTTTACCTGATAAGATATTATCAGTAGAGGATGGTGCTTTAGGGCGTCGTTATCCACGGCGTGATCGCCGTCCAGTTGATCGATATGGTTGGACCGCCAGATTTTATATCCGATCCCTGCTTATGTTTCTTATGGTGATCTGTCTCCCACATTTCGAGCTTATACTATGGCCTTATCAGATACGCCGGTTCCTCGCTCTATTTCGGAAGCTATGCGGGAGCCCCAGTGGGTTCTTGCCATGCAGACAGAGATGGACGCTCTTCAGCGTAATCATACATGGGATCTTGTCTCCTTACCTTCAGGGTGAAGCCTGTTGGCTGTCGCTGGGTTTACACCCTGAAGTTTCTTGCGGATGGTACTATTGATCGTTACAAGGCTAGACTTGTGGCGAAGGGCTTTACTCAGGTACCAGGTCCGTGATTTTTGGTGCTACATTTGCCCCCGTGGCAAAATTGACTACTGTTCGGTTGATTATTTCTCTGGCTGCGGAGTACTCTTGGCCTCTTCATCATTAGATGTGAAGATGCGTTTCTTCACGGTGATCTGGACGAGATTATTTATATGGATGCACCACCGGGCTTTCGTG
>CAUOFW020008311.1:0-17978 GCA_963454935.2 Ilex paraguariensis | reverse complement strand
ATCCATCCATTTTAGGGAGAGGTGTGATTTTTAAAAGAAATCCACACATCTGTTTTCTTATTATTACTTAATGTCCGACATATTAAAATATCTATCACACTGTTATTGTTATTATAACAATAATATTATTTAAAATTATACATCCATGATTGTTTCGTAGATGCACATGTGGGGTCATGGATCACAGTATCGCAAAGGGGCCCGAGTCACTGAAAGGAAAGCAGCCCGAACAATGTTAGGCATTCTCGATGGCTACTGTGTGAAGAAGGGTGCAAGAACACAAACATAAACCACCCAAGAGCAAAGGCACTGAAAGATTTCAGAACCCTACAGACTCATTACAAGAGGAAGCACAGCACGAAGCGCTTCGCCTGTCGCAAGTGCGCTAATAAGCGCTTTGCCGTGAAAGGTGACTGGAGAACCCATGAGAAGAATTGTGGCAAACGGTGGCTTTGCGTTTGTGGTTCTGACTTCAAGCACAAGAGGTCACTTAAAGACCACATCACTTCATTTGGCCATGGTCATGATCATGCTCCTTTTCCTTCTTCATTTGATGGGGTTGAGGTACACGAGGGTTCTATATATTCTCTTTCAGGTTAAAATTACCTTGAATGTTGATGAGGTACGAAACAGGTTTATGTACAATTAACAGTCGAATATGTGATTTAGGACAATTAATGAGGTAATCAATAAACAATTAATATTAAATGAAAATACTAGGTCAATACACAAATGTATAGTAGTTCGGTCAAAGGCTATTTTACTCCGAAAGTGGCAACGGTGGCTGAAAAACCTTTATTAATAAAGTAAGGTAAGAGCGCGAGCAAATGTGAGTTTCGAGAGAGGTATGGTATCTAGGAGAGAGAAATAGCTATGTGAAGTGTGTAGAGAGATGTCCTCTCATGTTGAGGGAGTTTACAATTTATAGGCACAGAACTTTAGTTGAGACAGTGACATAAGGGTAAAAGTACTAATTTTTCGAAAAGGATAAATACAACTAAAGATGTGTATAATTAAAGATTGTCTTGATTTTCAAATGTGGCTATTTTGGTGATTGCTCCCCACGTACTCTAATTTTCTTAGACTCCTTAAATGCTGGATTGGGTCGAATTCAAGAATTAGACTTGAATTACATTTTAATTGATTTGAGCTTACTTAATTAGTTAGGTTTGGACTCATCAAATGCCACTATGAGCTGCCGATTATTGAAGCATAAACAATACCGGATCATCTTTGTATTGTCTCATGAACAAGTGCAATGAGGAGGTAATTCATATGGACTATGCATGAATTTAAGTCCAACCTATAATAATATTGGACCTAACTTACTCAACTCATCAATCAATATCATTTGATGAGTAGTGGCCCGGTCTCAATTAATATTAAAATTTAATGTTTATCTAATAACAAAATATAATTAGACCAACAAATTAATTCAATTGCTTAACTTTTCCAATATGCACCTTGCCCTTCTTATTTTCAGTTAAATGGACATAGGACAGGCTTGGCCCGCTTGGGTAGGGTCAGACCCAACCATTAAAAAATCCATCCCAAAACGTTGGGCTTTACAGGAGTACTCCCTTCCCCATTGCTAGCGAAAGAGCACCTCTAACAGATGCTTCAAATGGATAAAATAGCTAAAATTTAACTATTTTGGAATAAAAATTTATCTCCAACAGATGTTGTTTCTATTATGTAAAATGCATTTTTTTGTTATAACGATACTCTAAATATAGAGTGTCACTGTAGCAATATGTAAACATTTATATATATTATTTTCTCTCTCTTCCTCTTATTTCTTTCATTATTTTCCTTTCTCCCTTTTATTATTTTCAAAAAATATAATACAAAAGGAATGATAAATAATATTTAAAAGAAGTAGTTAAAAAATAAAGAGAATCTGTTAGAATATATATTGAAAAAATGAGTAGCTAAAATAGAAAAAGTTGTTTATTGGGTAATTAAAATAGCTATTATTGTTAGAGATGCTCTGAACTAACTTACTCCAATGGGTAAATAACATCACCCATGTTAGAATCAAAAATATCCACGACATCTTATTTCGGCGCCAATATCTCCTCACCAGGCCTTTCATCCTTCTGATCCTCAACAGCAAACTTTGGTACTAGATTCTTGAATTGCATACATATAGGAGGATGAAATCTATCAAAGTGATCACATCCATCATTTCGCTACATTTAACAACATTTTATTTGATCTGATAATTACAAAAAATAACTAAAATACATTATTATTATTATTATTATTATTACTATTAGAGAAAAATCAAAATTACATCTGCACATTTACCTCATAATTATAGCATCACCGAAGCCTCCTACCAAGGTTTTGATCTGTCCAAGACGTTAGAATTAGGGCCCTTCTTCCAGTCGGTGTTCATTGTCATCAACCTCCTACTAGGATTGTGAAGATGGCTGCTCCTTTTCTCTCCTTCTCCACTTACGTGTGCTCTGTTTGGTCTTCTTAGGAATTAGTGTTGCAAGACGAGTATATGGAGAAGTGAAGAGGGCGGGCGGGAAAGCAGCCAAAATTCCCATAATGCCCCTCACACGACCCTCCCACCAACTTTTTAGACTGCAATTAGGACTATGGACGAATTTGGTTAAATGTGTAAATGTTGAGGACTAAATTGTTGAAATTGTAACTTTAGGGACCAATGTTTTATAAATGACAAACCTCAAGGACCAATAGTGCTACAATAAATTATACAAATGCATAGCAAATTAAAAGAGTACACTAAAACAATTACCAAGTGGATGGAAACTGCCAAACTGAAGTATGGCAAGGACAGAGGGAATTTTAAATGGAGTAGTGAAATGCGTAGAAATTAAAAAGAAAACTAAAGACGAATTGAGCACTTAGGTCAGGACAAAACACTCATTTTAAAGGAAAAGTTAAAAATTGACTTGAGGAAAGAGCACCAAAAGAAGTAAGTCATAGAACAACTTCTCATCTTTGATCTTTCTCTTTATGTTTTTGATTAAAAATTGGGTGGTAACAAAGGAATTTTTCTGTTTTTCCCATTAAGCTTCTTCCTTCCTGCGCATCAAATCGCTTTTCCTTTTTCCTTTACACTCTCGCCTTTTCAAAAGAGGGATCTTTAGCTAATTTCTTTTTTGCCTCAATTCATTTGAGGAAACACATTTCTTCCTTCCTAAGCTTAGCCCATAGTCTAATCTTTCTTTTAACTTAACCAAATATTCTTCAAAACAGAAAGGCTCGAATAAAGGTTTTGGACCCAGGTTTATTGGGTGTTTTTTCAATTAGTTTTTTGGGCAAAAATAATTTTTATCAGTCTAAAGGCTTATCAAAGTGCTTCTAAGAAAAAAATCGGTTTTTTTTAATCACTCCAAACAGTTCTAAATTTTTTTTTAACCCTGATTTTTTTATTTTACTTTTAAACTTCTGTTTTGCACTCAATAAATTTAATTTTAAACGAGCCCAATATGCTAAAGTATACTCAATTCAGTTTTGAAACAGGGCAAGTGCATTGGGGGAATTATAATATGTTTCGTGAATGTATCGAAATCGGTAAAATTACTTTTTAGTATCATATTTCTTAATTTCTACAAGTCATAGCACGACATGTGTGAATTTTTTTATATTTTATTATTTTACTATATTTAAAATTAATAATCACAAATAAATCAATATAAAATGAACAATTAACATTTATTTTGAGTTTATTACGAAACCCATACCATTATATCCCATTGGTTTGCCCAATCGGGTGAGGCAGAGTCACGTTGTACACTTGACCATTGCCAACCTTATAAAGGTGTAGCGAGGAGTGAGAGACCAAGAGAAGAACAATGGCGGGAACCACAGAGAAACCTCAGCCTCATGCGGTTATGGTCCCAAACCCAGCACAGGGCCATGTATTCCCAATGCTCAAAATCGCAAAACTCCTTTACCAGAGAGGCTTCAAAATAACCTTCGTCAAAACAGAGTACAACCAACGCCGCCTCCTCCGTTCCCGCGGCCCCAAAGCCGTCGACAAACTTGCATTTCCTCTGGCTTCTGTAGCATTGCATCTTGAGTCTGGTTTCTAATCCACCAATGATGTGAACTGCAGGTGACAGTGATATGACTTATGGGTACCTAGACACAGTTATTGATCGGATACCGGGCATGAAAGGTATACGTTTGAATGAGCTCCCAGCTTTCATACGAATCACAAACCCGAAAGATGTTATGCTTAATTTTGCCATAAACGAGGCCGAGAATTCTCATAGTGCTTCTGCCATCGTTTTGAGTACAATTGATGTCTCGGAGCATCATGTTTTGGAAGCCCTCGCGCCCATGTGTGATAAGTTGGCCAGCTTTCGCAGGGCAACCAACCAATTGTTGGTTCTGTTGTAACCATTGGGGCATAGGCATGGAGATAACAGATCTTACAAAAGAGGAAGTAGAGAGGCTAGTGAGCGAGTTGATGGCTGGAGAGAAGGGGAAAGAGATTAAGAGAAAAGCAATGGAGTGGAAGAAGTTGGCTGAAGAAGCCACTAGTCCAACTGGGTCATCTTACAATAACTACTATGATAAAGTGGTTGCCAAGGTGCTCCTCTCCAAGCTTCAGTAAGTGTCAAAATGCTCGTCTTATAAACAAATCAAACCTGTAACTGTTGTTTACAAGGCCTCCTCTGTTTAAGTTTGCTTTGCTCTGTGGTGGGTGTTGCTGTCTGAAGCTCCTCCATTTCATAGCACTAAATGTTTTATCATCTGTACAATTGCAAAATTGAGGCAGCCAGACAGGCTCAAAGATTTTAAACTATAATATTCTGCTCAGACATGCAATTCTTACATTTTGTTTAGAGGGACATAACTCACATAAGGAACATTATTCTGTGAAATCAAAATCATTGTTTTGCAGCATAATCTTTTGGATTGCATTGTGTCTTATGGCGTATGTTGTTTCTGGGAGAGAAGCACTTGGTTGATCATTTTCTCCAGATTCATGTAGGATGATCCAGCTGAACCTCTAGTGGCTTCTTCGGCTCTTTGCTTCCAATCCAACGCCTTCTTCTTCATGTCATTGCCTCTCTCTCCAACCATCAACTCTCTCACAAGGCTCGCAATTTCATTTCTCTTAACATCGTTGTCTATCTCCAAGCCAACGCCCCATTGAGTGCAGCAAGACCAACAAATGGTCTGTTGATCCGCGAAAAATGGCCAACAGATCATTGGCACTCCAGCACTTAAACTTTCAAGTGTGGAATTCCACCCATTGTGAGTTAAAAAATCCGCCAATGGAAGGGTGACAAATAACTTTTTCTTGAGGACACCAACCTGCTAATAGGCCTCTATCTTTTGTCTCTGCCGCAAATTCAGGTGGAAGAACAGCTGAATCACCAATAAGAAGATCAGGCCTTACTACCCACAAAAAGATTTGATTGCTATTAGCTAATCCCCAAGCAAACTCAACAAGTTGTTTGGGTGTCATGATAGTGATGCTTCCAAAATTAACATAAACAACAGACTTAGGTTCTTTCAAGTCGAGCCATTCAAGACACTCTGACCTTTCTTTCCAAAGATTTGATCCAAGCAACTTCAGTTCGTTATCATTAATTTGATTTTCGAGCAAATGCAAAGGTCCAACAGTATAAATTGGGGGAAGAATGGATGAAAGTGCATCGATAACATCATGCTCCAATACTTCATACGTATTCAGCATAATCGCCGAAACCCTTTTAGATCTCTCAGCTTCATTCAAGAAAAATTTCATGACAATATCATTCAGGTCCGTGGTTCTAATAAAACTTGGAAGATCCTTCAAACAAACACCTTTCATTCCAGGGATCCAGTCTATGACTGTATCCAAATACCCATTTATTAGGTAAGTAGAATCTGCACATCAAGAGAATAACAAATGCTAACGTCAAAATAAAACTTATAAAAAAAAAAAAAATCTTCAAGGGTTTTCTTCTGACACAACCCAATGAATCAAAATTCATTTACGAACCCAAAGTTGATTTAACCAGTTAATAGATTACCTTTGAGAGGGGTAAAGCCCTTGTCGATGAGATTGCGGAATTGCAGGACGGCCATTGAGGCACAAGCACTGGTTGGCCAGAAAATAACTACAGGGATGCCTAGTTCTTCTGCAGCTGCGACTGTAAAGGTCATGGTACAATCAGAAACTATGTAAGTGACGGGAGGTACGCTCGAGGAGGTGTCGTTAAGTTTGGAAAGGAGGTCTCTGAATGGAGCCAAGCAATGTTTGGAAGTGGACTCACACAAGGAGGGGATGTCTTGGGTGGCGTCGATATCGGATGGAGGAAGGCCGTCCGGAATGGTTTCGAATCGGAAGGATGGGAGGCCGTTGAGTGAGTCTGAACCTCGGGATTTGAGGAGGCGTTTATGGTTGAACTCGGTGTTTACAAAGGTTATATGGAAGCCTTTGTAATGGAGGAGTTTTGCTATCTTCATCATGGGGTTTATGTGGCCTTGAGCTGGGTATGGTATGCAAACTACATGAGGCTTCTCTAACAAATTACAGGAATCCATTCTCTCTCTCTCTCTCTCTCTCTCTCTCTCTCTCTCTCTCTCTCTCTCACACACACACACACACACACACAAACAGATAGGATTATGGTGGCAAGAAGTAGGTACCTTTATAGCTCAATACCGAGGGTCCAATCCAATGCATTCTATAATATTCTATGCCACCAAACTATGGAAATATGGAATATAATTCCATATTGATTGGGATTAAATTTTTCAGGGCTTAGCTTTAAGCTGTTTAACTTAAAACCGGTGCGAGTTGTCTATTAGGGGAGCTGGGGTTATCCCACGGTGAATAGTCTTGTGGTTGTGTGTGTACACATAAGGTCTTTTGTCGTTTATATATAGATATAAAGACTGATTTCTCCTCCAATCAAACGAATTTTTCAACTATCAGCAGATTCAGAACCATTTTAAAACATATTAGTTAACAAAAAAATAAATTAATTTATAAAAACAAATGGGGAAAGAGAAGGTAATCTTTTTGACATCGACTCTATTACAGTACCAATAGTGACCATTCTCTCTTCTCTTTTTCTTGTTGAATTTGATCGAAACAGTACTTCTTATTTGACTTAGATATGAGTAGTATGTGAGATCTATTGCAAAAAAATTATTTGTTTCTCCGTCTCGGGGTGGGTGTTGGTGATTTCTCTGTACTGAGAGGTGTGGCAGACTGACAGTGGTGGGTGAACGGTGTCGTTAGTGTTAGGCCGGTGGTGTCAGACTGTGTCAATATGGGTGCGTGTGAACATAAAACAGAACACCGTTCAAGAGTGAAACGTGGGACCGATAATTTAAGGGGGATATGAGCTCCGAGTCCATAGGTTTTCGAGTTTCTATTTTTTTTTTAAGTAAGTTTAAAAAATTATATAAATTTAATTCGTTTAAAAAATAAGATAAATTTAAATTGAGCCGAATTCGAGTTAAATTTAAGTAATTTGACTATTTTATTTATAAATAAACTAAATTTTGTAAGTTCGAACCGACTCTTTAGGCTCGACTTATTTAAAAAATATATCATACTTAAACAGAGTCCAAAATAAATCAAACCTCAGTCCAACTTGGATAATTTAATTTGATTTTCAATGCTAACGGTCACAGCTAATAAAATAACAATTGGCTTCATTTCAGGCCTGCCACGTGACATGACGAGGACACCGATGCGAATATTCCCCTATAACAAAACAATAAATCAGCCATAAACCTTTAGTTTTAAAAATAATCCTTCATGTCTTCAAGTGTGTCTTACGTGATCACTTCGGTCCATCAAATTTTTAATATTTATCATTTTAGTCCTTCATGTTTATAATTAATCCCTTTAACCCTTTATGTTTTAAAAATAATCCCTCAATTATGATCATGTGAAATATACGTGATCATCCTCTATACTTAATTTAAACTGTTAGTTTTCATTGAATCAAAATGAAACAAATTGAATATTTAAAGGATCAAATTGACATAATAAAAAAATTAGGGGCTAAACAAATACAAAGCACATTATTAAGGGACTAAAATATATTTTACCTATAAATCGAAATAAATTGTAAAGCAGGATGTTGGTGGCCGCCTGTAACGGAGACGTCATCACCAAATATAATTGCATGCCTTTCTTTGTCTGCTGCCCTAGGTCTCTTCTTCTGGACGGCCCTTCTTACTATTTTCACTATATACTTACTTGTTGTTTTCTTACACTAATTGGGTTTGCAAAATATTTTATTTATCTAATGTAATAATTTTATTTGATAATATGATAAATCATAGTCATTGAACTAATAATAAGTTCTAATTAATTGTCAATTTAATGACCCAGAATAATAAGATTAAGAAGTAAGATTATTAAATAAAGTCTATCTATTATATTACCTATTGAGTTTAGTCAGCAGCTAAAAATAAATAAAATAGAAACTAAAGAAGTTGATAAGCACAAGTGATGGTGGACAGTATTTGTGTGAATCACTAAAAGACAAAATTTTTATGGAGACAAGACAATGATGCAATTAGACCAGCTACACATGCATATCAACCCCTCGAACAGATCAGATCAAAAAAAAAAAAAACCCTCGAACGTAAAAATAATTATATGGATTTAGCACAGCATATGACATTGTCATATACACTTAATGAGAGATTGATATAAAAATAATTTATGAAACATGTAAGTTGTATGAGGTGATAGTTGACAACTATTTATTAAGTTTGTACAATTTTTTATTGGTAATGGTGTTTAAATCCTCTCAACACATATATCCAATCCGATCAAAAAACAGACTCTTGAGCCTCTGTCCAACTCACTCACACTCCAGGTATTGTCTAATAAGAGCGTTTCTAACAGAATAGTTGAAACTCTAAAATAACTAAAATTTAATTATTTAAAGGTAAAAAAATATATTTTTTCTCTTCTTGTCATTTTTCACCTCTCTTGTCTATTCTTTATTTTTCCTACCATTTTTTCTCTTTCTTCCTTTAATAGTCCTAACAAATATATAAAGATATGATAAATAATATTTAAAACAAATAGTTAAAATATATAAAAAAATCTATTAAAGAATGTATTAAAAAAGTGAATAATTAAAATAAAAAAACTAAACTTTTAGATAATTAAAATACAAAATTTTTGTTAAAGATGTTGTAAGACACTCTAAAGGAAGCCTTCACAACGATCAAGATAAGTGATGGGGCCCTGGGGGATTAGGTGGGAATTCGTAAAAAAAAATTATGAGGCCCACAAATCCTTCATTTGGGTATGTAATTTAAGATGGGATATTCATTGGGTAAGAAAAAGTCGGCCCATAGGAAATGGAGCCCAATATCCCTTACCGGATACATGGAACATAGGCTGTGTGGGATTAAAAACCAACCTGGAGGGTGTGTTTGGATCACTATAGGAGAATTGAGTTAGATTGAATTTTAAACCCAAACCAAGTCAACCAAATGCAATGAAATCCGGTCATGATATTGGTATTCCATCCAATCCTCTATTTGGGTAGACAATATGTTAAATGTGGATACCATGCACATGTGTAATACAATGAAGGCTAAAATGATCATTACACCCTTTTCCAATTTAAAGTAATCCAATTTTATGCATGTTTGAATGGGTAAGACTAGTTTAAAAATATTTTTGAAATGACAATAGTTGTTAATGTAGATTATTTCGATTATAATTTATTTTATTTGTATTTGTTGTAACCACATGTTTAATAAGAAGACCTACAAAATTAATTTTTAAAATTAAAAATAATTAAAGTCATATTATAATTCAACATTTTCTTTGTTTTGTTTTTTTTTTTTTGGGTGGTCTCATATAAACAGATTTTTTTTTTCTGTTTGGGGTAAGTAACTACCAACAACAACAACAAAAAAACAAGAAAAAAGGTAAAGAAATCCAACCGGCCCCTAGGAATCACCCATCTCTAAAGATACCACTAATTCTAAATTTTCTTCAGTTTTAAGGTTATGCATATTATTGAATTAATAGAAAATGAAAAGACACAAAAACCAACAAGACTTACACATATTTATGGTTATGCCGTCAATCTGGAGGGTGGTTGGCGGTGAACCAGATATCCAACAAAATGACCGACAAATACACACAGACCAGAAAGATAGAAGGAGACAGAGAAAGATCCATCAAATCGCCTAGGGTTGTTACTCGGTAAACCAAAGCTCAGAATGGGGAAAGAAAGGGAGAGACATAGATGGAAGAAAGGGAGAGACAGAGTGGGGGAGGAAAGGGATATATATAGAGAGATAGAGATGGACAAAGCCACCTAGCAGAGCTCGAAAGCCAAAAAAGAGAAACCGATAAGCCTAGAGACAAAGAGAAAAAATCTGATCTTCTTCTTCCCTTGCACTATTTGCCAAAGAAAGGAATATTCGGTTGAAATGGGAGGTGAAAAGTGGGTAAAAACCCTAGGAAAAATATTGCGGGGTGTTTTAGTAAAATCCAAATTTATCCTGTGGGTAGAATTTTAATCCCAAACTTTTCATGGGTTTCAGATATCCATTTCAGAATTGAAAATGGCTCCATTTCCTACGGGCTCAGGTTTTCAAACCCAACGAATATCCCACCCGAAATTAAGTATTCAAATGAAGGATTTATGGGCCCCTAGGATATTTTTAAGCCAATACCTCACCCAATCCCTAGTAATCTGGTGAAACAAACACCCCGAGCAGGGTTATCTGAATCGAATCGAGCGATTCGATCAAGTAAACCATAAACTGAGACCTAAAATAATTCAATTCTTTAGTTGGACCGTTTAAAAAATCAAACCATCAAAAAATCGTACAATCAACCGATTTTGAACAAATATCATGAACCGGACAGATTTTGTAAACCGGGCGGTTGGAAATTTTGTATTAAATCTATAAATTAATTTGTAGTTCAAACATTTAGTCTAATCAGCGACCACTCAGGCGACCAAATCAAGCGATCCTTCTCCACTCAGGCGACCTCTTTGCTCGAAGCTCAAGTGACCTCCACTCAGCAACTCAGGCAACCTTCTCCACTTGATCTCTCGCACTTCGGCATCTAACAGCCTTAAAGGTACAGAAATGTCTCAGAGGGAGTGGAGTTCAAGAGAAAAAGCAGAGATCTTTGGAATTTTGATTGCCTAGGTCAAGTTGAAAGTAATCTTAACCGTTCATTTTGGTTGGGTGGAAAATGAATGGATGGCTAAATTACAAGACTAAAAGTAAAACTTTAAAATTGAAATAAACGTAAATTGCAATGGTAATTTATAATAAATTCAATGCATTATGAACATATTTTTTTAAAGTTAAATTATTATGAATTATAATTTTTTTATTTATTTTTATTATACAACCGGTACGACTAATTAATCTAACAATTGAATCAGTGAATCGTTGATCTGATCCTTCTATCAATTCAATATCCTGTCTGATTCTAATAACTATGCCCAAAGTGTTTGGGTAGCCAAAGTTGGATTGGATTTTTAAGCCAAAACCAATGCAATGAAATCCAATCGGAGGGACGATAGTATTTATGTATCCATCCAATCCATCATTTGAGTAGGGTGGTGTTTGGATCACCATGGGAGGATTGGATTAGATTCAATTTGAATTCGAACCCAATCCTACCCAATGCAAAGTGGGTCGGATTAGAGGATTATAAGGATAGGATTCAAATCCTATCCCATCTTTGGATATTTTTTATTTGGTTTGTGGGACCCATTCAATATAACATACTAAAATGATTATTTCACCCCTGTGTAAAAAAATATTATCCAATCATATACTATGTTTGTTATGGAATGAAAAAAAAGTCAAATCCATTAGTATTGTCTTATTTACGGAAAAAAAATATTAATCAATACCTTACGCATTTTTACAAAAGATTGCAATAAATATTTTGTTCATTTATTTAATTTAATTTGTACAATTCACTTTTAATCACAAAATTATTATTTTTCAATAACTAGCAAAATTAATCCAAACTCAATCCAAAAAAATTTCAATGACCCAAATCCAATTTATTTTTCATGAATTTTAGGGCATTTTAATATTATTGCTTGAATTAATAGCACAAATCATATCAATTTAAAATATGTTGTTTTAATTAAAATGTTAATTTTTTTAGAGTTCTTCTATAAGGAAACAAATGGATGAACATAACATTAGGGTATAAAGTGCAAAAAAATCTGAGAGTTATTTGTTAATTTATGAACATAAAGGGTAAAGTGCAAAAAAATTGAATTCAGGGGATATAAGTGGATTTTAATGTGGTTAATTGGTGATCATCTCCGGATGCTTCGGCTTCGGTCACAAACAGAGAGCTTAACCAAAAATACAAAAGTCACAAAGAGAGAAAGAGTGAGAGAGAGAGAGAAAAAAAAATTTCTGAAAAAATTTATCTTCTTCCATCTCTATCTTCCCAAATAAATCGAGATGGGTTACGTGCAGATCATCTCTATCTTCTTCCCAAATAAATGGAGGTTGCCAACCGAAAATTTACCTAGATCTGCACAGTGAAAACTATGCACAAATTTGATACTTCCATGGGAAAATCAGAGCCCATGTGAAGCTTCAAAGATCAACCAAATGAAGAACGGAGAAGAAGATACAGATAGATTGATACACGGAGGTAAGGATTTACTATGGAGGGTATTTTTGATTTTTCATATGTAATTCCACTTCACAATTTTAAATCTCACACAACAGAAGGGATTGTTCAATGACCTGTAGAGGGGATTGAATGCTTCAAAACCTACGGCTCGAGGAATTCAAAACCCAATCCAATTCCATGTCAAAAAATTACTCAAACCAGGGATAAGTGGACCCATTCAAAATTATAATACAATCCCCCCAATAATCCCCCTCAATCCTTTTATCCAAACACCAAGTGTGGATCCTATGCAACTGTCACATTTAACGAATGATAACGTGACATTAATTTTATAGTAATTTACCATTATGCCTTATATATGAAACGCTAGAAACTACTGCATAGGAGCTTTGTTATAAAATCACCTATAATCCCGTTAGTTAAAATGTCGTACAATTTATCCATCCTTCCCCATGGGTTAAAAATATTCACTCTATAAAGAATAAATTATCCAGGTCTTAGAACCCAATTTTTTAAACTCAACATTTATCTCACCCCATATTTTGAGCCCAAATAAAAGATATGTGAGCCCTAGAACACTTTTAGTGAATCCCCAACTCCAATCCCCTAAAATCCCTCGGAACAAACACCCCCAAGATCCTGCAAGACTTTTTCTTGGGTTTTGCACCTTGTCACTCTCAATTGGCGACCAAAGTGGTCTTAGGAATGTAATTTGGGCGAGTTGAGGGATTAATTCCAAGTCAATCTCAGGTATAATATTTTCAATGTTAACCTTACTCTAATTTGACTACAACTCAAGATAATTAACCTGAGAGCTGCTCGAATTAATTTCGGACAAGTCCAAGTTGAATTCCAATTACCCAATTCGGGTAGTCAATTGAGACTCAACAAATAATAATCTTATATTAGGTATAAGTCTTTATACAATGTTAGACTATTACGTAGACATTCATGACTTACTAAAATAAAACTCATCAAAATAACTTAATAAGAACGAACCATCTTTATATAGGAGAGGAGAATGATGATTTGGTTTATCGGAATTCGGAGAGGTCATTTGAAGAGAAAGTCGGAAGTTTGGTGCACCAAACATGCAAAAGAGGCGCAGAAGACTTTGCATCCAATTGGGTCGTGCGCCAAACAGGCCTAGTCTCCATCTTCTAAACTAAAAACCCCAAATGAGATTAGTACACTCTCTATATCAGGGTTGACACTTACAAGAAAGTTATGATTTGTTCCAAATACTTAATTCTTGAGTGATTGTATATAATCAAAAATTTTAAAGTAGTGGAGTCTTATTATTTCATGTTAATATTGTATTTACAACGTGTCAAGATCATGTTATATATGAGTCAACATAAAAACTCAAAATTCTCGAAAATGTCTTAAATCGAAACTTCATAACTAAGATTATATATTTAATAAAATCAATCACACATAGGTCTCATATGAACTAAAAATCTATTTGAACCTCCTTATAGTGGCACGAAATTCAAAACCATTTAGTTTAACAACCCGTACAATACCAAATCAAGCCACGAAGAAAGATTAAAATTTAAAATTCTCTTCGCACCACACTAATTAACGGAGTGTATCGTGTCCATATTGAATTGTTGGAGTAGTCCGTAGTTTAATGGGGTCAAATACAGAATTGTCCCCTTCAGTGCCACTCGTGGCATAAATGTGATATTTAAAACCCAATGTCATTTGGTAGTGTAACCATTGTCTCCTAGTATTGAAACAAAGTGCAATTCATTAGCCATCAGACATGCCGGTTGCTATTTCTGTGATCTAATGGGAAGCTGTTGGCATCTGATGCGATTGTGAACAGGTTGAAGTTTCTCAGTACATTAACAAAGTCGCCTGGCTTGTTTATAAAGTAGCTATATGTGCCAATGCCACTACATTTTTTGATAAAATTAATAGTAATAATAGTGAAATAAGTTTGTTTTGTGCATACGAAAGATTCAAGGGAGGATCTTAGTTATCACTTATGATATCCCATGGAGGGTTTGGGTTTCCCAAAAACCCTGGAATCAGCACCAAAAAAATAAAACCTCGAAAGTTTATGGTCCATTTGACAGGGTGGATGAAAAAATAGAAAGATAGAAAGAAGGAGTGATACATTTTTTATCATTTAAGAGAGAAATTTTTTATAACATGTATTTATATATAAATACATATTTTTTTTGGTAACATTGAAAAAGTCTTATATATATACTAGTTATAACCCGTGTCTGAAAATACGATAGAACAAAAAATTCGAGTTCTAAAAAATTGATATCACTATATTAAATAATAATTTTTCTTTCATTCATTTATTTGATTAAATCATTTAAAATTTATTTTTACCCATTATTTTCTTGAAGATATTGATAAAATTTTCTCAAAATTTATTTTTAATAGATCCATACTATCGTGTATGGATAATATCTAAAATAAAAATTATGTTCAATTATAAATTAATCAAATATTAAATGGTTGAGCATGTGATAGAAATGAATGATGTGATGTTATATGTATAACAAAGTTATATTTTAACGTTTTAAAATAAAAAATTTATTAGAATAATATGATGGTTGAAATTAAGTTTGTTGGTTGGCTAGCGCATATATAATAGGGAAAGAATTGATGACATTTTAGTCTATTTACATATTAAAGGGTAATTTTAGTATTTTCACAAAATATTTAGTTAAATCATTATTTTATTAACTGATAGAGACAAAAATTATTGTTATAGGGGTTGTCATTGAATTTAGACTCAACTACATGAATAGTAAAAATGGAGAACAACTGCATTAAGATAGAATTTTGGAGAGACATGTGTCTCACTTTGAAAATAGAATCATGAAAGATGAGAGTGTGAGAGACAATCAATGTCTCAGTATAGAAAGTGATCCCTTAACATAGGAAATAAAATCAGGAAAATAATGATAAGAGTTGTAATCTGTATTTTAAGGAGAGAGAGAGAGACAGAGTTGATGAAGGAGAGATCGCTTAATTGCTGGATTTGATTGAGTTGGAGAATTAAATTTAAGGATGTTATTTTTGAAAACTAAAAGTTTTGAACGGTAAAAAATTTTCAAGAGCTAATATGGTACGTTGGATCGAAACGATCTAAAGACGTCAGTAGCTTGAGACAGTTTGAAATATCGTCGGCCGTTGGATGATGCCTTTTTTTTTATTTCGAAACGATCTGAACCGCTCTTTGTCTCTTGAATTTAAAATCGTTCTACTTTATTATATAGATATATATAAATATATATTTTTTTATTAAAAAAAATATAAAATACATATTTTACTATTATTTCTATATATTAAATTAATGTATACATAATATATAATTAATAAATATGATATATGTATATATCAAAAGATATATAGATAAATATTATACATTTCAACACACTTAATTAACTTTTCATCTATTTTTCCTCTCAATTTTGGAAGAATTGATTTTGGTGAGTTGGAAAAAAAGTTCATTAATCTACTTTTTCATCTTTCTTATTTCTTTTTTTTTATCAAAAATGATATTTTATCCATCTTTTGAACTTTTCATCCTTTTATTTTTCCATGGAACTAAACAAAATATTAGGCTCCGCATGAACTAAAATTTTCCATCATACTATTGAATGGGCAGATTCTAGTTTACGCGCATTTGATCAGCTTTTGAGAGAACACGGTTCATTTACGCAATAATTAACGATTACTTATAGTGAAATATGTCTTATTTACAGGCTAATCTCAATAGAATTTATCTTATTTATTGGTTAATTTTAACAGAAAGGGGGTCGATTAAAATAAATTAATAGTTTAGAGGATAAATTGAGATAATCAAAAGTTGAAGGGACAATTTAATATAAACAAAATATCATAATTTAAGAAACATTTATAAGATTCCTCGACCTTAAACAAACTAAAAGTAAGTCAAACTCCAACTGCTGGATTCATTTAATGCCCCGCCCAACATGTATAATTTGGAATTAGGCTGATTAAGTTGACGAGGCGTCACTCTTGTCCCCAATAATATCATTTAAATAAGAATTGAATAACTAATCTTGTTTGTAAATACCGAAACAAAGCAGCGACATCAAGTTAATAATGAAACAGAACCCATCACACGTGTAGTGGTTTACTTTCTTCCTCTGCAATTGTTGGCTTTAAGGCATTGCAAGTGGACGCATTCCATAATAATATACTAATATCACATCAATTAACAATAACCTTATCACGATTTATAAGCTATAAGTTCGTGCATTGTGAATGCAGGCATCGTTGACAACCCATCTAACACAATTTCCTTTTTTTTCTTTTTTATGTTTTTTGAATTCATGTATTGGTAAAGAATCCTTTTATATATAGTGTGTGAAGAAAAATCTTGCAATTGATATTGGGGTTGACGGAGATTTTCGTGTACTCAATTTTTGAGAAAAAAAACGAACAAATGCACTGAATTTCTGAAAAACAAACAAATTGTCAAAAAATTGAGGCATTTTAGTACTTAAATTAATAAGGATTTTAAGAGTAAACAAACAAATTGAAGGAAAATAAGTGTACCTTAAGATTTAAGCTCACCCAGTATTTATAAAATCATTTATTCAACCTAGTCGAGCTTAGAATTCTGATAGGATTAAGGTGACACACTCCCAACTCTAGCCAGATTCTCAGAAGTTTAATTTGTAGTCCAATTCGACTTTTAATTGTATGGTTATATTTTATTAAACTACATGTTTATATTATACACGTTATCCATATTAGGTCTTATCTTTTCAATTGCCTTATGTTTCTAGAGATAGTCTAGAAACATAATCCATCTTTATAGCCAACATGTTTATATTGTACACTTTATCCATGTTAGGTCTTATCTTTTCAATCGCCTTAGGTTTATGGACTCCATGTTTATATTGTACACCTTATCCATAATAGGTCTTATCGAGCTATTTGTTCTATTCGAATAAGACTTTACCAATTGAGGATAGAGTTGAATTTTTATTCACATTTTAGTCTTATAATATCTTATTCTAAGCATGATTTATTTGGTTTTGCTTCACACACACTGCCCTGTTTGGAAAGATCTTTCCATTGAGCATATCATTTTATTTTGTCGTGCTTCTATTCAATCTGTTCATCAATCTGCTCAACAGCTTGTTTCGGTTGAACTTTTATCTACTCGGTCATAGTAGAGTCATTCCAAATAATTCTTTTCAGTGTATCCCAACAACTATCACATGTTCAAGTCTAATTATTAAAAACTATGATAAAAAATTATGAACCTCTTCATACATTGGGTCTCGCTTTAAATTTTTAAGTGTAATTTATAAATAAAAAATTATACTGATCTAATTAGATAACCTACTCTATAAAAAAC
>CAUOFW020008310.1:0-17992 GCA_963454935.2 Ilex paraguariensis | reverse complement strand
AAGTTGAAGCTGATCCGTAGATAGTTGTCCTTTATCTTAGTCTTACCACACAGCTCTAGTATGAATTATTGTCTTCTGCATTGACAGTATCACAGACATTAACCAGGTTAACAACTTTCAACCTTTAGGATACTCAAATTTTACTCTACAGTTCATTTGAATTCAAAAGTGTTAAAGGAACTGTTCATTTTACTTTTTTATCTTGGAAACATCTTTTATATTTTGCATGACATCTTGTTCATTGCAGTTGGCAAGGGAGAACATGCTTCAACTGAAATGTGTAATAGCTGAGTGTTTGAAAGATGATATTCTCAGTTGACATGATCTTTCCTGGTGGTAAGAAAGACCAGAACACCGGCCAAAGTTAGACGAGCCCAGAAGAGGTAATCAGTTGAGAGAACTTGGTTTTCATTTGTTATTAGAGTTTAGAGAGAACATGCCTGTGACATTTGGCCTTGTGGTCTTTTAGATACACGGTGTAGTTTAATAGGGTGTTGTCTAGCTGTCAGGATAGTAAGTAGTGGATGTTGAGAGAATTCATGCATTAGCTTTGTCTATACAGCTCAGGATGATAAACTTTTTATCATATCCATTGCAAAGTGAATGCTACACAGAGTACATCAACCAATGTATAAATATAGGTACTGAATATGGTTGTTTTAATTTGGTGTTCTTATATTAGGACTTGGGAGCCTTTGAAAATAAGGGCCCCTGCTGAGAGTTTGACAAAAATAGGGTGGTGATGTTGAATTGGGATAGATTACAGGTTTATGATGCCTTATGCCAAATCAGGGATTACTTGAAGTATGTATGAGTTTGTGTTTTGACTTTCACTGGCAAAGTGGAAAATATCTAGACAATGTTACAGTGGAGGCACCCTTCTGGCACTTTTCTTTCAAACTGCTGCTTGTGCCATTGCAATTGATGCTAACTACAATCGAAGAAAGGATTAACTATTGGTCTGTGAATATGGCTTGTCTCGGTTTTTTCTTCATATGGACTTGGTTATTTGACAAATCAACAATGCATTAATGGGCATAACTGTGTTTTCGATTGCTTCATGCAGTGCCCCATCTTAAGAAATTCATGCGTGTCTTGTGAAGCTGTCACCTGACTATTTTCAACATAAGTTCAGAGATTTGGGAAATGAGTCCTACGAAGGGTAACTTTTTTTCTTTTTAAATTTTGCAATATGGTATTGATAACTCACTCCTGTTGGCATTAAGTTGGAGCTTAAAGTTCAGAATGTTGTAGACTCCACACCAAGTCCCACCCACATCCTACTAGCAAAACACCCAATTGGTGTTGATTCGTGAATCCAAATTCGATGACCCATGGACTCCCCCTACCGGACCCTAAAATAAGGCCTCACATCACATGGGGCAGGATTTTATATTTTTGTTGTGCAATAAGTGGGATGGTATGATCCTCCAGAGAGAGCCATCGTCCTTTAGAAGTTCATTTAAATAAGGAGAAGTTCAGGTTTCAAGAACCAACATGATAATGGGAAAACAACGTGTACCACAACCCTTTGTTCTTCATCTCCGAGAGCAAACTGTCCAGAATCTGTTGGATCTTGTTGAACTCTGGATGCATTGTATCTCGAGAATTGAACATATAAATGCCAAAACCAATCTGAATCCAGCTCCTTCCGGCTATCTTAATCAGGCTCTTTCCTTTAATCATAGTTCGGACCTTTGCTGCATCCTCCCATCTCTCGGTGGATGCATATATGTTGGACAGAAGGACGTGATAGCCAGAAGAATCATCTTCCAACTCTTTTTCGAAAATTTGCTTCCCGATAAAATCAGCAAGCTCTGCCTTGTTATGGATTCTGCAAGCACCTAACAAGCTCCCCAATACGTTCAATTCTGCTTCCACTGGCATTCTTCCGATAAATTTACAAGCATCAACAAGCTGTCCTGCTCTACCAAGAAGGTCCACCATGCATGAGTAGTGTTCCATGTCTGGCAACACCCTATAATCTCGTGTCATGGAATTGTAGAGAAACCAGCCTCTATCAACTAGACCTGCATGACTACAAGCCGACAGGAGTCCAACAAAGGTGACTTTATTTGGCCTTATTTTTGCGGCATTCATTTGATGGAAGAAACGTAAAGCTTCCTCTGCGTAACCGTAGAACCCATAAGCAGAGATGATTGTATTATATGTCACAACGTTCTTTTGCATCATCTGATGAAAGACCTTGACTCCAATTTCTAGGTATCCACATTTACAGTACATATCTACAAGAGAATTTCCCACAGAAACGGCCATTCCGAGACTCATTCTAGTTGCGCAACCATGAATTTCCTTGCCCCATTTAAGAGTCCCCATTTTGCCGCATATAGGAAGGATGCTCACCAGAGTTATGGAATTTGGGGTAAGTTTGGACTTCCAGATCCTTCGAAAGATCCTAAAGACCGAATCAAAATCTTCACTGGAAACACATCCCGCAATAATTGAGTTCCATATTGTGATGTCCCTATCTGACATGCTTTCAAAAATATGCTCGGCTTCTCTCCTCGATCCACAATTAAAATACATATCGATCAATGTGCTCCCCACCACCACATCACATTCGAAACCTTGTTTCAGGATATAGTTATGCAGCTCCTTTCCCTGTTTCAACAGTTTGAGCTTGGCAAATCCAGGTAGTACACTTGCCGCGGTGACTTCATTAGTTCGTACACCCGAACTAATCATATCCAGATAGAGCTCAATGCTGTGACGGTATTGGTAGTTTTGCGAGTAACCTGCAATCAAGGTACTCCAGGACACTGTATCCTTATACACCATGCTGCAAAATATTAAGCTGGCTTCATGGGTGTCCCCGCATTTACAGTACATATCCATTAGAGCGTTGGAAACAAACAAATCGCCGTGGAAGCCACTCCTAACAGCACAGCCTTGCAAGGTCATTCCCACTTGCTTAGCTTCCAATCTGCCACAAGCCGGCAGAACAGTTGCCATAATCACCGAATCAGGCCTTACCCCTTGTGCTCTCATCCTTCGGAACAAAAGAATTGCTTGGAGCGACTCCCCATTGTGCACAGTCCCACATACGATTGCAGTCCAGGAAGCTAAATCTTTCTCGGGCATATTTTCGAATAACATCCATGCTTCGCTCCAACTGCCACATTTAGCAAACATGTCAATCATGGCGCAGTAGACATAGATATTGGGTTTTAGATTGTATTGTTTCTCATTGAATTGGATTAATTCTTGAACCTTTCTTCCTTGTTCAACAGCAGATAACCCAGAACAAGCCTTCAATATTAGCGGATATGTGAAATTATCGGGGACCATGCCTTGGGTGAGCATCAGGTGATACAACTCAATTACTTGAGAAAACTGGCCCCCGTCAATAAAGCCTCTGAGTATGCCATTCCAAGCAACATTGGACTTTTGGGGAAAGTTATGGAAGACAAGGAGTGCTTCCTCGAGACGGCCGAATTGGACATAGACGTTCACAAGTTGGGAGCCCAACGCTCTGTGAACAGTAGTTGAGGGGTGGAAGAAAGCACCAACGAGCAGGAGAGCATGTAATCTTCTAGCTTCAGATAGATGGGGCGGTGATCTTAAACGAGAGAAGAGGTTGCTGCTGCTGTAAAAGAGATGTGATAGTTTAGAAGGACAGTGTTGGGTATGGGTATGTGCATCAGTGAATTGGACTGCTGGTTTGCTCAGGTCCGAGAATTGGGAGGGTAGGACCGAGAGGGGAGTAGTTGAAGTGGTGCTTCTGCTTCTGTTGGAAAGCAACAACGGCGGAATTAGAATTGGTTGTTTTGGTATATCGATGGCTTTTCTGGTTGTGGAAAGGGCAACTCTGGAGGGCATGTTGTCATGAGAGTGATAGAGAGAGAGATGACGCATTTGGTGGCCTCGGCAAATCACGAGGAGAATTGCGGAGGCGAATAGCCATCCAGCATGGCCTCTGGACCGGCGTTCCTTCTTCGCGAAAAAATATTTACTAGGACGGTGATATCATGTTACAAAGCTGATGTTACAAAGCTGACGTAGTAAACAGTATCAAAATTAATAAATAAATAAATTTTACAAAAAATAAAAATTAATTCTCCATAAAAGCAATCAACTAATAACCTTGCTTACTTGATTTTTTATAATTAATTGGTGGTATTACGTCAGTATTAGGCATCAAATATTAATGGGTAAATTACACTAAGGATCTCTCAAGTTTATCACTTGTTGTACTTTTATTCTTAAATTTCTAATTTTGTTCTCAATGTTCACACAATGACTCACTTTAGTTCTCATCCTTAACTTCCATCTAAATAATAGACACAAAATATCATGTGTCTCTTACATGCAACTTTTGAAAGATATTTTTGATATTTTATTATTATTTATACATCAAAACACAATTATCCTTTATATGTATACACTAAACATGAACTCAAACACTCATCTTTTTCTTTCTTTCTTTTTTCTCCTCTCTCTCCCTCACATAGGTAGACATCATTCTCTCTCTCTCTCTCGTATACGCATGCATCATTCTCTTTCTCTCTCATTACTGTGTATCCAAAAACCCAACATATCTAAACTCTAACATAAACACATACACAATAGAGAGAGAGAAATGTACATGAGTGATGTATTTTTTGTCAAAGCCGGTGTCGAGAAAATTGCCGACTGTTGTGGTGGCAATAAGGGTTTTGAATAGATGAAGAATCAGGTATGAATTGGGTATTGCTCAATTGAATTTTGATTGTGAATTTCTCTATAGATCTCCCTTCTGAATTGTGTCTGGTTTTCTAAAATTCCGTTTGAAACATGAGAATAGATGCAGCTAGTATAGTGGTGGTGGGGAGCGAGTTTGTGGTGATGTATGTAGGTTTACTGGGTTGGCTTGTGATGTGTTCTCTGTTACTCTCTTTATGCTGAGTTGTGTGTTTGTGTAGTTTGTGTGCGTGTCGAGTGTTTGTGTGTGTGTGAAGAAAGAGATGTGAGATAGAGAGTGAGAGTGTGATAGAGAGATTACTGGGGTTGAGTGGTCGTCGTCGGTGGCGGTCGATTCTAGCATGGATTCTTGCGCGCGCGCGCACACACAGAGTATAATGACAAAAATATCCCTTAATACCCTCGTGTGCATGACACGTGACATTTTTTGTCACTTTTTGAATGGAAGTCAAGAGTAAAAACCAAAGTGAGTCAATGTGTGAAGATTGAGGACGCAATTGAAGAAATTAAAAGTTTAAGAATAAAAGTGTAATAAATAACAAACCTTAGAGACTATTGGTGCATTTTTCCCAATATTAGTAATTATTGTGTATAAGAAAAGATTAAGGTGCTATATCAAAAATTATAATTTCTTAAGATCAAGTTATAATTTGTGGATATGTACATTTTAATTTGTAAATATATGATTCAATAAAAAATATTACCATGGAAATTATAACTTATAAAAATTAGATTGTTCAAGAAAATTACGGTAGACTTTTTCCCGTGTGATGGTGTGATGCTGATATCATATCAATACCGTCAGCAAGCAGCAATTTGCAAAAAAAGCCCATCAATTGGCATCACTTCAGTCACTGTTACTAGTGACCCATAAACAATCAAGGGTACACCATCTGTAATTTTGTCCTAAAAAAGACTTCATAAGGCATTGCTGAATGATTCATCGTTTTTCCCAAGCCTCTGTTTCTCCCTCTGATGAAGCATACACCCCGTTTTAGAAGGGGTTGTATTGAATATATTTTATTTTAGTTTTAAATATTTCAATTACATTATTTTAATTCTTAAAGTATTAAATATATTTCTATATTGTCCTGTCCCTCAAGTAAACATCGTCCAATTTGCCAATAATTTTTAATTATAAATACATCACGTAATACTTAAATTTAGATAAAAAATAACAAATACATCCCTTTCTTGGGAAACACTCAGGCCTAAAACACCACTAGTGACCAATCAATTACATCCCTTGCTTCAATTACAGAGCCAACAAATACAATTCTTGTAACGCCAGATTGCATCCAATCAATTGTCACATGAACAAAATGAATGAAAATGAGTAAGTTAACCGCACCATTATTGCGAATTTGAAGCAGTAGGCAATATCTCACCATCTTCACTAAACTGATAACTTTTATACACATCAAGTAGAAGTTCCCTGCATGGTACAACAGCCCCAAGCTTGATGCAAGCAAGGAAAGCACCAGAAAGCTTCCGGTGAAGACTGTAGGCCTCCTTGGGTGGTGGTGTCAGCCTGTGCCTCAACATTGTTGCCCCAATGTTTGAAATGCTTTGAGTGACACTGGTGGAGCGAAAATCATAACCACCAGGCTTTGAGAAAGGCAGTCCCACGACAAAAGCAGCCTGAACATGAGCCTCTAACATTATCTCCGACTCCATTCCTGTGAGGAACCCAAGTCTCTCTGACATTTCAATCACAGCTTCTCGCTCACTATTTGCACAAGCAAGAACCTGATTGAATAATGAATGAAGTCAGTATATTTTTCGGTGCAAGAAGTTTCAAGGTCAAGAAATTTCAGATTTTATTGCTAAAAGTTCAACAGAAAACCTATGATTTATATGCCTATAGCCAAAGGAACATCATCTTAATCAAACATCTGGAACTGGAGTGCTTTAACCAAAAGATTACAACATAAAGGTGCAACACAGCAAGGAAATGTATTTTAAAAAATGCCTGTGAGTGTGTCATGTCATGGGCTTTATTTCTAATAATCAAGAGCAAATATGATTCAGGTTACTGTATCACTAATCAAGCAAACTTTACGTCAGCTACAGAAAACTCATGTTTTGGTTGGCTGCATTACTAAACAAGTTGGTTTCTAACGTACAACAGTAGCTAATAGTTTTTTAACTAGACATTGATTTTATGCTCTGCTTTAGTTTAGAGATGATGTATCAGACTTTTCCCACTGTAAATAGAAGCACATTTGGCAGATGTTAATGATTTGAACCAATTGTTATCATGTCCTTTTCCGAGCGAAATGATTTCCTCCCTACTAATATAATCTATAATTCTCCAAACAGCAAGGTCTATAATATCCAAGTTTAAAATAATTGGAACTTATGAAAGTCAGAGTTTGATCTCCTTCAAATCCAAATTTGCTATTTTGTATTAACACATCTTATAGGAACCCCAAACTGGGGTTTAGGCAATCAGATCCATCAAATTTGTATTATACAAATCTCATAGGACATGTTCCCATTACTTTTCCTGCTGTGAATAGAGATGCAAGGTTTATATATCCAAGTTTAGAATGATTGAAACTTATGATAGTCAGTGTTTAATTTCTTTTCAAATCCAAATTTGCTACTCTATCTCAAAATAACATCTTACAGAAACCTCAATTTCGGGTTTAGTCAATCAGGTCCATCAAATTCGTACTATTAAAATTCAAATCTCATATGTCATCGTATTGGCATATTCGGATCTTGTAGGGCACTTGTCCCTTTCTCTGAATTAATTAACTAATTTTCTCCTTTCCTTAAACACGTATAGAATATATTATAGGGCAAACTTCACTTTACCCCTACCCCAAACGCACTTTACCTCTCTCACATTTAAAAATATAAACATAACCCTCACATGGTTTGTGGATTAAACTGATTTGCTAACACTGTTAACAGAAAGTGTAAAATGACCTAACTACCCTCTCTCCTTCTTCTTCCCAGCAAACCCCCACCTCTCCTCCTCTGACAAACCTAATCTCCAACTCCTTGTGTAAAAATCATTACCAGCACCCTAAACAAAGGCACATCACAACATAAATTCAAAGCATCTTCACTAGACAATTAAGATGAATCCTAAAATCCAACCTAGAATATGAAAAATTCCCCAGGATATCCCCAATAGTTATTATTCCCTTTCGTGTTATTAACAGCCGCTGCTACAACTTAACAAAAAAAAAAACAGCCGCTACTACAGCCATCATCTACTGAGAATCAAACACAGACGACACCGTTTTATTTCTTAGCCTAGACGCCCAATCTGGGTTCTACATAACCGAAGACGAGGAGTTTGGGATGCCAAAGGGGAACAAGCGCGAGAAAGAGATGGAGACGGGTTGTCTAACGTTCACCGCAGCATCAGCACCTCCAACACCTACACGAAGCTTCTTTAACCATGGCGGTTTCGGTTTTATATCTCTCTCTCTTTATATGAAATAGATTTGGATTTTCGACGTAGGTTTTGCTTATAGTGGTCAATTCACTGCACTTTGGTAGCTCTGAGACTGAAAGATTTGGGAAATCAAGGTTAATTATCTTGGGATTTCATGCACAAACACATACTGATGCTTTATGTACTCATATACACCCACTGGAAGACTCCAGTTGATCAACTTTCTCAGGGTTAAGTATTGGATTTTTTTTTAGGGTTTTGCAAGTTAATTGGCATAGTGTGGATGGTTTGGTCTTCTGTCATTGACATTTTTGGAGAGAGACCTTTTATTAGATTACTAAGTTGCCAGAATAGAGAGTGAGCCACACGCACTGTCAACTTGGACGGAATCATTGGCATTGCAGTCTAATCCATTAAGCATGTGAGGGTTATGTGGAGGTTTCTAAAACGCAGGGAGGTAAAGTACATTTTGGGTATACTATAGGGGGTAAAGTGAAGTTTTCCCTATATATACATGTGTGCGTGTGTGTGTGAATTTGGCAGTAAATAAAAAAAGATATTCAATGGCAATCAAGTGTAAAGCAAAGATAATTCACCATTCTTAAATAATCATCAACAAAACTTCTAGGGTAATCTTGAGCTGCTCCGAAGTCAATGAGATTAATTGATCTTGCAGCCACATCGTACAAAAAGTTACTCCAATTAGGATCGGTCTGCATTAAGTCAAGCAAGCCAATATGAGACCAGAAACTAAAAAAACATGAAAACAAAAAGAAAAGAAGATGCATCTGCAAACAACTCTACCCACTAATATAAAATGCTCATAAGTATCAATTCCTTCAATGTAATTTCACCATGTTAAATCAACTCCATGTGAAACAAGAAATTTAAGGACAGATCAGATAAAAACAAGACATGATATAAGAAGTAAGAGAAGAAAACTTTGCCTGCATGAAGCGGAAGACAAATAGTTCCGTCAATGTAAGCTCAAGTAATTTTTTCCCAACATAATTACGAGTCTCTTGGTCTAGTAAAGCCACCTTATCAATTGGAATTCCTGTAGAAAAGAAAATTACAACATATTGTAAAATTTTCAATTTGATACATGAATATTTCATAAGGAAGAATCTAGTTTGGCTAACAAAGTTGTGTTTGCTAAATTATAAAGCCTAGAAAACAAAGAAAACCTAGGAAACAAAGAAAACCTCGTAAACAAAGAAAACCTAGAAAACAAAGAAGAGCTATCCAAAGCAGGTTGTATGCTAGATTCTCAGTTCGAGTAAAATTAGTGGCTCATTGGGTAGAAGCCTTGGAGACCCTGATGATTACTTATTAACCATCATAGGCAATGAATTAAACTTGGGGCTAAAGCCACTAAACTTGTTCAGAATATTTACAAAGGTGCTAGTTGATACCCACAAATCATATCCATATACAATATTGAAATTTCCAAATGAAAATTTCAGCTGCATGAACCAACGCATGGCTTTTCTTCTGAAGAGGGCATGTAAGTATAATTGCAGCAACTTGAGCCAACAGCATGGATTTTCTTCAAAAGGAAAAAATTATGCCTAGTCTATGAATTACTACTTGAATTTGCAGGAATCCATTATCCAAGCCTGGGCTCATAAAGTTTATGAACATTGATAGACTTTATTTGAAGGGTAACCAACTTTTAAAAGTAATCAATCACATATATGGAACTTCTATCCAAGGTTGTCAAAACGTGTATCGGAAGGCCTATCGTTTTTTAAAAACAGTGTAACGCATATTATAAAGAATGGTATATCATAAGATTCGTGTAGTTTTATAAAAGAAATTAAAAATATATATGGTATGACAAAATTTCATAATAATATTTTATTTCACCACAAATTTCTCACATAAAATAATTTAAAAAGATTACAAGAAACAAAATAAAAAATTAACAATCTAAGACTTAAAATTTCTTACATAATTCATTAATATCAAAATTTAGAGAGTTCTAATTCTAACATCTAAAGTGGCCAAAAGATGACACTTTTAACAATTAAACTATTTGCTCCCGTGATAGAACGAATAAAAAAGAAGACTTTTATTTTTTAAAATTGTAGATAGTGAAACGATATCGTTTTATTACTAGTGTTTGAAAAAATTACTTTCAAATGAAAAGGAGTGGTTTTCCAGTTAAAATTGAAAGAAATTTTTTTTGATCTATTTCGCCCCTTATCGGACAACTTGTATGTATCGTCTTGTATCGGGTGTATCATATTGTGTATCGCATGATACAGTGCAAACTGATACACTTAAGCGATACGTATCATTTTCTTTGTGTATCAAAACGTATCTTATGTATCATATGATACTAACAACTATGCTTCTATCTACCAAAAATTTGTTGTATGCGGACATGTAAAGAAATATCCTTTTCAATCAAAGTAAAAGCTTCATGATCAGATTATCATTAACTTCATGATCTTTCAAAAGGGTAACATAAAATATATATGGCAATTACCAGGAACAAGTTCTGAAGTTAAAACTCTTTTACTAGAAAGATCATCCACCACCATTGGAACATAGAATCCTTTTGTGTTGGATAGCAGATTACGAAACCTTTTCTGATTTGCTGCCTCTAACTTATAGTCACATTCACGAGATAATTCCTCTTTTGCCACCTATAAAGAGTTCCGGAACAAAAAAAAAAGAATATTACATGAGTTGTCAGTGTTGTTGATGCATACATACATAGGTACAGACAAATATAAACAAAAACATCACTTTGTCTTTCTGAGTACATACAGTGGGGAAACATGGCATGAAAGTGAAAATGCTGTCTTTTTCCATTTAATGGATAGCATGGAAATAAAGATGATGAAGAAGTTTATTTATTGCAGGTTTCTGAGTGCTTTTGTTACACATGGGGCTGAATCACAGAAGTTTGACTGCCATCTAGAATTTCAAGGTATTATCTTCTTTGAAAGTATAACATGATAAGAAAGGCCGACATGAAAAAGAGAATGTAGAATATAACATCAGTAGATGCATATAAAAAAGAGATGAATCATTCCCAAGAAGATCGAAGGTAACATAAATGGAGACAAAAAGAAACTTAGCCACTTGAGATGGCTGGCCCACATGTATTTAAAGAGAAAAAAAAGCACCAATGCGAAGTAGACTGAGTAGAGGCTCAGGTGAATGGGCTGAAAATTTACATCCTGGGTAGATCATGTGTTAACCAGCCTACAACTTGACTTGCACCTCTTTTCCCATCAAATAACCCAAACAAACCTTTCCCGCCTACTGTAGCGCAATAATGCTCAAACAAACATTTGGTGTTAGGAGCCTTCTACCAAAAACCAAAGCTTTTCTCACACAATGTTCCATTCAACTCAACAAAATATTGTTCCACCTAGTTAGGGTCGGCCACATGAATTTTGTTTGGCCATTGTGTGCTATTAAGGGCCATAAAACTGTATGCATTCCTCTCTAACAATAAAATCAAATATCGATACACATATCAAAATAAGGCTGGCCCCTAATCATCCTCAGGCAAGCCCAAGCTTGGCCCAAACTTTGACTTTGAGCCACAAAAAATAGCATGAGACCATCCGACCTGAAAAAAAAAAAACATCGCTCCCCAATCTATCTGGCTGAACTCGTTGGAACTTGCCAATATGCACTTCCAAAGGAAAGGCCAAAAAAGACAAAGAAAACATATGGAGAAGTCACATAAGAACAACAATGCTTCTAAGAAGCAAAATGTCAAACGTCGGGGCTTCCTATGCACACATTTTTCACCTTCATAGCATTGTCAAGATATAGTTTTTCTGGAATCAAGTTTGTATACTTCAATAGCAACTGCACATTCTCAATGTCACTATCGATGCTATCTGCAACGCCAGGGTACTGAATTTTCATTGCAACCTCTAAACCATCCTTAGTGACAGCTTGGTGCACCTGAAAATCATTTCAAAATGTAAAATTAGAGCGGCTCTACAAAGCGAATAGCATGGAGAATCGGCCTTCCACATATTCTTATAAAATTGGAGCACACATGGCAAGTAAGGGAGTCAATCACTAAAACCAAACAGAAAACCCAACATCCATTCTGAAAACACAAGGAGGCTACACTTTGTAGGAGGCAGCACGGAGCTACAAAAACTAATGATTATGTCCATGGAGGTCATAGGCCTTCAGTGGAAGGTGGGGATTTCTATTTCTTAAATTTTGTCAAGGTTGCGCATGTTTAAGATCATTTTCATATTCTACTCCTCGTTTCAATGCCTTATTGGACATTTTTGTGTTTAACATTGCATTTTCCTTTCCCAGGAAAAAGAAAATGTTCCATTGCATAGTGTTGCTTACTTATATATCATTAATCTTTAGTTCCAAATTTGACATAACAGCTATAGTAGGGAGTTGATATTCATGATGTTGGGGATTGTATAGGAATTGGATAGATATTATAAATTAATTATGAGAATTATTTAGATACTTTTTAATTATTAATATTTATCTTTTAAGTAAATTCTTTTAACTTTTAAGGGTTTATTTGTCATTAGACCATCATTTATTTTAGGGTTTTAGTTTTTCTATATAAAGGGATGCATGTAAGGGTTTTATTTACACTAGACTTTGATTAATATTGAATACTGATATTGCTTCTTTCTCTTTTCTGATCCCTTTCTTTTTCTTCTTCTCATCCCATTTTTCTTTCCTTCTCATTCTTAATTCTTTCTCTTCCTAACTTACATCAATTTGGTATCAGAGTTATTACGATCTACATTAATTTGGTATCAGCGCCCAACTTCGATTCGTACAAATCACAAAAAAAAAAAAAAAAATTATTCATCGCGAACTGTTCTCTGTTCATCAAAAAAATACTATTCATCGCCATAAAAAAATAAAAATAACCAGCCGAAAAAAAAAAACATAACTGTCACTGCAATCTTGAAAATTGCAGCAACATCCCAGTAGTTCCAAAAATTACAGAAACACCCCAGAAAGTTTCAAAAGTTGCAGAACCACCACTAGAAATTCCAGAAATTACATAAATTTTTTCCCAGAAGTTCTAAAATTACAGAAACATTCCCAACATATCCATAAAATTGCAGAGTCATCCTAAAAAATTTCAGAATTTTCTCTTGATTATGGTATGCATACTCCCATAGAATCTGAGACTAATATTTTTATTCATTGAAAAATTAGAGAATTTACAAAGGGTCTAAAACACATTTTCTTCTATTTAACTTTCTTGAAATTGTCAATTGCATTCTTGAATTTGTTCTTATACCATTCTCATCTTTCAAGAGTCACTCATGAGTTCTTCTAATACACATGTTTCAAGAGTCTCTCGTCGAGGTCATTATCATAGGAAGTCTAGGGATGTTTACATGGAGTCAACCCATATGACCACACTAGTCAAAGATCCTTTTATATTTAGTGACACTTTAAATTCTTTTGAATTCTTGGATTGGTTAGCTAATTTAGAAGAATATTTGATTGGCATGACATGTCAAATTTTCATTACGTCCAGTTTGCTAAATTGATGTTAGAGGGTTCCACCAAGCAGTATTGACAAACAATCCAAAGAAGCCTTTTTCCTGTCTAAAGAAGCCTAAACCCCTTAAGAGAATCACCTATCATTTGAGTTGAAATGAGATATAAATTTAAAGATAGGTTACCTACTTCCTATATAGATCAAGTTTATGACCAATGACACAATCTTAGACAACATTCTTCTAGTGTCTTTGATTACTTTGTCCAGTTTGATTATCTCATGTACTTGTGTGACATTGTTGATGAACCTTGGACAGTTGATCAGTTTATTCTTGAGTTGAGACAAAAAATTAGTAGGGAGGTCAAGCAATATATTTTTAATATGTTAGTTGCAGCCTATCGATATGCTCTAAAAGCTGAGAAATTTTATAAGAAATCCAACTATAGGTTGATGGGTTTTCAATCACAATTTGCTAAACAGCGTGACAGGATATCTTACAATTTTAATTCCACCGCATATGAGTATCATGATTATTTGAACGATATTCATATTGTTTCTGCATGCTTTCCTAATCCGAATGTGACAAAGGATTTAGATATGCTAGTATTGGATAAAGAGAAAAATGTTACTCATATTGACTTTCAACTCCCTCATTCAATTTCATCAGATTAGAGTCTTTCTCTTTTGCCCCCACAAGAGTTCATATCAAAAGAAAGTGTGTGTGAATCTTTGCTTGTGTCAATTCTTAAACCATCATTGGTCTTAAAAATTGTAGAAAAGTCTGTTGAGTGTACACCTATGCAAGATATTAAGCCAATCAAGTCATTTATTGCAGAATCTAATAGTGACCATTCTATGTCTACTAGTCCAAGTCATCATGACTTTGTTACGGATTCTTTCCAATCTAAGATTGTTGACCTTGTTCCTCTGCCTACTGCCAAGTATTTACTTGAGGTTGTATTTAATTATTTTCAGCACCAAGACATTATTGTTACTCCTTTATCATTGAAGTCTTATCTCACTGAATGCTTGTTGTTCAAGTCTGATGGGAATTGTTTTCCTATTCTTGAATTTGGATCTAATGCTTATTTGTTTAATTTTTCATTGAATGTTAGTATTAATCCAAATTTTTATTTAGAGGACATGCTACTTAATCGAGGTACTCCAGAACCTCCTCTTTTGTTATCCAGTATTTCTACAGGTGGAATTGCTTCTTCCTCACTACTAGCTCTAGTTCTTATCTTTCTACTTTTATCCCGTATTTCGGGACAAATATATGATGTGCTACACCACCAGATTTACATTGCTACAGATGGAGATCCTTGCATTTATCCTGATCGATGAAAAAATGTTGATGGTTCTTTCATTTAAGATGAGGCATTATGTCATCTTCATCCTACTCTTTTAGGGTATTTCTACTTTGAAGACTCTCCGGATGAGAGTTTTTCTCAACCGAGGGAGAATGATGGGGATTGTATAGAAATTGGATAGATATTATAGATTAGTTATGAGAGTTATTTAGATACTTTTAATATTTATCTTTTAAGTAATTTCTTTTAACTTTTAAGGGTTTATTTGTCATTAGACCATTACTTATTTGTTTTTGGATTTTAGTTTTCCTATATAAAGGGATGCATGTAAGGGTTTTATTTACACTAAACTTTGATTATTATTGAATATTGATATTGCTTCCTTCTCTAATTCTTTCTCTTTTCTAATCCATTTCTTCTTCTTTTTCTCATCCTCTTCTTCGCTTTTATCTCTAATTCTTTCTCTTCCTAGTCTACATCAATTTGGTATTAGAGCTATTATGATCTACATCACATGATGTATCCATTTTTATTTTCCCTCAATTCCTAATGTCAAACTTCAAAGTTAAAATTAGAAATCACAATTGCACATGCTTGGCACGCTCGTGGTGGGAATCTGGTCTCATGTGACGTGAGGGATTGTGTTGATGATATTATCACTCAAACATTAGTTTATCAACAATCTAATGCATTGATAAATAAAAATATTTTATTTGCTTCATAAGTCCATAGTGACACTTTTAACATCACATGGAGGAATAGAACTATAAAAGTCAGACTACATACTACTTATAATGAAGCCATACTCCATCCCTAGGAATATATAAGGTGAACAATGACACTGCACAGTGGATGAAAGTAGCAACTGGAAAATGACAAAGGGGAAAAAATTCACCTGGCCGATACTTGCAGCAGCTATTGGTTGATAATCAAAACTCATCAACTTAGATGACCAGTCAGGACCTAATTCGGCATCCAGAACTTGATTGAGCTGGCTCCTTGGCATCACATCTGCACCTTGACGGACAATATCCAAAGCAGCCAAGATCTACAAGGGCATTAGAGCTGTCACAACTACGTTGACATTAAATAACAACCAGGTAAAAAGCAGAAAATAGGGATGCAGATTCTGATCCATGCTTCAAGCTTGTGCAACAGTATTGTGGTTGTTGGATGACTATTGTTTCCATGCTGTCTAATCATTGCGAAAAATGATGCTAATGTATAGCGTTTTGAGAAAGACTTCCTTGGACAAACAAGTGCATAAATGACATAACAAAAATTTGGCATAATTTACCAAACATTAAAATTGCCTTCGAGTCCATTCCAGGGACAAAGTTTTCTTCTAGCACAGTTCATTTATCCTTGTTGCATCAGCATTTGTACCAATTTTTATGGTGTATTTATACATTTCTCATTTGCCCGCATAAATCAGTTTCTGAAAACTCTGATCGTGATGCTTTTTAAAAGAATTCTTCTGTTCTTCTTATTGTTGGTTTCTTTTTCTTCTTCTCAATTCCAATTTTTCTAACAAGTTTCCCTACTCATTGTCAAGGTTTTCCATTATAGTCTGTTCGCTCTAGAATGCATTTCAAAACTTAACAAAGTTTTCATGGCCTCTATAAAGAATCATTTTTCCAACATTACATTCTTCCCATGGCCTTAGGTGTGCTGGTTCATAAACCAACATGTCTTTGCATGTGACCTCAATCCACATTCTGGGTGTAATCCTCCTCCAAGCACCTTTGACCAGAGCCATGCAACCTTATCCCGAATACAATTACCAGACTAGCCTCTACAAGAATCATTTTTCCAGCATTACATCCTTCCCATGGCCGTTCCTAAACCAACATGTCTTTCCATGTGACTTCAATACACACTATCAATATTTCCAATCTCTATTGAAAGATCAAAGCTACTTACACATTGAGGCGATGGTGTAAAGACCAGCTGATCAAACGCTACATTTGACTTAGTTTTCGCTAGTTTACAGAAGTTTATAGTTATTGTAATAGATGGTAGGACACACCTGTTCAGATTAATTATGCACTGCATTGTTAAATGTCAACAAAGTTCTAACACGTGTCTAACATGTGCAGATAAGGGGCAAAATGAAGAGGGGAGGGGAGATAAAAAAGCCTACCGGAGCAGGAACAAGAGATTCATCTTGAATGCTCAACATCTGTCCTAATTTAAGAGCTGCTCCACGCATTCTACATAACGCAAGAGCCAAACGGTCTGCATTTTTCTCAGATAAAAATGGGGAAAGAGCAGATTGTTTGTCTTGCGTGGTAGACGTACCAAACACAAGCCTTTTGGCAGATTCTTGAAATGTTCCCCATGCAAGACCAGCTCCTAGGCTAGCAAACCTACGAAACATGACTTGAAAGTTAAAGTAACTTGATATCTTGAGATTAAAAAAAAAAAGTACTTGCAAAAAGAATTATGGAGCTATTGCTAGACTCTGACGCCCAACATAAAATTCCAATCATCCAATTAAAGGTTGTTAGAATTTGTAACTTACAAGTTATACAGTCAGCACTCGCAGAAGAGCAGATACGGAAAAAAATGCAGGTGTCACAAACACTCACCAAAGGGAGAAAAAAATCAGATCATGCTTTTGAATCACGGGAATGTATAAACTATAATCAAAATTTGGGGGCAGGGAAGGGGCAGAAAATAAAAGATATATTATCTAAGAAACGTAATCCCAGTCCTACTATTCACACAGGAAGATCTCAAACAAATCATTTTCCCTTAATTAAGCTGATGTGCGTGAAGTCAAGAAAACTCTTTCTGACATTTTCTGAGTATGAATTGAGAGAACTGTACTAGATGACCTCAAAGTCAGGTGTACAAAAAATGAGCCCTATGATAGATATGGCTAAGACTAAACCCAATCTCCCTTCCTTCATAAATTGGAATTTGCCTTAGACTGTGCTGTTGGATAGACACGCTTTTACCTGTTTTGGGGGTAGCACATCGCTCACATAGTCAAAAAAAGAAAACATTTTTTGCAGCCTTTTTCAATCATTCTTCACTCAACTCATGTATACAATCGATTTCACTATGACGTTTGCAAGAGGG
>CAUOFW020008309.1:0-17994 GCA_963454935.2 Ilex paraguariensis | reverse complement strand
CCAGTTTCAAACCAACAAGAAAAGCAAACAACATCCGAATCCGCACATTGTTGCTATCAAAGTTGAGCGTCAATGGTGAAGGGGTGGTAAATCCTCAATTCCTCACAAACTCCCTAAATTGGGAGTAATAGTCCTCTAAACTCAGAGTACCTTGGTCAAGGCAAAAATATTGTTTGCAGATTTCATAAGCACAAGTAAAATTACTAGTACTAGAATACGTGATTGTCATATGATCCCAGATTTCCTTAGTAGTATCGAAATAGAGCAATGTAGAGCTAATATGAGGCTCAATGTTGTTCAACAATAATGAAATAATTTGTACATCCTCTTGTTCCCACTAATCAAACTCGGGGTCACTTTCCTTGGCTTTTGCCCCACCAATTACTTTTTAAGATCTTTACCTAAGAAATACTTGAACAGATCGGAACCATTAGTCTCATTGAATTTGATTGAAGTCATAAGAACATTAAAAAGGACAGCCAAGAAAAAAAGGGTGGTAAGATTAGGGCTATAGGTGATGGATTAGTCTTGGGCTCCATAGATGTTGAGACAAATTGAAGAAATATGTCAAATAATACAAATAAAAATCTGTCAAGTAATGAAAATCAGTGTATCAGTCCAGAAATGAAAATTGTGTAAAGGAACAAAGGAACAAACCTAGGAGATGAATCTAGGGAAGATATGAGAAGTAGGCTGTTGAATTGGCTTGGAAGGAAGAAACTTGTTTCTGAACTAGCTGTTGAAGAGGTGGGAAGAGAGGATCGGGTAGAAAAACCAAAGAACTGGAGTGAAACGGTTTGAACCAGTAGGAAAACAACCTAAACCAGCAGATTAACCATTAAAAGTGCTATTTTATTATATTTAATGATTGGTTAATTGAACATTATTTGTAATTAATTGTGTTAGATTCTTAATTTTCTAGTTTGATACTTTTTCTAGTTGTTTAATTTGTTTTGCAGGTAATTTAATTGATTTAAAGTAATAATGGATAAGTCAAATAAAACAAACATTAGAGGAAGGATAATAATTGACAAGGATTAAATGGTTAAGATTAAAATATAAAGATTCGAGGAAAAGGCAATAATTAAATCCTCATGAGAATCCAAATTGATAGAAAACTCATTAAAAGTTGGATTAGTAAAGTATTCTAGAAGACAAGATATTGACACGTTTTCAGTATTTTGGTCAAAATTTTTTTCTTCGATATCTAATTGACCTGATTTTTACGACGTTGGAAAGAAGACTTTAAGAGCTACAAAAGAACCAATGAGTCTTTGGTTTAAAGGTATTCCTTACCTTGTAAAAGCTTTATCTTCTTCAAGTCAATGGTTCAAGTCCCCTTCCCCTTTCCAAAAAAAAAAAAAAGGCTACAAAATGTATTGCATAAAAATTCATGAATCGACTTCTAACTATGTGAAAATTGAACTTCAAATCTATGCAAATATGGTACGCGCAACCAAGATTTAATCCATGGGATTTGACTTAAAAAGACTCCTTTTTGAAAGGAGATTTCTCTCAAACCAACTCTAGACCTCCTACCTATACCTAGACTTACCTGTTGAGAGAGCATTATTGTTTTCCCAACTTTTTCCCTTCTAGTTTTTGGTGATTTTTCTTATGGCTTGCTAAAAATCCAACTAAAGCTAGAGGATATATATAAAGCATAGTATTTTTTTTTATTTAATTTTCTTTTTAATGCATGATTTATTCTTTTAATTTAATTCTTATCTTTTAGTAAATTTTTTGTTATGTACAATTTCTTGATTTGTTATACCACATGCATCGAATGCTTGAGATTCTCTACGAATCAAATAACCTGTTATTCCATACTGGAATTATTTAATTAGAATTTTCATAAGATAATTGATTTATTATTTGCAATAACTTTAGAATTTATTTGTTGGAGAACTTGATTTATCATAGACTCCGGGCACAGTAAATACTTGTAATTTGTATGTGAATTCCTAGATTTATTCGAATAATTAATTGGTTATAACTTTGGATGTTTTCATATTATCACTACTAAATATTCTGATTGGGATCACTCCTCAGTTGATTCTTAATTAAGTTCGAAGGCTAGATCATTAATACTTCCCGTGTGGAATTGAAAAGGTATCCCTAATGCTTTAATATTTCAAATTACAATTTTTACTCAATTTATGTTCTTTTGAACAAACAATTTTCTCAAACAATTTTCTTTTATTTTTCTTGAGCTACATGTCTTCTCAATTCTTTGTGGATCGATCTCAAACTTTCATAGTCTATTATTACTTCGCGATAACCTACGCTTGGGTTTTGCATTATTTGAGTTATAACACCAATCTATTTCTGAACGGGACTAAACTAGAGGAACCAAACTGGACCGAACAACGTGGGGTTGAACTCTGGAATGAAGGCTTGACCCAAGGGGTTGTGTTAAGCCCAATTAGAGTTTGGGCTTATGAATTTATTGAGCCCCTGATCCGGTTATAGATATAACTCAATGGATCAACCCAAGCTTTCTTTGCTCCGTTTTTTTCACGTCTCTGGACATGAGAAGCTCCAGCTATTGACGACAATTATGGCAACAACGATGACATATAATCCAATCTCTGGCAACGACAACAATAGCCGGCCAATCCTTTGGTGACCACCACACACTAGTTAGCCGAGGTTTCAGAGAAGACAAAGCCACAAACCAAGATAGATTAAGTCACGATCGACAAGCAACACCACCTCGCCAACGTCTGGACACGCAAAAAACAACCACTAGAGGCCATCACCAACCAACGACAAAATGCACACTACCCACGACCATTGGTTAGGCATAAGAGAACCTAACCCCACACCATGATCATGCATCACACGATCACACAAGAGGGAGAACAAAAGAAAAAACTAGGAAAAGCAAAAAGGGGGAAGGAAAAAAATAATTCAATAGTTTAACATCAAAACAAGTTTTAGATCAAATTTGAATCCACTTGCTCTGATACCATGTTAGATTTAGAGTATGGAGAAAGAACAATTATGAGAGAAAACCAATGAGAGAGACATAGAGTAATCACATTACCCCCTACCTCTCACTCTCAACTTATATTTATAGTTTACCTAAACAAAACATAAGAGACTAGTATACCCTTAGAGAGCTATGCTTATTACAACCATATAAAATATTCTAATGATACTCTCAACAGTAATTAATCCCATAATGAAAAAATTTAAATTGTTGTGGAAGTCACACATGTTAATGGCATACTTCTGAATATATATAAAGTATTCTTCCAAAAAAAACCTTAGATTTCTAGAAACCAAGAATATTAAACTTTTTTTGATGAAATCTATCTACCGATTTAAGCAGATCCAAATGGCAACATTCATTCTCAATTACTTCAGCCATTTAGTGAGGCCATCTAATCATGTCTCCATGGTTGTATTAAATCTGTCCTGCCTAACATGTAGTGAAGAATACGAACACCATTCAAACATCATACCCCCTTGTAGTATATGTTGAAGGTGGTTTTCTCATGCTTCCTGTGAAAGGATTGTTGTAAGAGTTTCCTTGTGATTCAGGTGTAGGACACTTGTAACACACTTAACTGACCTAGCTGATGCTTCTAATATTTGGGGATGCTGTATTTCTAAAACATTTCAGATGGGGAACATAACAAATTTTTAATATGTAAAAGAAAAGTTTGCAACACTACAATGAAACAAAAATAAAAACTCAGCTTAAATAGTCAAAGAAATTGGAAAATACTTCTGAAATTTTGCAAAACAGGGATGGTGTTCTATTTTTACTAGAAAGCTTGTTACCCTACCATTATAATATAGTTACATATACAGAAACAAATGCATGCATTTAAATCGAAACAAAATAAAGGCATAAACATTGACAGTTTATTTGCTGCATGCCGATTTAAATTTAAATAACAACAAATCATCGCTGTCCCACCAAAATAATAACAGAAACAAAGAACATCAAATTGCTTTACCACAGCGAGAATATTTAGCTTGCTTAATGCGTTTCCAAGCTCTTCCTGCAGACACATTAATGAAGGAAAAAATTTCATACATAATGCAAGGAAGCTGACTTATTAAAGAAATGAGGCTGATGGCAATCAAAAGCTGATGGGAACTGCACCTAGCATTAACTTTCTTAGGCAAATCTCTCTTTTCTTTTCTTTCTTTCTTTTTTTCCCTTTTTTAATCAGAGATGATTCTATCAAGGCAACATCACAAAGAAGAACTGCTTGCAATAGGGAAATAGAAATGAAAAAGAAACAGAAAAAACTCATAGAGCATCATACCAAAGAAAGGCTTTATAAGTGAAAGTAAACTCCAAAAGAAAATCCTTTTAAAGTCCAGTCCACTATTTTAGCCAGCAAATAATGTCGGTGCAACCTAATCATATCCTTGGATAAGCCAGTTAGACAAATCTCGATCGGAAAATGTCTCAACCCCATGGCTTTGTGGAATAGGGAAAATTCATATCCGCAAAATAGATGCTAAGTTGTTTCACTCAATTACTAATTCAAATTCATTGGGTCCAAATCCTGTCACTAGCTCACAAAAGTTAAATATAATCTCAAATGAACAACTAAATTTCTAGTGCTGATGAAGTTCCTAAATCATTAATAGAGTGAAAAATGTCATGATCACAGTTCAAAAGCCCATTGAGAATTTCATCAGTAGTCATGATTCAATTTGCTTTAGTTGGTAAAATTGCACCACCAGTAACATAAGACAAAACATGATTTATTTTTTAAGCAACTTTAATGTGTGAAGAACTATTTTGCGCTGAAGCAAAATAAATAAAAAAATACCTCTGTTTAAAGGTGAAAGCATAAGGCCAGGTGTTTTTCATATAAGGCAAAGCATAAGACGCGGCATGGTTAAAGAAACATGCTAAACCATCACAAAGTATATCACAGTTGAATACTTAGATTCAATAGACTGCCAAGAAAATATCAACGAGGAGAAAGGAGCAAAGAAGGAAAAATATATTACTGCTGAGGAGAACCACTCTCTCTCTCTCTCTCTCTCTCTCTCTCTATATATATATATATATATATATATATATATATTATTTCTACTTGCTGAATTAAGAGTACTAAATTAGATAAGTACACCTCCAATACAAAAAGTAAGAAATAATACTTTTCAACACTCTTCCTCAAGCTATGGCAAAGATATCAAGCATGCACAGATTGCTTAAAGTTGTATGAAAAATCTTGCTTGACGCTCCCTTTGTCAATACATCTGCAAGTTGATCTCTTGTCTTCACATAAGGTGTGCAAATTATCCCATAATGCAACTTCTCCCAGAAAAAATTCTATCTGCTTGGTCCTACCATGTTGAACCTAATTATAAGCAAAATTATTATCACCAGTACAACCTCATAGGATCATCTGAATCATAGTTAATCTCCTTTAATAGAATCTTTAACCAGAACAACTCATTCTGCATGAACAATGGCTCTAAACTTGACCCCTACACTTGATTGAGCAACAACTGATTGTTTTTTATAATGATGTGCTACTAGCTACCCCTCACGAACGTGCAATACCTAGAAATAGACCATCTATCTATCTATCTATCACTGAACCTGTCCAATCTACATCCGTATAAAATTCTGCTCAACAATGGTCAAAATCCTTTATCGGGAACTGATTTCAAGTACTGAAGAATACGATAAACTGCCTTCATATGTGAAACACGAGATGAATGCATAAATTCACTTACAACACCCAGCCAAGTAGACAATGTCTGGCTGTAGGATAAATAAGTTATTCTACCAATCAACCTTTGACATCTTTCTATATTCTCAAAGGAACTCTCGTTATATTCTCCAAGCAAACATTTTACTCTAATGGGTTGTCAAAACTCAAAAGCCTTATACCAAGCATTCCCGTTTATTTAAGAAGATCAAAAAACATATTTCATCAAGAGATAAAGATACATTTTATAGACACGACAACCTCAATACAAAAAAGCACCTCAAACTTCCTAAGCCTTTGATTTCAAACTAGTTGGCAAGGTGCTTCTTCAATTTTTGCATCTGCTTAAGATCATCTCCTATACAAACTATATTATTTACAGATGCAGTAAGAGATGTTATTTTCCCTCAACAAAAATGTTTAATAAACAAATTGTGATCTCTATAGCTCTGTCTATATTTAAATCTATGCAAGTCCCCCTCCCCTTGGGGAAAAAAAAAGTATGAGAAGAATCAAGTCCAAGAGGAACATTAGGACACAACACCTCCTCTAGGTCTCCAAGGAGGAAGGCATTCTTCACATCACATTGTTGAAGGGGCCAACAAAAACTTGCAGCCAAGGAAAGCAGGGCTCAAATTGAGTTCGCCTTTGCCACTAGAGCAAAAGTCTCTTGATATTCCATCTCATATATTTGTGTGAAACCCTTGGTCAACATAAACTTATACCCATCCACAGAACAATCCGACCTCACCACAAAGACCCACTTGCATCCCAGTAGTCTTCTTCCCTCTAGGTAACTTAACTTTAGTCCCCAGTTGTTATTTTTCTGAAGAGCTTTTGTCTCTTCAGGCATCACTTCCTTCCACTTTTGATCATTTAGTGCATTCTACAAGTTTTGAATAACGAATACAGATGACAACTAGGATACAAAGGCACGACAAGGTGAGAGATTTAAGTTATGAGACAAAGATATGAGATGTAGGGTATAGGACCTATCTTCTATATGAAATGCAATGGGCATATTTATCATGAAAAACAGGAGTTGAAGCATCATGAATAGACACTTAACTCCTCAGTCAGTTGCCTTCATGGTTCCCAACATTGTAACCTTTGATTGACAGGGATCATAAACCTCCCTACTTGACAGAGTGCTTGTTGCTCTTTTTCCTCACCAAAAGGAACATGGCTAACAGTTAACAAATAAAGAATCAAAATTTGTGGAAAGATGAACCTTCTCTTCATTGCAATGAAGTTAGGAGAGAAACAAAATACGGTTTCAAAAAACGTGACATCCATGGAGACAAATCACTTTGTTCAATGTTGTTGATAACATTTAAAACCCTCAAGTTGGAGACTGGCCCAACACAATGAAATTAAGAGCTCGAGGATCCAATTTACTTTGAGCTGAACCAGGAACATGAGCAAAGCAAAAGTGCCCGAAAACTCTAGGAGGAACAACAAAAGGTGTTCTAGAGCAAGAAGAAAACAATGGTCAACCGGGGATTCAGAGTTTAAGACTCTAGAAGGCGTCTGATTTGATGAGATACACAGCAATAAGCAATGCATCTACCCAGTATGGCTTAGGAAAATGCATAGAGAACATTAATGCTCACGTCACTTTAAATTGTGATTTTTCTATTGAGAGAGATTATTCAACTGGGGTTTGCAAAACAAGTATGATGAATTATCTCATGTTCATCGAGATATGAGCACAGACCTGCATAAAGAATAGCGTCCATTATCCAAACATACAATTCTAATGGAGGCATGAAATTGGATTTCCAACACTATATGGAACATTTTAAAACAAGAAAAAACTTCAATTTTCTCTTTCAATAATACACCCAGGTGGTCCAAGAAAAATCATCAACCTAAGTAACAGAAAATATGATACCAAACAATGGGACAAAAAGTGGCAAACCCCAAACCTCAGTATTTACAATCACAAATAGAACAACTTTTATTAGATCTAAGTGCAATGAGACATGATAATGTTTCGCAAGTTCACATACTGCACAATAAAAACTAGTAACATTTATAGGAGAAAAGAAAGGAAGAAAGTTTAGTAACAAAAGAAATGATGAATGTCCTAGTCGTCTATGCCAGAGCCAAGTGTTATTAACAGAATCGTCATGGGTTTGAAATTGAAGAGCTTAAGTAATCCCTCTTGGCCCCCATCTCACAACACCTGTCAATTGTCCTCCTCGTGATTAGGTCCTAAAGACAATAATGAGAAGGGACATTTTCATTATTGAGCACAGTGTTTTGAAAAGCTCGCCTAGGCGCTCGCCTAGGCGAGAAGCGAGGCGAGGCGAGCTTATCTCGCCTGGAGGACCCCAGGCGAAGCGAACGTGAGTGAAGCGAGAAAAAAGCGAGAAAAAGCGAAAAAGCGAAGAAGCGAAAAAAGCGAAAAAGCGAACGCTTTATTATAAAAAGCGATTCTGCTTCAATTTTTTTTTTTTTTTTTTTTCTGATTACAGGTTAGTAGTGTCTTTTATTTTTTAATCACTAATGACTTTTTTTTTAGACTATTGCTGGTCTATGTTTTTTTTTTTTTAATAAACAATGTTTCGAACAAAATACATTCCTTTTTTTTCCTTGTGATGCTGAATTCATTTAGAATATTTGTGGAATGTGGGAGTCAGGCGACTGCACTGCATGACAATTATGATAAAAAAAAGAAGCATGAGTATCAGAAATGGGAGTAAATAATAGATTCTTCTACAAATAAGTGTCTCTGATATGTCTTGGTTATACTTTTTCCTATTCTTATATATATACAAATGGTACCAAAAAGTGGTCTATGCTTATATCATATTTAATTATTTTAGTACATGTGAAATGTGCCTCTGTTCTGCTTTTTTTTATTCAATATATAATTACATATGAAATTGTTTACAATTGATTCTGCTCTTGTCATGATCATTGTGCTTCTGTTTTTTTTTTAACTCATTCTGCTTCTATTTTTTTTTGTTGATTCTGTTGCTGCTTCGGTTTTGCTGTCCTGTGTTGCTTTTATTTTTTTTTATCCTCATTCTACTTCTTTTTTTTTTGTTGCTAATTCTGCTGTTGTCCTGATTCTGCTTCTTTTGTTGTCCTACCCTGTCAATATGAAAATGTATACAATTATTAGTATTTGTTTGAATTTAAATGTTTAAGTTATGACTGTTATTAAGATTTGAGATATTATTAGTATTTTTTTTAATTTAAATGTTTATGGTTTTACTTGCATTTAAATATTTAGTATATATAAAATTAGAACTTAGATTGTTTAGAAGTAATTAAACTAAAATATATATTTTTTTTAACTGTTCGCTTTGCTTCGGTAAAGCGTGTCGCTTCGCTTCTCGCTTCTCGCCTAGGCGTTAGGAGCCTTGGTCGCTTCGGTTCGCTTTACGCCTTAAATAACACTGATTGAGCATATGCAAAACTAATGAGAATGACATAGACGTAGTGAGTAAAAATATTGATAATGATCCAATTCCTGCCACAAACTATGAAAAGTTTGAAAGATGTCGCTACAAACCAGTCACTCAGTGAAGTTTCATGAAACCAATGCTTTAATCCACAAAGTTATGAAACATTCCCAATCAAGGGAGAGAAAATCAAAGGATTTCAACCACATTAAGTGTATCAATAGAAAGGATTCAAGTGTCTTCATACAAAATGATGAAATTAAAAAAAGGTGAAAAATTCACTGTGAGAAATTATTAAATGAAAATCATATAGGGAGCTTGGGTATTGAAGAATACAATAACATGGAGATAAGAGAAAAAAGTTCTTCCACAAAATTAGAACGCCCCAAGTAAATCGTACAGTAAAAATTGAAAGTGGCAAACCTTTAAGACCTAATGGTATCCAAATTGAGATTTGAAAGTGTCTATGAAATGTAGAGTATCCTGCTGGTCAACTAAATCATTTTGTTAAGTATACCAACTAAGAAAATGCCTTACAAGTGAGTGAAGAGTATTTGAGTCTCTACATATCAATATATACAAAGAACATTTAGAGTTGCATAAGTTATCAAGGTATTAGATCAATGAGTAATACAATGAAATTTCAGATTAAGACCTGAAGCAACAGTATCTGAAAATCACTTCTAGACTTGTGCCTTGGAGATCAACAATTGAAGCTATATATTTAAATAGAACATCTCCAATTGTGTGCTTTCTAATTTGAAAGAAACATCTTTAATGATGTGCCATTTAACATGCTGAATTTGGCCTCAAACCTTGTAACAAATAAAACACATGATTTGGCATATTCCAAAATTTGAGTGTCATGTTAATAATTAACTTCCATCAAAGCTACTATTTTACCCTCACAAATTTACTACTTTGGCTTCATAAAATCCATTATGCATTTTTTTTTTTGGACAAATCTTTATGCCTTTTTTATGTTATGCTATGCTGGAATAGACTTATTTGGATGAAAAAAATAATAATATTATAAATAAGGGGTGAAAAGCTGAGGAGGGCAAGGAGTCCTTAGTGTTAATATTGATCGAATAAAGAAGATAGAGAGAGAATATCATTTCAGCACAATTAGTCCATGTAACTTATCGTACTGGAAAAGATGCACAATAAAGGCCTTATATAGTAGGGCAAAGTAAAATAAAGTAAACAAATAAACTACCCCTAGTATTAAATATATTAAATTACTCTAAAACTTGGGAAGTACATATTATAAATGAGTCATTGGGTGTACAAAAGGTTGGTGAATTAAAGGGTAACACAAATGGTAATTGTTTAGATTTAAATGGGAAAACACATATATTTGGGCAGAGATTAATGGAAGGTAATCTCATAATTACTGAAGTTTAATCCCGAGATACTGCAGTAGTTAGCAAAGAATTTGATTTTCAAAAGAAGGATCAAGGAGCTGTAATTTTGGATTTACTAGTAATTCCAATTAAAAGCTTAGATTTTGGGCTAGTAAATGATTTCGGGCTTCGTTAAACAAAGGGTCTAAAAACCAATTCACTATTAAAAGTCTTGTTGATTCTAATTAGAGGGAGGAAAAACAAAAGAAGGTTATCATCGTTGACCACAATAAAGAAGGAAAAGAATTTGAATAACAGAGAAATGAGTTCATGGAAGAAACAGAGGGTTTGTTCTTTTATAAGATGTGGATGATTGACAAATTAGATATATTCGATCATAATGATGTCCGTTGTGAAACAAAGGACAACTTCACTGATGAGGGGGAAGAAGAAGAAAGTCAGAGTGATGCTATACAAGATTCAGACAAAGAAGTGTCAAAAGTGTCAAATATAATAATCGGGGTTGGAAATCTATTTGATGTTGACTATGAAGCTGGACCAAATGCACCTCGTCCACAGGTATTTGGCTATGTCTGGTAAGCAACTTTCTAATGCTATCTTGGAACTCTTCCCTTAAGAATCTTCTCACCGTGGGACTCTTAATTCCCCCCCCCCCCAGGATGGGGTTCAAGGTAAAGGAAATTTTCTTTGTTATTCTTCTTTTGATCTTTTCCCTAAATTCTAAAACTTGGGAGTGAATTTGTTGAGGATGAGGAGAGGGGTCTTTATGAGTCTCTGAGGAATAATTCTGACAAAGGTATTGAAAAAAAAATAGTTATATTTGATAATAAAAGTACCATTGGGGATGGAGTGAAGGACGGAAAACTGGAGTTTGCAACCACAACTATGTTTCCTATAAACAGTAAGGATATGGAGTTGAAAAATGACATAATTTTGAAAAATGAGGAAGGGGCAGAGCAAATATCAAAATTCATTTCAGTGTATTATTTCGGTCACCTAGAAAATTAAATATGTTTCAGAAACGTTTCGACCTATTTCGAAAACATTTCGACCTGTTTCGAAAACATAATGAAAAAAATAAAAAATTTAAGAATTATTTTTGTAAAACATTGATTTAAATATATCAAATTATGTTGAAATATCTTGAAACATTTCAAAACAATTGTGCAAATACATTGAAATATTATAATACATCTTGACACATTATAAAATACCTCGAAATATTAGAATTTTTATTTCATCACTGATTTGTTCGGTTTCCTTGAAAACGAAAATATTTCGAACATTTCAACTATTTTGAAACATAGTTGTCAAATCACGTATCGAAAGGTGTATCGTTTTTCAAAAATAGTATATCGTATCATTTATCGTGTATCATAAGATACGCGCAATTTTAATTTTTAAATAATTAGTAATAATATATATATATATACATACATATACCTTTGTAAAAAAGTCACAGTCATAATAATATAGCATTTCATTAATATTTCACCAACTATTTAAGTTCCCAACATACTTCAATAATATCAAAATACAAAGATTTTTAATTCAAACTTTTAATATCAACTGCTTGAACAACATTAATATTAACCAAGAATTTTGAATTCAATTAAACAACATTAACAAGAGACTTTATTTTATTTTTTTAAAACCATAACCATTGAAATAACGTTATTTCACTGGCTAGAGATTTAAAAAAAAGTCATAGGATAAAATAATGTCATTTCAAACACAAAAACCAAAAAAAGAAAATAAAAAAACAGAATTGTCACGTATCGTACGTATCGGATGTATCGTATCGTATCGTGTATTGTATGATACAGTGCAAAAACAATACAAAGACACGATACGTATTATTTTTCAGGTGTATCGTGACGTATCGTACGATACGTATCACGTATCGTACGATACTAACAACTATGTTTCGAAATTATATTTTAGTCCTTGAGGTAGTGGGAGATTTTTTGGTTAACAAAACTAGTTGGTTTAGATTGAGAGATTTTTTTTGACAAAAATGGATCTCTCTCTAGTCCTTAACCGGAAAAAGGGTCAGAAATGCAAAACAACAATAGGGGTTAGAAGGAATAAATTTAGAATCGGAGAAAAATTATGAGGGGAGCAGTGTTAGGAGAGAGGGAGGGGGAGAGTAATTTGTTTTATGAAAATTGTGAGTTGGAATGTACGAGAAATTGGGGATAAAAAAGAAAAAAAGCACTATTAAGGAAGTAGTGATTAAGGAGGAGCCGAATATTGTGGTATTGCAAGAAACTAAAAGGAATGTGGTGAATAAAAAAATTGTGTCAAGTCTTTGGGAAGTTAGATTTAAGGATGGGGCTTTTTTACCTTCATGTGGCAAATCTACGGGATTAGTTATGGTGGGAGAATTTACTCTTTCAATTCATTGTTGTTTCTCGAGATGAGTATGCTCCATTCCTGTCTCAGAAATATGCCACGTCTTCCTCCACTATTACTTTGGCTCACTCAGGTACAACATCTGCTTGTTTACTCTCTTCCACTTCCAATCTATGGATCATTGATTCTAGAGCTTCTAATCAATGACCAGCTCTTCTGGTTACTTTTCTAATTTTCACCCCATAGCCCCATCTTGCCATGTTACACTTACTAATGGCTCATCTTCTCAGGTCTCAGGTTTGGGTATTATGCCGCTTAGCCCCTCTATATCATTATCTTATGTTTTGTTTGTTCCTTAATTTCTTTTTAGTTTGCTATCTATTAATAAGATCACTCCCTCTCTTAAATGTCCAGTCTTCAGTGGCATTATCATCTCAGACATCCATCCCTTACAATTTTGAAGTCTCAAGTTCCTACTCTTAATCATGTGTCATCTTTGTTTTGTGAAGCTTATCAGCTTAGTAAGCACCATCAAATGCCATTTAAATCTAGGATTGATAATCATGTTTATACTCCTTTTGAATTAGTTCATTCTGATGTATAAGGACCCCATCTATACTTCTATTAATGGATTTTATTATTTTGTGACCATTGTGGATAATTATTCTCATATGACTTAATTGTTTTTAATGAAATCCTGCTCAGAATTGTTTTCTATCTTTCAACTGTCTGCAAGCAAATTAAGAAGCAAATTTGGTTGCAATATTCATATTTTACGATCTGATAATGCCAAAGAATATACCTCTAATCCCTTTTGGGTGTATTTTGATCAACGAGGTATCGTGCATCAACTATCTTATGCATACACGCCATAACAAAAATGGTGTAGCTAAGCGACAAAATCGTCATTTGTTGGATGTCACCCGAGCACTCTTATTTCATATGAATGTTTCTCCCCCTTTTTGGCATGATGTTGTCTTGACTGCTTTGCCATCTTATCAATGGTATGTCATGTACTGCCTTATAAGGAAAATCTCCACATTCGGCCTTATTCCCTGAATCTTCTTTGTTTACTCTTCCTCCAAAAGTATTTGGATGTGTATGTTATGTCCACAATCTTGGCCCTAGTTTTCATCAGTGCTGATGTTACCTTTTAAGAATCGACACCTTATTTTTCTGCTTCTACTGTACCTTTCAAGGGTCCTACTGTGTTGTCGTCGATGTTAGCCCCACTTCCATTTCTGATTTCGATTTCTTTATTCTTTGTTCCTCTGTTGTCCATAAGTCCAAGTGCACATCCTCCCACCCCTTTTCGTGTTTATACTTGACAGTCAAGGTCATCTATAACAACTCTACCACCAACTTCCACGTCGTCTTCAAATCCGACCTCCTCTATTATGTCTGATTCTCTACCTATTGCTCTTCGTAGAGGTATTAGTTCTTGTGTTACTAACCACCCCATCACTATGTTTCTTCTCATTTGTTATCTCCTTCCTTTTTCTGTTTTATTTCTCAGTTATCCAATATCTCTGTTCCTAAGACTTCAGCAGATGCCTTGTCGAATTCAGGTTGGAGGATAGCTAACAAAATGAATGCTCTCCTTCACAATCATACTTGGGATCTTGTTTAGCTACCTCTTGGTAAGTTGGTTGTTGGGTGTCGTTGGATATATACCATTAAATTTCTTCCTGATGACACTGTAGATCGTCTCAAAGCTTGTTTGGTTGCCAAATGATATACCCAAACCTATGGTGTTGACTATTCTGAGACCTTTTCTCCGATTGCTAAAATCTCCTCCGTTAGAGTTTTAATTTCGCTTACTGTTAATCTTAGCTAGCCCTTATTTCAATAGATGTCAATAATGCGTTTCTACATGATGATCTAGCAAAAGAGATTTACATGGAACAACCACCTGAGTTTGTTGCTCAAGGGGATTATTAGGGACATGTGTGTAAACTAAAGAAAGTCTAGTAGAGGTTGAAACAATCTCCATGCGCATGGTTTGGACTTTGAAAAATTTTCAGAAGCAGTGTTAGAGTTTGGTCTTCATAGGTGCCACACAGATCACTCGGTATTTCATCTACGAACTGGGGTAGGTTATATCCTTCTTGTTGTTTATGTTGATAATATTGTGATTACAAGTGATGATTCAGTGGGTATTGCAAAGTTGAAACAGTTTTTACAACATCAATTTCATACCAAAGATTTAAGCAAACTTGGATACTTTAGATCTAAATAGGGCATTAGCCTATCCTAGAGAAAATATGTGCTTTATTTTTTGAAGGAAACATGATTTTTAGGTGGTCTACAAATTAACGTCTCTATGGATCCTAATCATAAACTCTCAGGGACTAAGGGTGAATGTTTCTCTAATCATGCACAGTATCGGCGTCTACCAGGAAAGTTGAATTACCTCACCATTACTCAACTAGATATCTCATATGTAGTGTGGTTAGTCAGTTTATAAAGACTCATCGAGTACCACATTGGGATGTTGTCATTCATAGCATTCGTTATCTCAAGCAAGCTCCGAGAGTTGAATTGTTCTATCAATCGCATGGACGCCTTCAATTGGAAGGATTCACAGATTTAGATTGGGCAAAGTCTCCTTCAAATAGACGTTTTACTACATGATATTGTACATTTCTAGGGGACAATCAGGTTACCTTGAAGAGTAAGAAGCAAATAATGGTGGCATGATCTAGTGGAGAGGCTGAATCCCAGGTAATGGCTCACACATGCAGCGAGTTAACGTGGCTACAACACTTCCTTCAGGAAATCGATTATCCAGCTCAAACTCCACTTCAGTTGTTCTATGATAGGCTGTTCATATAGCTTCTAATCATGTGTTTCATGAACGAATGAAACACATTGAAGTTGATTGTCACTTCGTTTGAGAAAAGGCGTTGCAAAGAGATATTATCACACCATTTGTCAAGTCTAAAGATCAACTTGTTAATATGTTTACTAAATCCTTGAGTAGTACTCGTTTGAGAAATATTATTCCAAGTTGGGATTACATGAGATATACTCACAGCTTGAGTGAGAGTGTTAGAATATAGGAATGGTATTATTGTAATAAGGATACCCCTTAAGGGATATATATAAGTCTTTTCTTTATTATTGGATACATATATATATATATATGGAATGGAGAGATGTGATTGAGAAACATTCTCTCTCACTACCTCGTCTATGACATTCTCTCTAAACCGTATTCTTCCTACTGTCACAGCTAGGAAGTGACAAAAGATGATTTAATGAAGGTCTTTTAGGGATTTTTTTGAGAATGGTGTGGTCAAGGTGAATACTAATGCTACTTTCATTTGTTTGATCTCTAAAAGACAAAATTCTTTGAAAATTGGTGATTTCACACCTATCAATTTAGTTACAAGTTCGTATAAGATCTTAGCAAAGGTGTTGTCCATTAGATTAAGGGCAATTATGGGGGAGACAATCTCTAAAAGTCATAGTGCTTTTGTTATGGGGAGGCAAATTTTAGATAGTGTTTTTGGTAGCTAATAAAGTGGTTGAGAATTCCAGAGTAAAAGATAAGGAAGAGGCTGTTTTTAAAATAGATTTTGAAAAAGCATACGATCATGTGGGTTGAAGTTTCTTGGATTTTATTCTCAAAGTTAAAGGTTAAGGAAATAGGTGGAGAAGAAGGATTAAGGGATGCTTAAATTCTATGAATTTTTTGGTAATTATAAATGGCCAACCAATTAATGCTTCTAGGGGTCTGAAGGGATCCTCTTTCTCCTTTCCACTTCACCTTGGTGGTGGATAGGTTAGACAGATTGGTGGATAGGGGTTTGGAAAACAATCTAGTGGAAGGTTTTATAGTGGATAGGATTGAGGTTCTCATCTTCAGGTTGCTGACGATACAATCTTTTTCTTGTCAGGGAATGAGCTTAAATTTCAGAATTTTGTGGATATTGTTAAGATCTCAAGTTTGGTATCGAGTTTGAAGCTGAACATGTCCAAGAGTCTTGTGGCGGGAATTAATGCTTCAGGGAGTAAAATTAAAGGGTTGGCAAGGGGATTAGGTTATGAAGTGGGTGATTGGCCTCATTGCGCAAGGCATAATTACTTCTTGTCTTATGTACCTGATCAGTACAATTACTTCTAATAGCAAAAACACAAATGAAGGGAACTGGAAGAGTTGTGAAAACGAGTGGGGTTCTTTTGTTTCCGAGGAAGGAATATTGGGGTTCATGCCATTCAAAGAGCAAGAGAATAAAGGATGCTGGTTGGCTTAATTTCATGTCCCACTGACATGTTTTTCAAGGTTTGCTGTTTGCTTGGATGCTTATAAACATGCTTAAAAATCACCTAATGGCAATTAATAGGTTTGTTCAGTAATCTGCAACATTGCATGATATCACCATAAGATTGTCAAGTTTTTCTAATATGCACCAACTAAAAGGAGAGGTTTTTAGACACGACAGGATGGGGGCATTTTGGTCAGTCCAATGTTTGTATCATAAGTTAAGTGATCAAGTGAAGTGACCAAATGGGACTAGACTAGATAACTATCATATAGCTCTTATTTCAGTATCTTCTAAATGCAAGGTTTGAATATGTGGTATTTTTGTCATCCATTAAAGTTTGTATTTTATTAGTCTACACAAGATTAGGCTAAATTGTCGAATCCAAACCCTGCTTAATCCTGTCTAAATTCCACAATCCAATCTGTGCTCTTTGAAATATGACAGCCAAACGAGCCATTGGTCTATCGAATAATTATTGCATACCTCTTAAACTAAAAGTTAAGGTCTCCAAAACAACTATTGGACTAAAAATAATTTTAGTAAATTATACTGGGCAACTAAAAAATGACAAGTTAAAAAACTATGTGTGGCTAAAATGCATATGCTTGGATGGATGTATGGTAAAACTTGAAAATAAAGAATTAATAGAGTTTATTCAGCAATTGGTAGAGGTAAACCAATAGAACACATCAATAAAGAATCAATTTAACTGGTTAGAACATATTTACTGAAGGCGAACAATGCTTTTGTGAGAAAGAGTAATGTGATATTTATTGATGGTAATACGAGGGGGTAGATGTAGACAGAAATTAACTCAAGATGAAATATAGAAAGGAAATGAAAGCCTACGCTTTACCAAAAAATTAGGGAAGCATGGACACTTGATTTT
>CAUOFW020008308.1:0-17995 GCA_963454935.2 Ilex paraguariensis | reverse complement strand
AAAAAATATTTTGTGCGAAAAAAATTGTTTGGAATGAATTTTTTTACTATTAGATAAGATAAAATAAAATAAAAGTTATAGTATTAATTTCAATTGTCATTATAATTTTTATTAATTTATCTATATAATAAAGTAGAACAGAGTTTGAATCCAAAAGACAAATAAAGCGCCAGATAATTTTGAGATAAAACATAAACCATCAAACGGATAACGTAATCTCAACATAAAAGACAGTTCAGATCATCTCAAAAATTTTGATCTAACAGTCTACAGTTAGTCCTGAATTTCTTTTCCCGGCCATGAAGAAGCCTCTCATCATAAAACTCTACACTCCAATCTCTCATACGTCTCTATCTTAAATTTTAAAAAATACAATAATAATTCAGATTGAATTCATTTTAAATTAAATGATTTAAATGTTATATGTTAAAAGTGTATTGTTTGTACCTTGATTTAAGTTGGTTTTGTTTAATTTCTAATTTACGATTAATTTTTTTATCAAATTAAAAATATTTATATTAAACACACATAAAATATATAATATCTCTAAATTTAGTGTTTTTTTTCAAAGTCTGACAATTTAACATTTAACCCCAATAACCGCATATACACCGTCACTACAACACAAACACCAATATCCATTTAGACATGTAAGTTTTTTTAGTATATCGATTTTTTTAAAATTTTTGGTATAATATTTCATTAAAAATCATTATATACTTACTATATAATTTTTCATTCTTCTTATTACAAACTGATTTATACCTAGAGTACACTAAAAGTAGATCTTCTTATCACACATCTTAGTACCGATGGTTGATGTTTACTTTTTACTTCTTATCAATCAATGAAGTTTAAATTATTTTTATAATCCATAAATAAAATCATAAAGTTATTATTCATACAAAAAATAAATCACTACTGTATGAAAACCTATAGTTCTCAAAAAATTAAAAAAAAAATTCAAAGCTCAAGTTAATCAGCAATTAAAAAAAAAAAGTGACCAATAAAAAAAAGAGATATCAATTGCACCAACAAAAAATGTTCAAACCTAATTTAATCACTATGTGTTAAAATTTTATAAGTAACGTAGTGCCTTTCAAGCACGGATAATGACTAATAATTTAATATAATATCAAATTTACTCTTCTTCAAACAGTAAGAGGCCACTTGTTCCATTTTTCAGGGTCTTGGATGTGATTGGCCAAGATAATTCAGATCCGATTTAAATTTTTTTTTGTTTAACAGTGATGGTAAACTAATGTGTACTTCAATTATTCACTTTTCCACCCTTATTAAAGGGAGGTCATTCACGTCAGAATTAAGATATTCATGACAATAAATCTCTTATAACCTAATTTTAAGAGATTGTTAAAATTTAAATTTAAAATCTTTATTAAAATCAAGGTATAAAAACAAAGAGGCCTAACATAATTTTATTCCTCACCTCACTCCAATCAAATATTTCCCCTCTTGATTTATCATTCTTGAGGTTAGAGGTATTCATCCTACCTCACAGATAAAAAATAAGGTCTTTTATCTTTCTACTCAATATTTTGTGGAATAACTTTTTTTTTACCTACCCTACCTGATCAAGTGCAATATTTCTACCCGAATTTTGTCCTAATTAATCGGGGTTGAAAGTCGGGTGAACATGTTTTATATTTATTAATTTTTGAATCATTTTAACAATTTAATTAAGTAATCTGTACCAACATATACTATAATTTAGATTCTTAGAAAATTATAGAAAAAATCTTAAAAATCATATACTATGATCACAGAGTCATAATATCTCAAAAAAACATCAATGGAGTACCACTTGAGACCATCAATTCGATAAACGGAGTATCTAGGACCGTTGATTCGATAGTATGAAATTGCCCCTAAACAGTTAATGAGAGAGAGAGACAAAGCACAGAACCATACAATCTCAAAAACCATAGTATTTGTAACCCTAAAGCAAAACCACCGACCACCAACTGACCTAGGACCATCGATTCGAAGAAATCATTACTTGAGACCATCGATTTGTTGGCATCAAATAGTTTCCAAACAGTCAACTCTAAGAGAGACATAGAGGAAGAGTACCTGAAAGACTGGGACTCAAAAAGAGGCTAGAGAGAACTTATAATAGAGAGGCGAGAGAGGGCGAGCTACTGAGCTATGAAGTCTAACAGAGAGGGCGAGCTACTGAGCAAAGAGACAAGAGAGGGGAGAGAGGTGAAATGAGAAGGCAACGAGGCGTTAGGAACTTATGATTTTTAGTTTATAGGAATACGAAAATTTGATGGGTAATTTGCATGTTTACTTGATTTTTTCGATTAGTCGATTAATAGAGTTGGCGAGTATGGTAAAATATTATGAATAATTAAAAATTTGAACACCCTTAGTCAACGCCTCTCTCTGTGCCTCCACTTATGTCTTATTGTCCGCCTCTATCAGCTTCCCTTCTATATTCTAATGGAGTCCAGATTGCAACCATAGGTGCTGGGTTTTAGGGGTAAATGGTTTTGGGTTTTGGTGTATGGTGGTAGGCTATGCTTTTGTGTTTTTGCCTTTGGTCAGTTGTTTGTGAGTATGAGTATTTTTGTGTTGGATTGGTTTTTATGGAGGGCCTACAGTTACTGAGAAAGTAGGCCTGGTAGAGGCCTGTGTTTCGTTTCTGGGTCAATTGGAACCTGGCCCATTTTAGTTGAGTAGGTGGGTTGAGTATGGACTAAGAGCATCAATTTTATCCATTAATACAAACTCGATCCGAACTCGACAAGACACAAAATTCAAAAATGGCATGATTATTTAACACGAGTAATAAATTAATCAAATTAATGTTAGACACGAATAATACGATTAATGGGTGATTTAAATTAAAAATAAATATTTAATAACAAGTGCTGTAGACAAAAAATTAATATTTTATATATTTTTTTAAAATTTTTTAAATAATATTATATGAGTTGATGTAAAATTAAGAATTTTTTTATTAACACGAAACGACACGTATCGAAAATGACACAAATAAAAATAAAACGAACGAAAATGACATGGCACGACACGATTGACACCCCTAATATAGACTCTTAGTTTGATTTTAAATCAAGCTGAAACTGAGCTAATTGATGCCAGATAAATCAAAGTTTGGTTAGCCTAATGGGTTTTCTACGAATTTCACAATACTCTGTCCTGTATGAAACGTGGGCATAAAGCTCATCTCTACCACACAACTGGCTATATTTATGCTTTCATTTTTTATATAGTCACAAGTTCACACACTAGATGCCTTAAATACACTTGAGCCACCTAGATGTATTAGTTGAAAGATGCCAGTGAACATTTCTTGCCAAGTGAAAAATTAGTCAATCGCATTGATTACGTTTTGAATTTCTTATCACTATTCTCTTCCTCTGTCATATTTCTTGTTAGTTTTAATCCATCTCAATTCTCACAACATTGGTGAGGTTATATCTGTAGAATAATTATGAGTTAAAAGGGTGTACTCAGTGCACAGATTTTCTGTCATTATAGAGTTTATCGAGGATTAAATATACAGTTTTATCTCTTCAAACAAAGATGTTGTTTCCGTAACTTAAAATTCAATAAAACAACCTACTTATGAGTCATTGATCTTTTTTTTTTTCTGTTCCATGTTGCATATAATTGAGCTGTCGGGTTGGGTTCCTTACTTACCCAACAATCTCAAAGGCAGGCATGCAATCATTCTTTCTGGATTTTGCAGAGTAGGGTAAAGGGTCTTGCTAGTTGTCATTATGTACTTGGTTTCTTGTAATCCAACTTACCAACTACCCCCAAATCAAAAACTTCTTTTATATGTTTACCTATCTCAGTTGGCCATGAAACCATTATGAGACTAGTGAGACTCGACTCGCATCGTGTTTGAGGATGTGTAGTTCATTAATCACATGGTCAGATCCACTTTGCTCAAAAAAAAAATTCTTCTAAAGTTGAAATACATAAAATTTTTGCATTACAACTCAGTACCCACGAAACTCAACTGATCCAGTGGGAATTAATCTCTAGTTTCTTAATATTAGGGGTCAAATGCTGCCGTTGCAGCCCCTCCCCAAGTTGTAAACATGTATGAATTAATATGTCGACAAAAAAAAAAGGAAATAGGCTTTAAATTGAAGGAGGAGAGGTATAGTTAGAAGATCCCAAAGTGGGTGTCTATGTCAAATATTCAAGCAAATACCAAAGAATAAATTGTAAGATGCCATTTTTGAAGCTTTATCCACCTTGTGTGGGTCAGTTGATACAGACTATTTCAGCTAAGGTTCAGTGACCTCACATGGGAGAGGAGGAAGAACAACCAAAAGGTAGGTAAAAGGTTTTTACGACAGCCCCACGAGTCTTGCCCAATACCTAAGCACTTGACATCCACGAGCTGCTGAGCTGGCTGTCACCATATACTTTCAGATTATTGCCTACCCTATAAACAGATCATGCCCTCAAGTTCTCCAACCAGTTAAGTAATGCTAATCTTCGATTTCTTTTTTAATTCCAGTAATTTCCCTTTCTGGGTTTTATGATTTATTGCTATTTATAACGATGAATCTAACATATTTCGAAATAAAAGGAAGAGGGAATCCGGGAACCATTTTATGACTCGTAAGGCTCGACCTTAGACATTGCCCTGAATTGATCGTTTTGCGCATAAAACTATCTGTGAACACTGGTCCTAAATTAATGCAATCCTTGTTGCGATCGGGTCGAAACAGGGTAACGCTACAATCATCTCTCCACCTAAATATTTTCAAAATTATGTTGATTTTGGCTTTCTCTGTTTTTGAACAGAATGTGGATAGCTTTGAACTGTTGTGCACTTGGCTTGAATTTTGAAAGAAATTACATGGATAAGCTTTGTTGGGCTATTGCCGAAAAGCAGATAATGCAGGGGTGGGAATTATTTCACAAGCTTTGACATGGTTCGACATCAAAGGTGGAGCCATTTCTGGACCATGACCGTCGGGGAAAGTGAAAAGGTAGGTAAAATAAACGCATGAAATTACACAAGTGGACACCTCTCTCTATCTCTCTCTCTAAAATCCATCATAACCAAGTTTATGAGAAGAATTGTCAGGATATAGTAACAAAAAGATGAATTAACCTCCCATAAGGTTTGGTGATAAAAAAAAAAAGAAAAAAAGAAAACAGGAAGTGGAAGGTGAACCAAAGCCCACATACAACCACAACCACACTCATCCCCTTTTCTATTCTTCTCTTTTTCTTTCGAATAACAACTACCATCTCCTGCCTATAAACTTTTAGATGCACAAGAATACCGAAACCCACTTGAACATTGCTTTTCCAAGTGCCTCCTACAACTAACTTACTAAAATAACTGGATACTGTCTCATCAGTGTACTATTGCTGCATCCAACTCGATTTATATGTTGAAGTTGAGAATTGGTTCATGCTTCTCATATCAACAAAAAAATGAAAATAATTAAATAAAATAAATAATATAATAATAAAACTTTCTATGAATATCATTATAATCGGATCGGATATATGAAGTACGGTAACGAAAATAATAAATTTTTTGTACTATAGTCTAACCCAAATAATCGAGGGAGACCTAACCAGTAACCACAAAGCACTGTGGATGTTAGTTTCAACAATATGACACACAAAAGAAGACCCAGAACATGTGGTCCATTGGGTTGGAAAGATTTTGATCAGAGGGTTTGTTAAATTATTAATCCAAGGTTGTTGAGAGTTTTGACAAAAGAAAAGTGGAGATCACTGACTCAATTGCTATAATTTAATGCCTTACTTTATACCTACCTGAAGGTTACCCATAGTTAATGTCCCTTCCAACTTATATAGTATATGATATATGACGCCAATATCATCAAGAGAGAGGCCACCAGCCACTCCCTCAAACCTGTCTCACCAACTCACATCTAGAAGCAATTAGGGTAACTTTTCTCTCTCCTCCCCCAATAGGAGTCAAAATCCTATATAATCCAACTTCAAGTCCTCAAACCTCAAAAGGGCCGGCCTTGATGCACAAGCACCTCCAAGGCTAGAGTTCCATTTCTACACCATCATCACAGCAACGACCAAACAGAGAAAGAAAAACAGAAAATCTCTGAGCCTTGGCTAGTAAATTGACTTGTAATTTCAATATTACATGGGAAGGTCACCTTGCTGCGAGAAAGCTCATACCAATAAAGGAGCATGGACCAAAGAAGAAGATGATCGGCTCATCGCTTATATCAGAGCTCACGGCGAAGGTTGCTGGCGATCACTTCCCAAGGCCGCAGGGCTTCTCCGATGCGGCAAGAGTTGTCGTCTCCGATGGATCAACTACCTGAGGCCTGACCTCAAACGTGGGAATTTTACAGAAGAAGAAGACGAGCTCATAATCAAACTTCATAGTCTCCTTGGTAACAAGTAAGTCTAAAATCCATAATATTTTCTCATCAAAAATCTATACTTAGTTGATTATCCTTCTTCTACAAGTCTGCTAGTTTTGAATTAACGAGGTTTTACGGTTATTTTTATAGGTGGTCTCTTATAGCTGGAAGATTACCAGGAAGAACAGACAATGAGATAAAGAATTATTGGAACACCCATATAAGAAGAAAGCTTCAGGGTCGTGGCATCGATCCAGCGACTCACCGGCCAATCAACGAGCCTGCGCAGGAAGTCACAACCATATCTTTCGCCAGTGCAACTTCTAAAGAAGAAGAGAAGATGACTACTGGTTTTGTATGCAAAGAAGAGAAGAGCCCGGCTCGCGAACTGTGTCCTGACTTGAACCTTGAGCTGAGAATTAGTCCTCCTTATCACCAACAATCTGAGCCATTGAAGACTGGAGGGAGGACTAGTACTATATGTTTTTCTTGCAGCTTGGGAATTCAAAATAGCAAAGATTGCACTTGTAGTAGTGGTACCAGTAGCAGTAGCTCTGGTTATGACTTCCTAGGGTTGAAAACTGGTGTCTTGGACTACAGAAGCTTGGAGATGAAGGGAATATGGATGGGTTTGAGTTATGTATCAAAAAAAGGAGGGAAGGGAGAGGGATGAGGACAGAGAAGAAAGAAATGAGGAAGAGAGTGGTATTAGGTTAAAATCTTTCTGACTTTCTCTTGTTTGTTTGTAAACCTCTATAAGTTACATAGCAATATAATACCAGTACAGATTACCATTCGATTATGATTTGGAAAATTTGGTGAATGTTTTGCGTTTATTGAGTGAGGGGCAATTGCTTTGTTTGTTTCTCGGTATGAGTTTTCTTCCTTTTCAATAGAGTTTCGTACTCTTGGTATGGTTGTTGCAGAACGTTATTGCTAGCAGCAAGTAGAGATAGAATTACTGAGGTCCATATGGGTGGAAACTGGAGAGAGTGGTACTATTTGTTTTGTTAAAAAGAAAAGATGGATGTGTTATCCAACTAAGAAAAGCGATTAAATGATGTGATGATCAAATAGTCGTGTATTTTATTCACTATATCAATGTCACATTATTTATTATTTATTATTTATTCAATTTTTTCAATTAGTCTAGCATTACTCGTGTTGTTAATACAAGATGTTCAGAACAATATTCGTCTAAGAACATATGCATGTACTGAGGTTCTCTCTTTCCATCTTACAAAAAGCTCTTTTTTTTTTTTTTCCTTTTCATTTTCTCCGTCTTTATCTTTTGGTGCCTTTGTGATGAATCTTTCGATATATATGTTGATGATTCATGTGAGGGAGAGAATTTTGAGGGCCTCCTTAGACTATTTTCTGTTCATTGCTTTTTCTTTTTCTAATAATAGATTCTTTTTGGGTTTATCTTCTTTGGAAAAAGATTGGGTTTTTGCATATGGGGGGTGCAACGGATAAGCAGTGAGAGGATGAGAAGAAAAGGAGAGGGAGAGGTGGGTAACCTATCTCTTCCAATATAATAAAAGCACTAAAAACTATATAAAATGCGTGAAGAAACTAACTGCTTTCCGTAGGACCTTTTGTCTACCAACCTAACAATTATTATCATACCCATGAACTACCCACCCAAGCATGTACAATTGGAAAACCTAATTACCTAGATTTTGTTCCTCTTCATTTTCTCTCTGATACATTTATCATACTCAAATCAATGGCAAATTCAACAGCAAGTCCCCTCGAAAAAAACAGTGTGACTTTTTTTTGATTTACAGTATAATGGATCCGAATTTGGGTTGTCCAAATGCGGGGTTTTGCTGTTGTTATAGAACTGCAGTTTTGAGCTTCTAAATATCGTAGTGATATTTGCCAAATTGCGAGTTCTATGCTGAGAACAAGCAAAACATTTTCAACCCTCACATTAGAGGTTATGATGTTGTGGAGATATTATTTTTTGACTAGTAGTTTTGTGTTGGCCATATAATTAATAATGCATTGGTATTGTATATAATAGACAAGCAGAGGGTCTTTGTTCCACACATTGAGGGTGAAAAATCAAACAAAAAGCCAGAACGAAATGGCTTTTATTGCAACAAAAATGTTCTTTATTCCTGGTTGGGATAAGCATGGCAGAAAAAAAAAAAAAGAAACAAGAAAGATGGGCGCCATCAACGCTTTTTTTTTAGGTGAAAATTGTTTTGCAATGTCACAATCTATCTATGTCACAATTACGCTGCCTTATTTTGAAGTGTCAACTTCTGCTACCAGAATTTTTTATGGGTGTTAATTCTGGTAGCAGAATTTTTTTTTTTTTTATGGGTGTTAATGAGCTTCACCAATTGTCAAATGCTTTAACTCTATGAATCAACTATGAGACCATGGACATGTTAGCTTTTTTTTTTTTTTTTGGTACACTGGAAAATGAAAGCAAAGAAAACACTTACAAATCCCAAGTTACTTTAACAAAAGAAGCTCCAGCCAGATCTGCATCAATGAGATGTCTAATTTGCCCTGGCAGCCTATCAAGCTTGACAAATTTATCGGTTTAGCAAGCTCATCTGCACACTGATTCCCTTCACGTAGGGTATGCTTCATCATACTGCCAGTCTCCCCTAGTAATTTGACACAGTTCCTTACTAAGAGGTTGTGACAGAAACAGGAATGCCTCATAGGAGTCTGTCTCCACTTCCACTCTCCTTAAGCCATGTTCTCTGATAAGTTCCAGGCCTTTGAGTGAGGCCCACAACTCCGCTTTGACATGTTAGATAAGAATCAAAAAGATATGCTTGTTAATTTTGTCTCTCCTTTTACATTTTGTGATTCTAGTTCCAACAAAAATTACACAAACTAACCCAATTGTGTCGTGTTACGAAGAAAATTACAACAAATAGAGTGTTAAGAGTTAAAAAAGGAAGTACGACGCTCTCCTTTTTATTAAGTTCACCATGTCTCCGTGGCACGAGTACGGAGATGTAGTAAGTTTCTTTGGAAGCAAAACATGTAAAACAGTTAGTCCCTCCACCCTCCATGTGTTGTACCTCTTTTTTTTTTTTTCTATACTTTGTTTGGAATGATTGGGTCTTCCCTCGCATTGGAGTTGGCCCTACTCAAAAGGGTTTGTCAATGGAATTGAGAAGAAATATATTCCTTGCAGTTTTCATGCATTATCTCAGACAATGCCATCACACTATATATCAAAGCTTTTATAAGCTTACAATAAAACTTAGTTATAGGTTAAGGGGTTAGACCCACCACCAAAATTGCAAACCACCGCCATTAATTCATTTTTATGTCACTGGGGTCCAACCTGAACGACCACTCGATCTGGTTCTTGCTCCATTTATGAACCTTCAACATATGATAAGACAATAACTATTTAAATATGAACAATCCCCAAAGATGGGGGTGGGTCTGTAATAAAATTGAGACTGAATGATCTCTCTCTCTCTCTCTCTCTCTGTGGGTAGGTATATGCTTACTAAGTCACTTACTTCTGTATTAGGTAGTAATTAATTGAGGTAAGATTTGACCTAACTTATTTTTAAAGTTTCCAAACACACCCCGAAAAAGGTCACTTAATATATATATATATATATATATATGACTGTCAGCAAAAGGACACATATTGGGTGGTAGCTGATTTGAAACAAGAACCCTAAAAACAGTAGCCCTCCCCTCCCCCACATCTTCCTTTTGTTGTTTCTTTTTCAAAGGGGTTAGGTAGAAACATTAGAAGCTTCCATAAGATATTTTAATCCCCTTTTCCTCACTCCAACTCTCAAAATTTGTTTTAAAAAAAGGTGTACAAGTCTTTGTGTTGTTATTAATTATTGCTTCTCTCTCTATCGATAGGGTAATAATTGTTCTACCCCAATAGTTTATAGTTCAATTCCTACTAACATCACATGATCAGTGTACGTGAAGGTGGCCCCCCACAGCCGGGTCCCCCTTTCCGGATCCAAAACCTCAGCCAAACTGACTCAACAAATAAAAAAATTTGCTAAAAATTCTTCAAAATAATGCGCAAAACCCTTCTTTTGGTGCTTGCAGTATGATTGGCACATCCAAATTTGATAGAAGACAAAGACCAAATTTAATGGGTCTTCTTGATTGCATTTTCTCTCATCCACAACTTTTAATCCTTTTAATTCTTTATGATTTTTTGGTGTGTGAAGGGTGGGGATGGGTTGTCTTGTATGTTATTCCTTCTTTGTTCATCCATAGTGAAAATTTGAGAACAACAAAATGCAACGAGGGACTCTGCATGAAATTTTGTGGCAGGCTCTTCTCAAAAACTTAGCCAGTCTAGTGGCTCCTCAACATATATTGTAGCTACTTCAATTACATTTATGTTAGAATGCGAGAGAACCAAGGTGGAAGAGGGTTTAAAGAAAACTATATGCCCTTTATTGCACCTCAACAAAAGTATTTGACAGGTATTGGAAATGTTATTTATTGGCTAAAGGTGGTTTGATTGAAAATCTTTATCCGATATTCTACTTTCACTACAAAAAAATAGTGTTTACAATAGAATTAGCATTTTAATGGAATTAAAACTTTCTTGTCACCTTTTCTCCAAGTTAATGTACGTACGTACGTACGTACACACTTGTACCCAATTTTCAATTTAATCAAATTCTCCTATCGACTTTTTAAATAAATATTACTCTCTCTAAATATCAAAAAAGTTACATCGTAGTTTAGACCGACCACATAATGGCAAGCAATGTGATGATGAAAATTTGGTAGAAGGCCTACTGCAAAGATTATCAATCATATGTACAAATGATTAAGGTTTATGTGATTGGGTAGGATTGTTAAGGTTAATTGGGGACAGATAGAGGTTGTTAAGGTTACTTTGCCCTTTACCAGAAATTAGGGAATAATAATAATAATTATGGTGTGTGTTTGTGTAGGCCTAGGTTAGGGCCTAGTGGGTAACCTAAGAAAAACTGTGGAGGATGGTAGAATCGTAAATAGAAGGGGAATTATGGGCGATAGATGTAACATGTGGGACGTCAATATCCAAAACGCTACCAACTCCTCTCTTTTTGGGCGGTAGTTGGCAGCCGCCCGACGTAGGCTCATGTGCTCTGGTTGCGGCTGTGGGCCCCTTTCAGCCCACTGTTCTGGGCCCACACTTACACCATCTCTCTCTCTCTTTCTCTCTCCTAGTCTTATCCCCACTTGCAACTTACTTTTCATTCTGCACTTCTTCCCTTATCATGCGCATCCCGTCACCTCACTTGGATATTTCTTCACCTTCTTCTTCTTCTTTTTGTTCTTAGTTTTTTCTTTTTAGTTTAACTTTTTTTAATACTCAGGTATTAACTGTGATAATTATAAAGAAACCTTATGAGTTGAATCACTCTAGTAAATAATGTTTATATTAAGTTAAAAAAATACAACCATAACTTAAAAGATCTAGCTAGTTCTATCCATGTCACCTCATAATCAAAACAAACACTACAATCTCAAGGGTCAATCCACCCTTAACCACCCCAGTGATTTTGGGGGGACTTATGCTTTTGTCAAGGTCTTAACGCTCTTATGTGTTTCCGTTTCTTCCTTATGCTAGTTACAAACGTACGTCGAGTATCTAGTCCAAAATTTATAAAGAACTTTGGACAAGTATATTAGCAAATCAACTACTATACCCCTTTTGACTTCTTTCGATCTTCTTATCTTTTTTTTTTTCTATTTTTTTGCTTTTATGATGTTATTGGTTTCTCATTTTATTTTTGGATAAACATAAATCTGCATGTGGGTACATGTATGGTCAAGAATGTGTTTTGTGTATTTAAGATTTTTATTGTAACTAAGAGTTCCAACGATCATCAATAATCCAAAAAAAAATTTATTTGTGAATTTTTGAGAAAAATTGAAGTGACTATTCATGCCGCTCTTGCGGACAGCACTACAACAGTGAGAAAAAAAAATTGTGGGACTTTATCATAGTTGCTATTGTTGAAGTTATAATTAATTAAGGTTATTCATGATCGATTATATATTAAATATTATAATTTAATAGAAATTCCTTCAATCATTAAATATTATTATTATTTTTTTGTAATGCAATGGTTCTCAACTTTTATTTATCCATTTCAAGAAAAAGGTTTGTAATATGTGACAACACGGTGGATAAAGCATATAGTTTTGGTAGGTTTAGAACCATTCAAAATTAATATATATATATATATATATATATATATATATATATATATATATATATATATATATATATATATATATATAGGGTATGATGTAATAGACATTGAAAGTAACTCAAAGTGCGAGTGTACCCTGATTGGCCTTATCCTATGGAATTGTATCTTCTTGGTCTGGTCTATAATCGGTTTCTGCAGGAACATTTTCTTCTGTCTTTCTTCCAATTGGGTTATGGAATAATTTTGTTTCTATTGTTACATAATGGGTTTTTTAAACACACATGTTCTCTCTCCAAAATTATAAAATTAATTTCTTAATCTGTGCAAAGTGGACCGAGTGCTACCCCTGTCCACCGATCCTGGCTCAAACCTTTGCATATCGTATTTTCCATAGCCTAACTTGACAGAATTACACATAAATGTGTATCTACACGTATATCTCTTCTTTTAGACTAAACATAGATTACTATAAATTCTGTTACAATTAACTATCAAAGGTTAAAAATTAAACGCGTAAAAACCTACCCACCCTTAGGAGGGATTTAAAATAAAGAAACTTTTTTCTCTCTTCCCTTTTTATGTATTAATTAAAATTTTTAATTTGCTTAAAATTTTGAGAATAAATATTAGTGAACATATTAAACAAAATATAATAGAGAAGTAAATATTACAAATACTAACACTGCATTTCAAGTAGGCGATGGAATTGAGTTTTTTGCTTGATCAATTACTACTACTGATGATGCACAAAAATGGTTTTGTACACCACCTGTCAAGTATAGATAATAAATGCAATGAAATCAACGAGAAAATTAAAGAAGACACAATTTATAGTGGTTTGGTCAATTCGACCTACGTCCACTCTTCAATGGCTTCAGTCGCCGGGTATTTTATTGATTCAAAGGTATGGAGAACGGAGATACAAACTTTGAGAGGGGGAATGGAAAATCAAAGAAAAATAATAATCTCTGGTAGTCGGTTCGTCTTCTGAAAGTCTCTGATGGGGTATGTCCTCTTCCTCTCCCAGATTAGAGCCATTTTATAGTAGATAAGAGATCATTCTTGTGGAGATCATGACATATCCTCAAGGCTTCTTTATCGCAGCTTAGAGATTATCTTTGGTGGAGATCGCGACTTATCCTCCACGGAAGGAAGAGGTTGGGGAGCTCTTCATGAAACGTGGTCAATGATTGGACCGTTTTCTTCCTTCGCTGGTGCAGATAAACTTCCCGTGCTCTCCTCTTGGTGACGTGCTAAGCAAGAAGTCTAGCCGGCCTTGGGCTCCTTAAGGAGGTGCAGATAAACTTCCCGTGCTCCCCTCTTGGTGACGTGCTAAGCAAGAAGTCTAACCGGCCTTGGGCTGTTTCCTTTGGCGGTGTAGATAAACTTCCCGTGCTCTCCTCTTGGTGACGTGCTAAGCAAGAAGTCTAACCGGCCTTGGACCGTCTTGGTCTTGGTGGTCTCTTGGTGACGTGCTAAGCAAGAGGTCTAACCGGTCTTGGACTGTCTTGGGCTTGGTAGAATCACAATGAGGTTGGGCTCCTCAAATGGGGTTGGACTTTAACACATAAATTAGACTATTTGGGCTTAACCCATCAACTACTACATTCAAACTATTGATTGGTTGGTGAGAATCGTGGCTTAAGCTTAATTTGAAAATTCATTTTTATATTGATAGTAATGAGTTCTGACGGCACCACTGATGTCTAAGTTTCCAAATGTATCCCTTTCTTTCAAGAGATATTTCTATATACTTATCCCCCCCATTCCATTGCTACTACGGGATTTATGCAATTGATCGGGTATCCTTTGATATAAGTAAAGGGGAAAACAATATTCCTTAAAAAGTTACCACGTATACAAACAGCTAGATCATCGAATGTCAATTCTAACAAGAGCTCTTTATGGGAGTCATACTTCTTGTATGTACTACACTCATTAGAAGAAGGCAATTAGCTTACTCTTTGCGTCTCCGTTCCCTTCATTCTATGCTGACCCTAGCCCAAGCTAGCTTTCTGGGTAGCCCATTCTCACCGTGCTCATACACTCATTAGAAGAAGGCAATTAGCTTACTCTTTGCGTCTCCGTTCCCTTCATTCTATGCTGACCCTAGCCCAAGCTAGCTTTCTGGGTAGCCCATTCTCACCGTGCTCACAACCTGACTAATTCGTCAATCCTCTTATTACAAGCAAGATTTTATTAGAATTAGAGGAGATTTTGTCGAGGTATTTTCTTACGAAATTTTGTTATAACATTTATTACTGCTTTCAATTTAGTAGATAAAAAATTTGAAGGGTATTATTGTATGTTTTTTTATTAAGTTGTTAACTTATTGGTTGTTATACTTTAGTGCTTAAATTTAAGGTACAAAATATAAAATTTTACCAGCCAAAATTACATTGAGTAAAAGAAAATCTACCCAAAAATATGAGAGAGAGAGAGAGGAACAAACACAAACATCTCTTTCTCTACCTTCTTCCTTCTAGAAAAACATTATTTGTTTGGTGCCACAGGCACTCATGGTTTGCCAGAAGGGGTTCATAACTAGAAATCCAAAAGCATCAAGACATCACCATTTGAATATAAATTGAACTACTTTTGTTGTAGTAGTTGGATCAAAATCAGTCACTTTTCTCTTGTCATGGCATGCATTTTGTTCAACCCCCACCTGGACCGTATAGAGGGGCGGAGGCAGAAAATTATTTTTGGGTGGGCACGGGACAATTTAACAAGTTTTAATTTTTCTTTATTGTCGATATAAAATAATATATTTATATTTACTTATATCATATTTAATATTTTAAAATTTATTAAACCAAAAAACTAAAAATCGATCGGCATAGGATGTACTAACAATAACAAAAAATAAATTATAATTACCATCTTTTCTAAATAATGCTATGTAAAATTACTTAAATTGGACAGTGATAGGTTTTTATTCTTTGAAAGCCTTGCACAATAACTAGATTATTTTATATATATGTGAGTGTGTATAACTATGCTATCACATATCTATCTATTATCAATTCGATAAACAAACCAAGTTTTAACAGTAGTCTTTGTTATTTTTTTTGTACCAAAATCACTAATCCCTACTAAAATTGAAAATTCAATGCTAGATTAAAAAATTTCATATGTCCTAGTGTCGTAAAATTATCGTCGACTGTTTGGACTTCAAATAAAGATAAATCACATATCTCGCCGAAGGATCATACAACGGTTCAGTCTCTTTCATTCTCGCTCTCTATATATGTGTCGATAATTGAATTTTAGACTAACATAATCTTATTGAATAAATATATTTATATCAATTTTTTTAAATTTCTATCTCTGAGTAATTTTGTAATATTTAATTGTGACTTTGAGTTTTATGGATTACTTACAAATGACACTATATTTTATTATAGTGGCCTTAAATTCTGTGCAATAGTAAAATCGTTTCTTAATTTTTCAAACATTATGAATTGAACTCTATATATCTAAAACTTACCAAAGACACGTTTATAACTTGTCCAAAAGTTCATAATCATTTAGGTATGGCAATCGATGAATTAAGAAAAATCATAGGGTGGGCATAATTAAAATATTTAAGATGTACTAATATCAATATATAACTACATATAGAAAATTTTAACAAAAAAAAAAAAAAATTGAGGGGGGGGGGGGGGGGCTAAGCTATCCCCGCCCCTGACTGCATATACACAATGTTTATTAAAATCAGTCCACCACATGAAATGATTAACAGAATCCATATTGGTTCTTACGTGTAGTTTATTAAAAAAAAGTAGAATACATGGTGGGATGGACAACAACTATCTTCTTTCTCCTCTGAATAATAGTATTTAGAAAAAAGGAAACAAAAATACGAAAAGTGGCTTTCTTAGATTGCTAGCTAGGCATCGGTGCACAATAATTTCAGGTTCAACGATGGCAAAAAATTAGGCAGAAGAACACAATACGAAGAACATAGAAAATGTACTCGTTTGGTATCTATCTCAAGCCTTCGACCAAGGTGATATGTCTCCCACCCTTCAAGTGTGACAAGAATCATAGCTTTTGTATCCTTTCCATCACAATATACAATAATACTATGTATTTGTTTTGAACTTTGCTCACACGACTTTAAAAAATGTTTTATAAACCCTACTCACTTACGACAACCTACAAACCTGAAAGCGGTAAACAACTGCCGACAAACCCGTTGGAGGAGAATCAATAGAAGGAAAAACAAAAAATAAAACGACTCAAATATAACCGAGAAAGAGTTCAAAGTCCGACTCAGACCTTTGTGAGTGCAACTAGGCAATGACTAAGGCCAAAGGACAAACGTCATTAATATCCTTATCTACCTCCGAAAAATACAATGAACATTTTAAGTGGGTGGCACTCACGGTACGTACAAAAGGTGATGGGTGCAGCGTGCGTAGGATAGCAAAAGAAGAGCTGGTGAGGGAAGTTAACAGAGTTTGGTAAGGAAGATGAAGATGTAGGGTCATGCCAAGAGGCTAGGATAAGAATGGCCATGGGGATGGGGATGGGAATGGGTTAGAGTGTGGCCATGGCCCATGGGTTGGTAGTGGTCTGTCTCTTCCTCCTCCTCCTCCTCGTGGCGGTGATGGATCAGGCAACGACCTAACCCTTTCTGGTCAACTACCTGTCCTTTTCTCCAAACTTAATCCCCTCCCCTCTCTCCACCCCCCAAACCCCTCCCATTCTTCACTTTTGTCTTGATTCATCCCCTCCCCCTCCCCCTCTCTAAATTAGTGGATATCCCTTCTAGAATTATTGTCTTCTATTCCAAAATTGTAATTCTACCCAAAACTTATCTTATATAATGATTCACACGACTCATGTGACATGGGTAGTGTGAGTGTGGGTAAAAAGCTTTCTATTTAGTGATGGAAATGAAAAACCAACATCTCAAGAAAAGAAATAAGGGGTTGGGCAGTACATAATATCTGGACCTCGTCGATATTATGGACTTCAGAAGCCAATCAATGCACTTACGATTTACCAACACCTCGCCTCGGTACCTACATTTCTTCCTTTCTTGTGCAATGACTTTCTTACCTAACTAAACTTGGTGTGTCAACTCTTTTAGCAAAGTTTACAAGTCTTTAATCAATAATATTCCTCGGTGGCCTAATCCTTTATAACCATAAAATTGGTGACAAGTCCTAATAATTATTGAGACCCGCTGTCAATCTTTCTAAAGGTTGCCAATGAATAGCCATCAAATTAAATTCAAATAACATTGATCCTTTAATATATCATTTAGGGGGCGTATGGTTGACTTCTTAAATCTTTGATTTCAACTCTAAAACTTAGGTACCCTTCATTATTCTAAAAGTTTGTGTGTACATTTAAAAGATAGTACCATATATCCCACATCAGATATTCTGTAAACGTGCTTAGATCACTAATTCCATAGTT
>CAUOFW020008307.1:0-17998 GCA_963454935.2 Ilex paraguariensis | reverse complement strand
AAGCTTCCAGGCTTGGATTTCTTTGATTTAAAAAACACCAATGGACTTGGATTTCTCTAGTTCCAAGGATACAAATGGACACTAATTGAGGTATATTGAGGCTTATTAGACCTTGGTGGATTTAAATGATAACTATTACATATATGCACTAATGTTAAAGTAACCTTGCATGTTTTGCTATAAATATGGATAATTGGACCCGGTGTGTGTCAATGTTTACTTATAAATGGACCCGGTGCGGTCATTGTTTATATTGGGCCTCAGATGGGTCATGTGAGTTATGTTGCACAGGTTGGGTATTGGGTAGAGTTCCCTGTACAAAGGAGACTCTGCCCAAATTTTGTTAAGTTATGGACCTCGGTAAATGGGACATAACGGTGTGATATCGAGTCACTCGGTATTTACGGGTATTCTGCGGGTTGATGGGTAATCAACGGACCCCCGAATTTTGGGGTGTCACAGATTGAGTATCTATACATCAAAATAAAAGGGCAGATTCTGACTCCGTCATCAAGCTGGGCGTAGGTGCGGGCCATCTGCGGAAGCGTACAATATACTTGAAAATGTTTTCTCACAATGGGGTGAGCCAACACCCAGTAGGGTATCTTCTATAATTAATGGCTCCCAACCCAATGATACATATGACGTGGTACACATTCAAACATCTCAAGTATTCATAAATGTACATGAATATGAATAAATTCTATCACTATGCCATAACTTGATGTGGTGCTTCATGCATACATAACCAACCCTGAACCCACCCCTGGGTTCCCACGAATCATGTGATGCCATGCTCATGAACTAGGCACTCCATGCCCACACCATTGATTTATGCTCAACTAATGACCTTTATTCATTATCTTGTCTTTATGGGGTAGGTAATTTATGGACTTTCACTAACGGGCTACCAAACTGTTAATGAATCTTGATGACATCCCACCTCCGGCTCCATATTCGCTATCACACTTTTATGGACTCATTACGCCACTAGACAGTGTGTAACTGAAAAATCAAGTCTTGCACCCGAGGGAAAATCTAACCATTCTTGCTATACCCCGATACATTTTAATGCAAAATCTCGTGAAACTTTATCGGATCTTAGTCTAATTTTCCCAAGTCCCACCGATTCACCTATGTGGTAAGTGATCATCCCTTGCACAAACACACACTACCATGCCAATTGTCACAAGGTCAAATTTCTGCCTTGTGATAGCACTGAACAAACACAATGCATACACAAGCTTTACAGGCTAATGACCCAACATTTTCTTTCTCAATAAAGCCTAAGGAAAACTCAGCTAGGGTTTGCTTACAAAAACGTGCCCAACTCCCTGTTGATGCACTGCAGACCCAAGATGTATATTTATAGCATACAATATTGGCAGTTACAAGTCCAACCGCCTAGGCAACTGCATGACATTTCAGATCTGCCCACAAAGCCACCCCTCAGTTTGCTGATAATGGTTCAGGTCCTCTCCTGTATCTGCTGGTCATAGTAAGAGGCAGTTGCAACTGTTGGCTGACCTAGCCAGCAACTACCCTCAACTATTATGCATGTTGAGTGCACATGCCAGCAACCCTCATGTTGTGCACATGCCAGCATTCTGCACAGAACTGTCCTTGCATGCCATGCATATGGCAACAACTATTTGGAACCGCCACTATATGCAAGACACATGCCACAACCATTCAGAATCGCCTCACATATTGTGCTTCTTCTTTCCTTGTGAGCCCACAACACCTGATTAGCCTTGCCTTTGTGCCTAGCCATGCCCAGCTTATAGCTTAGTCTTCCAAGCTAGCATTGCCACACAAATTGAGCCACCCGACTAGCCTTTGCTTGCATGCTTTCTTGTACCCACATGCCCATGTATTAGCTGCTATGCCTAGTCATGCATGGGGCTTCAATCACCCTACTGATTGCACCGAATCGTGCCCATGCCTGAGTTGCCTCACTTAGCCATGCATGGGACTTCAATCACCCACTGATTACAACAAGGGTTTGCTGCCCCAAGCAAAACCTAATTTGGCTAAGAATAGGCGCCTTTGGGCAAGGCTGCCTCGTGCCAATGCCGAGCCAGAAACTAAGGGGATAACACCAATGCATCATGAATGTTGTGTTAAACCCATGCACATGCCATGTATGCCCAAATGCAATTTAAATGTACTTACATGCATAGTTGTCCACACTACGTCATTTCATTGAGCATTTAAAGTGCATAGAATTTATACACCTATCATACTTATCATAATCCACATAAGCAACAAATTTATTTACCCAATATTACAAGCATTAGGATACACATGCTTATCAATTCATAAGAGAACCCAGTAGCTACACTAAACATATGCTAATTATAAAATTAACATACATATAATTATACGCATAACATATACATGCACTAAATTGGAATTAGTCCTAGAGAAAAGGGAACCCCACTTCTTAAAAGCAAGTGGTGGTGAAGAAAATTCCTTGAAAACCCAACAAAAATGCTTAACCCAAAAGTTGGTGAAAACTAGTAGATGTTGGTGTGAATGTGTAGCCCTCGTCTCGTAGATCAATTTTAATTCCTGATTGAGGAAGACTCAACTGTTGAATTTTGAGATATTTGGAGAATAAGAAAGAAGAGAAGTTGAAGAAGCTCAAGCTTTCTCTCTCTCTCTCTCTACCGAAATTTGCAAGAGAAATGGGGGAGTGGAAGACAAATCTTCCACTTTTTGGCCCTTTATATACTAGGTGTAGAGCTTGCCACATGTCATCTTTTAATTGGTTGGAAATCCTAGAAAGCCAATCACATTCTAATACGTGTCATGTTTGGATAATGTTAGTTGAATAGCTATATTAATTATATTTTGGGTCCCGCAAATAAAAGCTCAGTTGCTGAAATTTTAGTCGTATATCGCTCGATTGCGTATTTTGTCTCGTAATAAGTAAAAATTCCTATTGTTTCAAAATTTAACAAAATTTGTACACATAAATCATTTTAGCAAGACGAGTTCAACGGAGACATCCGTTTCATCATCAGAATTATATAAAATTTTAGATTTTTAACTTTGCTTAAATGACTTAATTGTCGAATTACCCATTTAATCGATCTATTAAATTTTTTAGGTTTTACATTCTTCCCCCATTAAGATAATTTCGTTCTCGAAATTAACAACACTTGCAACAAATCAAATAAATGCACGTTAGTTATGTTGTAAGCCACTAATATTAAATTTAAATTGTACCTCCCTCTTCAAATAGAAATGAATAGGTAGACCATATAATGTCCTTACACTTCCATGTAGCCTCCTTGATACCCCGGTCTCTCCTCGAACGTTTCATCTACATCTGCATCTAAAAGCCATGCAACGGTAGGCAAAAGTGCCATAGGGACAAGTAAAGGTGACCTTCTCTTGATCTTCCAGTGCAATCTTGATTTGATTGTAGCCGGAATATCCATCTAAAAAGTACTAGAATAGATTCCTCGCTACTTGTTCCAATACTTGGTCAAGAAATGGCAATGAAAAGTGGTCTTTTCTTGTGCATGCATTGAGCTTGCGATAGTTAATGCACACTCTCCATCCGGTGACCACCCTCGTTGGAATAAGCTCATTATCATCATTTGCTACCATGGTGACTCCCAACTTCTTGAGGACTACTTGCGTGGGGCTAACCCACTTACTATCAGCAATTGGAAAGATGATACCCACGTCAAGTAGCTTTAAGACCTCGTCTTTCACCACATCCTTCATGGTTGGGTTCAACCTTCTTTGTGGTTGTCGAGACGGCTTGGAGTTATCCTAAAGATAGATGCGGTGAGTACAAATGACGGGGATTATCCCCTTTTATGTCGGCAATGGTCCAACCAATCGCCTCTTTATGTCTCCTTAACAATTCCAAGATATCTTCTTCTTGCTTTGGATCCAAGGTTGAGCTAATCACCACCGGAAAAGTTTCTTCCTCTCCAAGATATGCATACTTCAAGTGGGATGGTAATGGCTTCAATTCCAACACGGGTTTTTGTACATCCGATGGAAAGATTTTCTTTTCTTGATGTGGAAGTTTCTCAAATGTAGGAGTCCATCTCTCCACCCCTTTCAAACTCTCCAATTCATCTGCTCATCAACCTCTTTTATATCAACAATTCCCTCTTCTTACAACTTGAAGGTGCTCATTTGCTCTAAGTGCTCCTCTACCAAGGTGTCGATCTTGTTAATCTCATGTGCCTCCTCGTCAACCCCCCAGTTGCTTGGACAAATTGAACACATTGAGATCCATAGTCATGTTCCCAAATGCTAGCTTTATAAAACCGTTCCTGCAATTGATCACAACATTAGATGTAGCAAGAAAAATGTCTACCAAGTATTATTGGGATTTGGGAGTTAAGATTTAAAATTGGGTGAGTGTCAAGCACAATAAAATCAACAGGAAATTAAAATTTATCGACTTGCACTAAAACATCCTCAACTACTCCCCTTGGTGTCCGGACACTACGGTTCGCCAGTTGAAGCGTGATTGCAGTAGGCTTCAATTCTTTGAGCTGAAGTTGTTGGTACACCAATTACGGAAGGAGGTTCACATTAGCCCCCAAATCAAGGAGTGCTTGCTCCACCAAGAAATTCCCGATTGTTATGGCAATGGTGGGGCTGTGTCTTTAAACTTTGGAGAGGTGTTTTTCCTCAAAATCGAACTCACTTGCTCAGTGAGGAATGCTTTCTTGTGAACATTGAGCCTCTTCTTCACAGTGCATAAGTCCTTAAAGATCTTTGCACAAGATGGAATTTGCTTTATCGCGTCAAGGAGTGGAATGTTTATTTTCACCTGCTTAAACATTTCAATGATATCAGAATAATTAGCCATCTTGACGGATGGCTTCAAGCGATTGGGAAAAGGAACAGGCATGGGGGAAACAAGCACACTTTCATCAACAATTTTTTTATTCTCAACTACCTCATTTTCTCTCTTCTCATTGACTTCACGCTCGATGGTGTCACCCATGGTCTCTTTTTCTTTTGGCAATGTGGCCTTGGGTGAGACTTTTGACACAATGGTCTTATCAATTTGTTTGCCACTACGAAGGGTGGTAACCGCCTTGATTTGCTCACAAATCTCTTAAGGGCTCTGATGACTCAACGACATGTTGACCTCTAGGATTCTCTTGGGTTGAGCGGGGAATTTCCCTTTCTCTTGTTGTGATGCCCCCATAGAGCTTGTTAGCTTCGTGAGTTGGGTTTGAATGTCATTAAAAGCTATGGTATTTTGATTGTTGATAGTAGTCTAACTTTGAATGAAATCATGAACCATATCCTCCAAATTCCTCTTGTGGGGAGGTTGATAGGTAGGAGGATTGGATGACCCTTGGGAAAAGCTTTGTGGAGGTGGACTTGGTGAAAAATTCTGTGGTGGTGGGTTTGACAAATACCCTTATAGATTTGTCCGGGGGTATTAGGAGCTAGACGCTTGACCTTGGCCTTGGTATTGATTTTTCTTGGGAGGCATGGGAGATGAATATGCATTTGAACCACGAGGAATGAGATTCTCATTTCTCAAACTAAAATTTGGGTGATTACTCTAACCTGGATTGTAAATGTTTGAATTAGGAGAGAATGATTGCCTCATTTGGTTGAATGCATGGACTTGCTCATGGCACACTTCCTTAAGTGCTGCAATGTTAGGACACTCCGATATAGAATGATCTACACTTTCACAAATTGCACATCCCTCCTCTATCTTAGAAACATTAGACACCTAGTATCTCTGGTTGACTTCAAGACTCTCCACCTTCCTAGAAAATTTGGCAATTTTTGATAGCAAGTCTTCCCAGTCTCTCAAATCGTAAATCCCTCCCCCTTGAGTTTGGCCACTCCCTTGAGGAGAAGACCTTGGTACACCGGTTGGATCTGTAATGTCCCAGGATTGTGTATTTTATGCCAATGTATCAAAGTAACCTAAGGCCTCATTGGTGTCTTTGTTTAAAAACTCCCCATTACACATCATATCGATGAACTGTCAATGGCCCAATGTGATTCATTTATAGAAAAAACTCACTATTTGCCATGATTCAAAGCCACGGTGTGGAATGGATTGTAGCAACTCCTTGTACCGATCCCAACATTGGTAGAATTGCTCATTAGGCTTCTTCGAAAAGTTTTGAATTTGTTTTTTTAAAGTGGTGATTTTATGCACCGAAATTTTTTTTTAAAAAAAACTCGGAGAGTATTTGGTTCCAAGATGTTATGGATCGAGGCCTCAAGGAATTAAGCCATGTTTTTGTCTTATCTCTTAGGAAAAAAGGGAACATTTTAGCCTATCTATGTCTTCCATACCATGAGCGATGAGGAAGGTTGCAACTATTTTCTCAAAATCCTTTATGTGCAAATAGGGTTTTCCTTTTCAATTCCGTGGAAAGTGGGAAGTAGTTGCAACATCCCCGACTTAACCAAGAAAAGATGAGCTTGGACTAGAGGAGGATGCATGAGGGTGTGGTGCTTCTTGTGGGTTAAAGGAAATTTCTCATTGACCTTGTCGGAGGCTCAATGTGAATGTTGTTTCCTTCATTTACGGGAGGAGGAAATTACATTCGTGGATTGGGAATTCTAGGTTCTTGTCGTCCCCTACCTCGTTGCATGTTTTGATTGACACTTACATTCTCAAAATTATCACCCACGTCCTCGGGTGGGTCTTGGCCAATGCTCATATTGGGGCCAAAAATGCTTGATCGTTTCTGTTGTAGTATATCCTAACCTCTAAACATCATCCCTCAATGCATATAGTCTATGTATGGAGAGGAGTGTCACTCTCCCTTGGAATGATGTCAAAAGAAAGGGCAACAGAATGTTGGAATGAAATGTGTGTGTGTGTGTGAACAAAAATGCTTCCTAAGCACAAGAAGACTTTTGTGCGTTGTGTTTTACTTGGAACCATATTCCAAGGTCATCTCCTCAGGGAAGGAGGTAAATCGTGTAAAAGGTACTTTTGGTGAAATAAAAGTGTAAAATCTTTTGTTGTTGGAAGTTGGTTTATGATTTGTGTTGGGATGAAATTGAAATGGGAAACAAGTGTTGGTTAATCCGAAGTGTTCACTCCAATGGGATTGTCAACTGAACTTGAAACCTTCCTCCAATGGTGCATAGATGAACGATTGATTCGTGGGAAGCGAGGGATGTGATGGAAGTGAGGATCCGAGCATAAACCATGACAAGTCTACGGGATATCAAAGAGTCACACCATGTCCTCACTTAACCCAGTCAAACTGAACCATCGTTCACCGAGGGGAGGAAAGAAGATGAATTGAAATGGCATACCCAAGAGGAGGTCTCCCTTGGATTAGCCAACTTAAAGACTTAGCTACTCATGCTTATGGCAAAGACAACAATATAATGAGAAGACATTATGAAGAAATGAAGATTGGAGCTAAGCATAAACGAAATGCACAAATATAACTTCCAGATAATTATATATGTCCATCACCTCTTACTAAAGATTGGATGAGAAACTACTCACTCCTCATGGCTTTGGTAAAGCTAGAAAAGTGAGTGATGCTCATCCCTCCAAGTAGAGGAATTGCAAGGTAAAACATATTACACACAGAGCCAATTTTCGACAAAGAATGAGTGAATTTTCACCCTTCACGACTTTGGTAAAACTCTAGAAAAGTGAAAAAGTTTCACTCCTCTAAGGGAAGAAGGAACCTCAAAACAATGGAAACAAAATAAAGCAATAATACAATAACAAAAGCAATATATTAAAAGAAAGCAATGATGACTTTTGGAGGATTTTTCACTATCAAAAGGTGCTCTTTTCAAGAAAGTAATGATACAAGAAAACAATAATGACTTTTGGAGGGTTTTTCACTACCAAAATGAACTTTTTTCAGAAAAGCAATGATACAAGAAAGCAATAATGACTTTTGGAGGGTTTTTCACTACCAAAAGATGCTCTTTACAAGAAAGATGATATAAGAAAGCAACAATGACTTTTGGAGGATTTTCCATTACCAAAAGATGCTCTTTACAAGAAAGATGATACAAGAGAAAAAGATGATCTTTACAAGACCAAAGGGGTGGTATTTATAGGCAAAGAGGGAGGGCTTGAATTACACTTTGATCCCCCTTTGTTTTGAGCTTTTTATAATTGGCACCCTATAGTTTGTAGGTTTGATAATTGCTCCCTAGTAGTTTTTAGCTTTGACGCAATTGGCTCCCCAGTAGTTGGTAGCTTTAACGCACAAAACCCTGAAAAGAACAACAATCAATGCATTATCCCTAATTCACACACTAACCCTAATGTGACTTATTTTGAATAGTTTAACTTTATTTACCTAACACAATTGACCTATTAACTTAATTAAATTCTGCCTTAATTAGGGTTAATCACATAACGAGCATTTGTTATTAAGCTTAAACTGAAAAATATACTATACACGACTATGATATAATTGAGGCATAGTCTTATTACATTTCACATACGTACACGAAGCTTATTACAATTTACATGCCTCGAACACTCTTCAAACACCACACATGGTTTACAACTCTTAAACATTATATGAAATCACTATTAGCGGTAGTTCGACTACACAGATCCCCTGTTACCTGGTTAATCTCAAAAAAGGAAAATAACAAAGGTTGAACATTTACAACTTAGTAGAGTAACTTAATTTCTAAGCATACGAGTTTGAAAATAAATATTTTTTCATGATTGGGTATCATAGAAATCATCATTTGATATGTATATAACTAAAGCATCGTTATTTCATGTAAAATAATACCAATTATCTAAAATAGTAAGTAAAAGGGAGTTCAGAAGTACAGATACAGTGCCACACCGGAGAGCAATCAACCTAATAGACAATTCAGGGTCCATACAAACATACGATCCAACATTTTAGGGGAATTTCACTCCACCCAAGTCCAAAGGCCAACTAGGCCACAAAAGGATTTAAGAATTCATGAAATCCTCTACAGTTTCAACCTGGATTGTAAACCCTCTTCCAATTGATTCTGTGTGCACTTACATTTCATTCAAAAGGATCCCAGAGTTTCATTTCAATACGATCAATACGAACAACTGCGCTCAATATGCATCAAAATCCTATCTGGATATGGATTTTGAGCCAATTCAAATCACCCAACCAATAGTTAAAAAACATCTTAGGCATCATAAATAAAATAGTCAATAATTTTGAAAGAATTTCAAAAGGTCACGCAAGTTCTGGAATTCAGAAATCCTACCTTGTGCAGTATTTTGATCAGAAACAGCCAAAAAATAAAGTAGTGTTATTTTTCATTGAAATTTCATACACATACTCAAATTTAACTATTTGAAAGTGAATATCAAATTCTTTTGATCAAAATCACCCAAAAAGTAGGTCAAGTCGGCCTCAAAAAGGAAAACAAAAATTTTACACCTCGAATTGACTGGAGTATCAGATCACGACCAAATTGTACAGGGACCTCCATATGTGTGTTAGGGTTCTTTTGAGACCAACCAGAGCCAGAGGACCTTCCACGTGCCCTTATGCACTTATAGAGTGGACAGTGTTCCCCCTTCCTCTTTCTTATCTTCTTCTTCTTCTTCCCTAAGCCATTGACTTTGTTGTCCTACCCTCTACAACCAACCTCTTAACTTTATCACCCTTATTATCATTCCTTACTCCACCTTTTTCACTAATTTCAAAGCCTAGTAACACCCTATACTTCCTAGTTTGATCCCTATAACCCTTACTCTAACCTCACTCAATTCTCACCAAATCATGCTCAAAGTAGGGTAGAAACATGACTTGTATAATGTATCAGACCTACAACTTCACTTTTGACCCCCCTAAATGACTTTTAAATCAAATTCTAAGGCCAAAAATGAACTCCTTGGGTCCAAATTGGCAAAGACCATACCCCATTTCAAAGCTTAAACATTACAAACCTTCACCCGTATGATTCTCACTCCAGAAACCATGACCGACCTTCGAATCACTCCCAAATCTTCCCAAATCCACCCAATAACATAGGTACAAGGCTTAATTAGAACAAAAAACAAGCTAAGCATGAAATCCAGTTAAAAAATCTAAACCCATAACATGCTTCAAGAACAAATTCATAACACCATGTTATATAAAACCATAATTAAAGCTTACCAGTGGTTTCAGAATACCAAAAGGAAGAGTTTCATATAGGTCTAGTCTCTCGAAACCTCTTGTAGCAAAAACTTGAAATTTTCCCTTAACTTTTGTCTCTTCTCTCTTTCTATCTCTTTTCTCTCTCCTCTCTAGACATTGTAGAGCCATTTAAACCCTCTAGCAAGACTTCTCTTCCTCCTCAATTGCTTCCTACACCCCTCCCATGGCTTGTACATGGTTGTAACCAACCCCAAGTAGCCACCTCTTGCTTCACTATATGGGAGCTTGAGGGGTGGCATTTCTATAATTTCCTTGAATTTTGTTATTTTAAATTTTTTTTATTATTATTAAACTTCATATACATTATTTAATCAGTTCTTAGCCTACCAATTCCACCCTACAATGTTTTAACCCCTCTAATTTATTCCGGCATTTTCGGTTCAAACCCCCTAACTACCCGATATACGCAATCTTCATCTGAACACCTATTTTGGCTTAATTTTTCTCCCCAGATGTGATTTCCTTCATAATTCCAACCCTCTCATTACTCATAACACTCCCCACACCTTCTCGAGTCATGCACTCATGGTCCAACTGCCCATGCTCTGCACTCATAATCCCTAATGCACTCTATTCACACACTCTGTGCCAATGGGTGGTCAAGCCTGGTTCTCAAAATTGGATCTCACAAACTTGGTCGTCAGAGAGGAGATCATAATTTCCCTTTGGGATCGCTCGAGTAGTTTGCTCTCCCAGGTTAGTTTGAAACAAGTTTTTCATTCTAGTGACCACTGCCCTATGACCGCTCTCCTACCGATCGAGTGATTGTTTGTGGATTTGGGTTTTCTTGTTTTTCAAGATTACCCTTATTCTAAACCTATAAATAGAGAGTGCCTTTCCCAAGCTAGGATATTTATTTTGTGGGATGAGTTCTTGTCTCTTACACATTAGGGATCACACCACAACCCTATATCTCTAAATTCAAGGCTACCATCTAGAGTTTCTACCCAACCTTATAAGTTGGTGTTGAAAATCTTGATTGGTTAAATACCAAACTTATTGTGTGTACATTCTGAGGATTGTTGGTGCACCCAAGATTGATCGAGGCCTAGAGGATCCACATGGAGGTGAATCCAAGTAAAATCATCCAAGACGTCCAAGAAGACCCTTCGGTAGAGAGGCTTATTGAAGGAAAGATGCATTTAATCATAATATTGGTTGAGGTATAAGACTCAAATATTTGTAAGCTGATTTTAGGCTAGTATATTAGGTTTTGATGAACCAAGAAGGTTCCCTACGATTTTTCTTAAGGACGGTTCTACACCAACAAATCACTTGTGTCATTTATCTTATTTTCAAATATACACTTGTGATTTGATGCACACACATATACTTTGTGATTGATTGTATATTTGATTGAATATCTTCATCATCCATAATAGTTTACAAAAGGGTTTGGGCCATTGGGTTGGGATCCCCATGTGAGATTGAGTGTTTGAGAGTTTAATTAATAACATTAATTTACATAGGTTCATGGGGTTGTGGTGGTTGAAAATGGATTCTCACCATTAATTATAAAATTCTTGTGAGAAGAGGTATTTGAGGTAGAACTAGGTTTTAAATTATGATTAATTAAGCTTAAAGTTTAAAAACCTATTCACCTCTCTAGTAAGTGTCGTGCACTCCATGAATATAATCGTGAGGAAAGATCCACAATGTTTCTACCCCCTCCAGGAACAACAATTAGTATCAAAGTGTGGTTTTCTTGAGTTATACGTAGACATTTGTAAGCATTTCTTATTGTTGCTTACATATCTAGTTTGTTTTGCCTTTTAGAGATCTATTTTTACTACTAGTTAGTTTCCAATGGAGTCTCATAAATAAGGTAGTTCAATTGCACGACCACCTTTCTTCGATGGGTATAATTTTGCGTATTGGATAGCTCATAGAGACCAATTCTAAAATTGATAGATGAGAGAGTATGGGTATGTGTGCATGAGGGTTGGAGCCCACCTATTCCCACAACACCGGTATAAGGTGGTGAAACGTTGTTTGAATTGAAATCCCTGAAGTCTTGGATTAAGACTGAGATTGAATCGGCGAGACAAAACTCTAAAGGCTTGAATCCGATATTTAATACTATGACACTGAATGAGTTCTAGAGGATAGCAAATTACAAAACCTCCAAGGTGGCATAAGGCATTCTGGCGGTATCTTACGAGAGAACTAAAATGGTAAAGATGTCCTATCTCCAAAGGTACACTTCTCAGTTTGAGATTTTGAGGATGCAAGAAGAAACATTTAGCAAATTTTATGCTAAATTATGCATTATTGTGAATTCTTCCTTTGCATTAGGTACCAAGATCGATGATGCCACCATTAAATAAGAAATCTTGAGATCTCTATCGTAGAGATTTCAAGCTAAAGTGACCTCATTGGAAATGAGTGTCAATTTGGAATCGATGTCGATCGAAGACTTAGTTGGATTAATTTTGATTTTCGAGATGAACTTTTTTCCCCCCAAGAAAATGAAGAGTGTTGCTTTAACATCAACTAAAGAAAAGAAGGGGGTAAATCCAAGTCACCCCATTTAGGAGAAGAGGACATAGTAAATATTGCACAAAAATTTAAAATATATTTTAAGGCTAATGATGTTGAGTCCTCAATGTCAAAAACTCCAAAAGAGGGAAGAGAAAAAGGGGGAAAAACATCTTGACATGAGGTTGAGAAGGAAGGGGCAATGTCTCCAATGCTATGAATTTCATTGTTTTGGACATATAGCTGTGAAATGTTCAAGTGCTAAGAAGAAGGACATGCCCAAAGAAAGAAGGAGAGCCTTAAAGGCTAAGGTGTGTGAGAGTGAAAGTGAGTCCACAATGGTTGATGACTCATCTTCTCAAGATGATGAAGAGAATTTCAAAGCCGTCACAAGTTCACATGCCTCCCCCCCCCCCCACAAGATAAACTTTCAAAGATGAAGATGAGGAAGTTAAGACAAGTCCTACCATGGAGGTAGATGACTTAGAATTTGAAATCTCTACAAGTGAGGATAAGACTAAAAGCGTTGAGAACCTCCAAGATGCATAAAATCAATTATATAAGGAGTGTCTAAAACAAATGATAAGTTTCTTTCATCGAGCATGAGGCTCAAATTGAGTGAAGATGATAGGAAAACATTTCATGTGGACTTGTTAAAGTCCAAGGCTCATATTTGTTGGCTCAAGGAGGAAAAGAAGTCCCTCCAAGACAAAGTGAGCTTCCCTGAGAGTGAGCACAAAGGCCGTTAGAGTCAAAGAAGGGTCTTGAATACAAATTGATTAAACTTGATAGATACCTTCACAAGTCACAAGAACTCTCAAAAAACTTTCCCTTAGCACCAAGAAGTTGAACAAGATGTTATCTATAGGGAAAAGTGTTGGTGACAAAAGAGGATTAGGATACACTAATGAACATAACACCAACACTTCTTCCAAGACCATGTTTGTGAAGGGTAACCCTAACCCATCACCCCCACAAGTAAGGACAAGTCCTAAAGAGACTAAGAATGGTTAGGGTAAGTATGTAACGAAGAAGGTTGATAAAGAAACCCAAACCAAATCATTTGTGGGTTTTACTTGTGGTGAACATGGTTCACTATAGTTCACATTACATTCATAAAAGGGAAGTCTTGAATAAGAAGCCCTTGCATTTAGCCAACCAATGCAAAGCTTTAAACAACCAAGTTTTAAAATTTTCTAATCTTTTGGAAAGGTCTAGTGAGTCCAAGCATAATCATGCATCATCATCTAAAGGCTCACATGCTAGAGTGTACAAAACTCCTTCTACTCCAAAGGTCAAGGTAAATCTAAAACACACATGGAGAGAAGAGTGTTAGTTCTCCACCCCATTCTCCTACCAAACTCGAGTTCTTGGACAGGGAAAAAGTATGGGTGATTAGGGAGGACTTTGAGAGGCTCACTATCTCTACCAAGTTGGATGCTCTAAGTGTTTCCAACAAGGTAATGGCACCTAAGAGGTACGTGAGGTGAGAAAGTATGGACCTAGGTGATTATTCATGCATTGCATCAAACACCCTAGGGTCATACTTTGTGTATATATATATATATATATATATATATATATATATATATATATATATATTGATATGTTTTCTTAAATGCCAACCCCAAAACAAAAGAAAATCAAAAATCAAAAACAAAAGAAATTGAAAAACCTAAACAGAATTTTGATGTCAAGTTTGACATTCTTTTTAGGATTTATTGTAATTCCTTTATTTTTCCATTGTTTATGTAGATTTTTTTTCTTGTATATGGTTATTTGAAAAAAAAAATTCAAAAGACATTGGACAAGAAAAAGCCCAAAAAATATTCTTTTGTTTATTTTTCTTTGTCATTGATCATGGTAAGTCACACTTGGGTTTCCTTTACAATGATTTCATCCTTAAATCAAAGCTTAAATATAAATTGCTGTGAGTCATATTAGGGAATTGAGAACTTAGTGGAATAAATCTTATTACAAGATTCATGAGTCAAAGTCTCGTTCATCCTAGCGTGCTTGGATAATGTTTACCTTTGAAAAATTCATAAAACAAGTACAACCTAACCATTCACCTTCATCCTTAAGAGTCTTATTAGTGTAATTGATTAATGACATTATGTTATTCTACGTGTCAGTGATACGTGAACACATAACTAAAGGTTAGTTAAAATCTAATCCCTTAAAAGATACCAAAGGCCAAATGTGATAAAAGAGCCCAATATGACCAATCTTTAAAAGGTGAAGGAAAAGTAAATGGCTAAAAATAATTGCACTTGAATTGTTGAGAGTGCTTGTGTTTAGCTAAAATTTCTCATTGGTAGAGCTCTTGCTAAATATGTTTATAAGAATATTTATAAGGTACGAAATCCACAGTTGTGCTAATTGAAACCATAAGACAAGAAGGGACAAAATATATGAGGAGTTGTCTAAAAAGAAAAATGATTAGGAGTCTCACTAACCGATCATGTTTTCACTTAAACGATGCATTAGGAATTCATGCAGAGCTTATTAATAATTTGAACTAGATGAAATCCTAATTGTGTCGGACTTTAGTTCACACACATTGTAGTTAACTTAGTCAAAATTGAATAAAAGTGAATAAAATTGAACTAATTGAGGAACATTATTTTAGGATGCAAAAAATCAGCTCCATACTTTTGAATATACCTTTATCTAATGTAATGAGATAATGAAATTTGGAGGGAACAATTATAACGTGAACATGTGTAATTTTCATGATTAATGATAATGTGCATTTTATGATTAATTGAAAATTGCATTGCATTTAGTTCCAATTTCATCCATGTATGTGCATTTAGTTGCATTTAGGTTACACATACAACCATGCATGATTTTGAAGCTATAGAAGTGTTGGAACTACAGTCCCAAGATCCGTTGACGGCACGTATAATTGAATACAAAAAATTATTCATTTGTTAATCCTACAAGGCGGAATTAGGATTTACCTTTGATAAGCAAAACAACACGAATGAAGTCAGATGCAGATCGAAAAGTCGGCTTGATAGACCTCATGATCTTTTATCGTATATCCTTCCATGCCAAAATTAGAATGTAGTGTGGGCTGCTGCACTCATCCAAATTTTCTCCCTTCCTCTTTCTCTCTACCTCTTCTAAATGTGAATGAATAGTTTGTGGCTAAGAAAACTAGAGAGTGTGTTTATTTATAGGCTACAGTAGAGACCCTAAGGAAAAATAAGGGTGGGTTTCCAATGGGCCTAGGAATCCTATATCCAACCTAAGACAAACATTCAAAGATCCATTAATAATAATTTAGTCCACTAAAACTTATTATTGATCTCCTAATATTTCGAGTTCGTCATTATTATATGATTAATAATCTCACCTTGTTTAATATTACAAATGTCCATCAATTAATTAAATTACTAACAATCATTTATAATTGACTTCTTTTTGTCCTTAAGATCTTTCCACTCAACTTATTTGTCATGTTGGATAATTAAATCCACCTACAAGATTTGACATTGACAAAACATATGAGCTTCCTCAAGAGGATATCATCAATCACTCAACTGATTAATTTTCACTATACAAATAATGTCATCTCCTAATTCACCAAGTTTGTTGACTCAAATAAATCTCACTCTTTGATGAATTAAAGTAAAAATCATTATATGCATATGTCTATTAAATAAATTTGGAGTAAGAGCTCAAGCAACCATAATAACCACGAGGTATTTATTTTCTTATTTAGTTAGTAAAAAAATAATAACCTCAATAACTATCCTGTTCAATACACAAGTACTAGTGCAATGATTCGAGACGTCAGACAGTCTTCTATAGCTAAGATAAACTATGCTAGAATATTGCACTACAATCCTACTAATAGTGTGTTCAATTCCATATAAAACTGTGAACTTTTACTCATATCATAAAAGGAATTGATAATCTAATCTTTTATGTATAAGTAAAACTCTACACACCAGATTATCTACAATGTAAAATAAAAGACACATGCATATTATATATTTAATATAATGTAAATATTTTACCCATACAGTTTCTTAATAGAAAATGAAGAACTTTGATTAAATAATAAACTGAGTTTCACAACAAAAGCCAAGTTTTTAATATATAAGTCTATCGAGAAGTAGTTGAGAGCCATTGGAAAAAAGTGATTGAATCCTGTAGGCTATCCAACCACTAATTTTAAGTCACCTCGATTTGGAAATTTGGATTGCTTAAGGCCACTAGAGCTGCTTAGAGACTTTAGTATAGGACCATATGGGGGTTTGAGTGTTTTGATCATTCATGGCCTATACTTAAAGTACTCCATTTTTTTTTGTTGAATTTTCTATTTTGTTGACTTTTATTTGTTTTGATTAGGTTTCGTTTGTTGTGACATACTATTAGTCCTGTTATTTGATGTCTTATCATTTAAACTTTGAGTTATATATCTTATTTGTCATTTACTTATTTTAAATGCATGATTTAGCCAATTAGTTTGTTTTTATACCTTCTTGTTATGCAATGATCGCTTGTTATGGGTCGTCAATTTATTGACATTCGTAGTAAATACTGAAATAATATTTTGGGATAACTTTATTTTGTACTTTGATTATCTTGTGTTGTCAGTAGATTAACATTTGTGACAAAAGGGGGAGAATATTTTAGGTACAAATGAGAAGAATTAGGGGAGATTTACTCTTGACTAGCCTAGTTAAGTTGCATGTGAATAGAGTGAGTGGAAGTTTGTTCTAATACTCAGGGGGGATCACATTTACAAACATGACATGAAGTCACTTATTTTTATTTGTTTTATTTTACACTTTTTATTTTAATTGTTAATACCAACTAAGAAGAAGAAATTGATGTGATTGACATTGTTATATCAATAGGTTCTCAAGCATATGGGGAGAAATAGTTCTTAATATGTTACATATTTGTACTTGCATGATGTATACATGAATATGTCCAATACTTAACTTGTTGCTTACCATACCTGTGACTATGTTATATATTTTTCTAACATATGATGTTTTTTCACGAGGTTTTGATTTGATTGGTGATATATAGGACTATGATCTTCAAGCTACACTTAAAGAAGTAGATCTTCTACTTAGACAGAGATTTAGGATGTGTACTTGAGTGTCGAGATTAGATTAATAATTTATTATATTTTCAATGGTTTATGGGTTGTAATCCTAATTTCTCACTTGTGTATTTTATCGCAAAATTGTCGAAGAGGGAGATTGTTAGATCATATGTTTTGTAATTGGCTAATTTTATAAAGTGCATTGTAAATCTCAACCTATTTCATGTTCATGATGCTACACACGATTGAAGATCCAAAAGCGTCATTGAACGGAGGAGATCAA